>SNQJ01S0000129.1:0-42855 GCA_010110895.2 Picea sitchensis
AATGAAAATGTCTCCTTGGTATATATAGGAGACTAGGAGGTATAATTACAACTAATGGCCTAAAGCCGACATAAATAAAATAACATTACTAATATAATATGCCCCAATTAAGGTGTAATGAGCCAATATTAGGGCTTAACATAGAATTTAACTATGCTTTCACTCCATTAAGCAAAGCAAAGAAGGAAAGCCAACTCCTCAAGGAATAATTGATTAAGATAAATAAAAGTCCTCAAATCTCAGAAGAATTACATCATATTGTTATATGTCTACATGATCAATTGAAAGAAGCCAAAGAAAATGAAGAAACGTTCAAGAGTCAAAAGCAATGTTTGGAATCCAACATAACAACACAAAAGGAAGAAGCAAAAAAGAGAGAAAAGTTACTAACAAATCATCTCAAGGAAAAAACCAATGAATTAAACCATCTTGAGGAAGAATTTGGTCAAGAAGAGAGAAGACTCGAAGAATAAATAATTACATTGAAAATACAACTTGAAGAAGCAAAGAGAACAAAAGAAGTCATGAAGTCTCAGATAATGAAGAAAGAAGAAGAGGTTGAGAAGCTTGAAGAAGAAGTTCACACTAATAGTCAAGGTCGTCAAGCTCAACACGAACATTGAAGAGATAGAAACATTTATATCAACAGTAGAGAATGAAGAGAAGCACTCTAGGTTGATAGAAAAGAAGAATGAAGAAAAGAGCAAGAGAAAGAGTTATGCAGAAGTACTCAAAAGAAGGAATCACAGTCAATGAGAATCTAAGAAAACTAATAAAGATACATCTTCAATAATACCATCCATGTTCAAGCCAAAAAGAAGCTTCAATAATGATCATGATCAGTCAAGGTAGAAATTTAGAAGGACTACACCACAAAGAAGATCATTCACTCCCATGTATGTAAATTTATTTTATGGTCATTGATTTTATTGTACTAACTTTGGACATAAGGTTGCAGATTGCGTGGACTATAAAACAAATGTTCAAGCAATAAATGCTTATGTGACCCACGTAACATTGAATGTTACAAATTCCATAACTATGGACACATATCTCGTGATTGTAGAAGCATGATCGATACTTCAATGAAAGAGAACACTGATATCAGATATAATAAAGTATGGATAAGAAAACAGGAAGAACATGTGAACAAAGACCAAGTCCCAGAGATTGCAAGATTAGCAATAAAATGAGATGAAGACAATTATACAAAGAAAAAGGAAGATCTTAGATACAGAAAGGTTTGGAAAAGAAATTGTTATAACCCTAATTTGCACCAAACATGCATACCTGGCATCAAGCCATCCCAATTGCCATTTTTTGCCAAGCCACCATTGAACAATATCTTCTAAAAACCATCCTTTTGAAGGCATATGTGCCCTGCACCATTGCTGCCCGCGTATATATGCTTGCTGACCCACTACAGCTCGCGTATACTGACAAAAGCACAAAAAATAGAAAGTTGCAGACGGAATACAGACTTTCGAGTAAATTGCCTAAACCATTTGACCACCCATAGCCATTCATTCAACCGGATATCTACCCTCTTTTAGCCTATAAAAGAAGAGGTAGGGGTCCCATTTGAGAAAGAGAAAATAAGAGCAAAGAAACTCTGCCCTTTTTTGTATTCCTCTTGCCCCAATCTTTTGCAACCATTTTGTGAGAACTGAAGACTAGAAGCATAAGTGGAAGCGGTTGGTGCACAGTTGAAGAGGAACCCAAGACCAGATTCGAGGAGCAGTGGCCGATCTCACCATTGTAAGTTACTTTTGTGAGGTTAATAGAAAGAATTACTTTTCCCATCCCTCCATATGAGGTGTTTCATATTCATTTTTTATTATATTTTATTAGAACCTATAAGACACTAATTCACATATAAGATGCATGTTTAGAGTTCTTTGTTTGTCTATTTATGAATGTAGGTTGGCTTTGGGAGGAGACTTGTAGTCAAGGAGAAACCAAACGCAAAAGGATCTACACCAAACGTGGAAGTCAAGGTAGAGTAACTTGATCCTTTTACCCTTGTGTTTATATATGAATGTGGGGTTTATGTTGGGATGATGGTAAAAAGTAGGAGACTTTAGATGGTCATTTCTGCATGCATTATAGAACCCTTAGTGCTAGTCCGTAGGGGGATTTTCCACCCACAACAGAATTGGCAACCATATTGGGGAAGTCTCTAGGGTTTTCTGGGGATACTTTTTGGGTGTTTTAAATTGGTTTGATTACCTTTTTTTGAGTTTCTGCAAGAGTTTGAGTTTTTTAGGGATTCTGGTTTTCAATACCAGTACTCCTTCCTTTGATTATTTGATTTCTATTTTGATTTTGGAAATTTACAGAGGTGTATGAGGTCTGCAGTAAGCCTGCAGGTGTACATACGCGCCCTACCTTTGGCCAGCTCACATACATACGCTTGTTGCTGAAGTGTCAATAGCGTGTGGAGGTTCATAAATTAAAAAAAAAAAAGAAGGAGAGGCAATCATACTCTCCCCTATCAGAAGTCATACTTCTCAGGGGTTTTATGGATCCTTTCCCGGTCTCTGTTGTTCCAATTTGTAGCCTAGGTATAACCTCATATTAGCTTTTCTTTATCAAATTTTCCTTGCATTTTCTCTTATCAAAGTAAGTATCTGTGTCTTTAAGGGATTCTGGTTTTCCATACCAGTACTCCCTGCCTGTGCTGGACTGTTGTTTTTTCATTTTTTTTTACGAGTTACAGAGGTGTATGCGGCCTGTAGTGGCCCTACATGCGTGCATATGCGCCCTGCCTTTTGACAGCCCACGTACATACGCTGGCTGCTGAAGTGACAGTAGTGTGTCTATGTGGGGGAGTTATTTTGAAAAGAAGAGGCAATCATCCTCTTCCTTGTCAGAAGTCAAACTTCTTAGGGGTATTATTGATCTATCCCTAGTCTCTATGATCACAGTCTGTAGCCTAGGTTTGAACTTAGCATAGCTTTCTTTTTATCAAAAAATTTTCTTGTTTTGGAAGCATAATAATTTTTCTTTTTTCCACTTTCTTTGTTTGGTTAAGTAGTTGGTTGTTGGCATTAATAATCAGGAAAAAGAATGTTTTCGTATGTTCTTGGATGTTTACTTAGGAAAATAAGTAGCTCGTAGTCAAGCGAAATCTTGTTTTGAGTTTTCAGTTCAAAGATCTTAGGAAAAAAAAGTAGTTTGAAAAGTTGGTTAAATGTGCAAATCTGAATTTGTGAAGAAGAAGTAATTTTGTTTCCAGCTTTCTGTTTGTTTTCAGTTTCATTGCATGCTCTTCTCTTTCATCTCTTAAACACGTCACTGGTTTCAATTTCATTCATTTTGACTTGAGACAACCACAAAAATTAATGATTAATTAAAATCAACTAGACTTTATGTTTGTAGGGTTCATCAACTAGTCTAGGCTAGAGCCTTGATTTAGGATTGGAGAGGAAACTCTTCAAGGCTACGAAAAAAAACATAAGAGTTTGTGCTAGGGAGTGATAAAAGTATAGTATCATGAAATTTATCCAGGACTCCCTTCTAACACATGGGATAAACACGAGGTTGCATGTGGAAAGGTAGCGGAGATAACTCCTCTAAAGCCAGACCAAGCGTAGTGGGGAACACATATAGAGGGCTTATCTTGGGATTCCATTGATCACATTTTCCATGAAGCTTCGTGGGTCTCGAATCTATTCGAGGTCCTCAGTTGTCTTCTAGAATGCTTTCTTTTGATACCCTTGATAGGTTTTGGGCTTGATACCCTGCTCATTGTGGTCCACCTGACTATCGATTGTACCCGCCTAGTGACTGTTCACGTGCTGGCAACCTAGTTGCCTTTATTTTAGGGACTTACACAAGGTGACTGTGGGGGTATACCATAGTACCTAGGGAAGACATCAGGCCACATTTTGTAGAGTATACCCAGAGGGTTCTTCTATATTCAAGTTGCACTTGCACCGGTAAGTTTCTCTAGTGTTGGCTGGTGTAACTATTCTTCCAACTAGCTAGTGATATGCTTGTCTTATCTCATATGGAATTTTTCTAGTGTGTGTTAGTTCTTAAACGTTATTAGAAATACCTAGTGTGTCATTGATATTCTCACACAATGGAGGATCAAGAGCTCCACCAATCACGGAGGCTTCTTGGCCTACCACTGGTTAATATGGAGCCACCCCTGCCACCGCGAAGGCGAAGACTAGACCAGCAAGGGTCGTTTGAGGCAACCGGGTCACTGGAAACTATGCATGACCCATCTCCAAGAGAAGAACATTCGATTTTGGAGGAACCAACCATTTCAAACCTTGTATTGGACACTCTTGGTCCATACGAACCTCCGATCACTGATCTATCGACGCCCATCGTTGTACAGGTTTATCCTTACGAGCGCCAGATAGTGTCACAAGCAACAATGGAAAAAAATGTTGTGACTTATTCATGGAATTATCATATTCCCTCTATGGATGTCACTATAGAGTCTGTTCCACCTCCTAAATAACCATCGTCGATCCAGAACACCATGGTGTCAACTGCCTCTACCTCGAGCAATGGTATGATTCCTCTATGGCAGCGATCACTGCTCCTTTCACACAGAGTGCGAAAGGCCCTTTGTTCTCATATGGGATGCTTGGCTTCTATACGAACTCTGTCCTTTCCTACTCCACTCTATAGACTTTAGGTCTGGGGGCAGGGAGCTCTAACTCTCCTCTGCAAGGATCCATGGGGGGCACTTTAGCTTCCTATAATGCTTTCCCTTACGGAGGGGGTCATATGCCTCTTTCATCCTGTTCGCTCGGCGGTGCTCACAAGCATTCCGTCGGGCCAAACGTAAAATTTATCTCGTTTGGAGAAGGTAGTCAAGGACTTTCTTATTATAGCATGCGAGTAGGTTCGACGTCATTCTCTTTTTTCGGCGTGATTGGTAACAACACTTTCTCGTCAGCTGCCATCTCAGCTGGGGGCAACCCCGGTTATGGACAACAAAATCCTATGCAAGGTACTATTCTTGCACAGGGGGAAAACCCAGGAATTCCTTCCACACAAGGACCTTTGAATTCGTGGTAGGGATCAGTTCCCTCATTAGGTATGCCGACCAAGGGGAACCCCTTCCTTAGCCAATGGAACCTTGGGCAAGGTGCAGGAGCTATGCCCATCGGATCGGCAGGGGGAAGCCCTTCCCATAATCCTTGGAACATAACGTAAGCCCAACCTTCTACGTCCTATTAGGTGAGTTAGTCGATGATGTCGCAACAAGTGTAGAATCCATATGCTGGTCATGGCCATGGTTATTACCAAAACCCTGGCCAACAACCTAACTTTTATTGGCAACCTGGTGCCAGTCAAACTCCAGGCTCCTTTTTCCATGGTTATAATCAACAACCCAAACTACCATTTCTGGCAACTTTGAATTTTCCAGACTTGACAAGGTTATTGAAAGACCCTATCTGTCACGATTCGTGTTGGCCTCCTATGTCGACCAAGTTTCCTTCGAACATTCCAAAGTTCGAAGCTAAGCCTAATGAAGATCCATGTGATCGTGTAACCACCTTCCATCTATGGTTCTCATCTAACTCATTGAAATATGACTCCGTACAGTTACATTTGTTTCAACACACTCTCATCGGAGTGCTGCGAAATGGTACATTGAGCTCGACCGCTCGAGATACTCTTCCTTCGGTGAATTGGAAATGGCTTTCTTAAACCATTTCCAATTACCTGTGAGATACAACACTGACACTGAATTACTGGCTAACTTTGAGAAGACAAAGGCGGACCATATCTCCGATCACATCCGAGAATGGAGACGTCAAAAGAGTTTGATAAAAGTGCCAGTCCCACCAACATTCCTGCTTGAGTGGTTCCTTAAGTCTTTGGTACCCCAGTTATCCAAAGAAGTCACAACGTCGAGAGTGTTTTCTAAGGAAGACACAATAATGAGAGCTCAACAGCTAGAGCTGATTTACTCTCAATCTGGTTTACTTTACGAAATCTTGCCAGATGCACCGCGGTCAATACTTGAAAAGACCAGACAGAGAGCTGGACCACATGCTGATGGTATTGTTGGTTCAGCATAAACGAATCCTATTGATCAGCTGTCAAAACAATTGCAGCAATTGTCGATACAGCAAAAAGCGGCCAACAAAACCACCAGTCTGGTTGTTCCCCCTACCCAAACATCGGATGTACACAGTGTGCAATCGACGAAATTGAAGGCCACCGAACAGCCTGAGGGAAAGAAGAAACAACGAAAGAAGGGTAAGGGGGATAAGAAACCTACCAATAATGCTAGCGGGGGAAACACAGAAAAGAGGAAGCTGAAGTATTCATGTAACCTGTGCATGGAAGACCACCCAACTCACCAGTTCCCTCGGCTTGTGCAGGCCCAAAATTTATTGGCACAACAACAACCTATTGTGTTAACAAACTCATTTCAACATGGGAAAAATTTAACTCAAGCCTCTCGAGCACGGATGGGGGCAGTCAAGACCCCCCTCCATCTTCGAGTAATCCTTCGTCCGCGAATGTGTATATGTTGAAAGGTGATGCCTATATATTGACTAGAGCGCATGATTACGAAATTCCAAACCTCTCTAAGAAGAGTAAAGAAGTTGAAAACCCACCTCTTCCTCTCCAGATTGAGAAAATGTTGGGAAAAACAATGACACGCATCCCAAAATTTGCGTTCAAAAAATATTCTCACGATCCAAATGCAAGGGTCACCCATAACTACTCTGTGGTGGAGGATTTGTCTCAAACCCCTTGTGCAATGTCTGCTTTGGAGGTCCTCCATAGATTCCCTTCCCAGAGAAAGGCATTGTTAGCCTCCTTAGGATCTGTTGAGACTTGTAATCCGGTACGATCATGCTTGATACAACTGAATTAAAACCTCGTCTCCCTTACCATGTAGCATTTCAGATAGTAGTGTCTTACACCAAGAAAAATTTTACTCGAAACATTTTCCGCACGGTGGTTGATGAGGGCGCCTCGACATGCGTAATGTCTTTGGCGTGTTGGAAGGCCATTGGCCAAACCATTTTTTCTCCGTCACCTACTCTTCTTACCACTTTCGACGGTCGTTCATTCCGACCACATGGCATCATCCCCTCCTTCCCCATGAGGTTAAGGGGGAAGACCGTGTGTGTCGAGGTTGACGTGGTCGAGGCGTCTCTTGACTACAATATCTTGTTAGGAAGGAGTTGGACCTATGCCATGAAAGCAATGGTCACTACAGTTTTCCACATGATGGCTAGATCGTGACCATTGATCAGTTGTCTTTCTCACATCCGGACCCTTCATTGGGGGCATCCACGGTCCTGATGATTGATAACCCTCAACTCAGCATCGTCAACATGGGGGTTGGTTTGTGCCCACCTTTGATGGGTATGTTCGATTACCTGCCTCCTTCCGACGATGTTAAGTTCATATCAGAATAGACTAAGGTTGATATTTTTCAAGTCTCGTTGTTTCGTACGAATTACTTCAACGATCTATGGACTCTTCCTTCCCCATCAGCCATGATGGAAGGGACAATGCATCATGGTATGGCCATGCCCTTGTCCATGGTATAAGTTGCATACTCTATAGTCCAGCAAGCTTCCGTCGACCCCGATCTGACTCCCACACAAGAGTTAGATCCGATTCTAGAGCCTACTTGGGCTCAAGGTTCCCTTGTTGATACTGATTCTTTAGACTTAGTCTTTCCCTCAGAAAAAGCGATTATCAAAGCAATGACTAGTCTGGACAGACCCTGGGATGATCTCCATCATAGATCTTACTTCCTCCCAGAGTTAAGAAGAATTGAAGAAGGAGAATTCACTTTGACTATGACTAGAGATAGGTCTTGTCCTATCAATCCCTTGGCTACACACATTGTTTACGCATAGGGTAATATGGCAACCATCGCTGAAACGATACCTATTGATATATCTAGAACCCCTGGCATCATGGAGAATATTCTCGTTGAAGATGACTGTTCCCCCAAGGAGATTTGAATATACACAGATTTATTTAAATAATTCCATGACATTTTTGCCTGGTCTTACGAGGAAATTCTAGGCATTGATCCAAGAATTTTCGAACATGAAATCAAGACTTATCTTGACACTAAGCCGGTCCAACAGAAGCTTCATCCAGTCAATCCTAAGAAAGAAACAACTATTAAGGATGAAGTAGAGAAACTTCTCAAAGCAGGTTTTATCTACCCCGTCCATTTGACTCAATGGGTGTCAAATCCCGTTCCGGTCGACACAAAACAGGGTACGATTCGCATATATACGAACTTTCATGATTTGAACAAGGCCTGTCCGAAGGATAATTTCCCCGCACCATTTATTGACTAGATAGTCGATGATTGTGCAGGTTGCGAGGCCTTTTATTTTATGGATGGTTTTTCAGGATATAATCAGATATAGATCAAACCCAAAGACCAACACAGAACCTCTTTCATTTCTCCATGGGGTACATTCGCTTATCGAAAGATGCCTTTTGGTCTGAAAAATGATGGAGATACTTTTCAGTGGGCCATGTCTTTTTCTTTCCACAATATGAAACATAAATTTGAGGTCTACCTTGATGATTTAGCATCACGATCTCGTAAGAGAGCTGATCACTCCACACACCTCCGAATTATCTTTGAGTGATGTCGCTACTACCAGATCCGATTGAATCCAAACAAGTGCAGTTTTTGCGTAACGTCGGGTCGTCTGCTAGGTTTCATAGTTTCAACAGCAAGGATCATGGTCGATCCTCTCAAAGTTGAGGAAATAGTTCAGTTGCCTCCCCCGTGCACAATTCTTCAGCTTCAGAGTTTATAGGGAAAAACAAACTTTCTACTGCGTTTCATCGCAAACTATGTTGAGATCAAAAAGGGCTTTATTCATTTACTGAAGAAGGACGTTCCTTTTCATTGGGATGAAGCCGCTCAATGCTCTTTCGAAACGTTGAAACGTGCCCTCATGACTTCCCCTCTGCTTTGGCCACCCAATTATAATAAAGATTTCTTATTGTACTTGGTTGCGACATAGTCGACCATCGGTATGGTATTGGTTTAGGAGGATGATTTTCTCTCAGAATATGTAATTTATTACCTGAGCCAAGGCCTGGTTGGACCGAAACTCAATTATTCCCACATTGAAAAAATTGCGTTGGTAGCAGTTCATGTTGTCCAACGGTTCCATCATTATATCTTGTTTTGCAAGACCATCGTCATTGTCGTTGTGAATACGTTTCAATACGTGTTGAAACGATGCATAATCGATGGAAAGATCAGTAGATGGATAATTGTCCTCTAGGAATTTGACTATATTTTGTTTCAGCAAAATCCAAAAATTCGTTGGTCTTTGCGGAACTCATCTCGGAACTTCCAGTTGAGTCAGGTGATGTTATGCCCGAAGAGTTGCCTATTAAAGGAGACATGTTTTTTATCGCGTCTTCGGACCCCTAGTATGGAGATATACTTTTCTATATCCAGACTTTGAATTTCCCCACCTCTTCTTCTCGTGATGAGTGTCACCGTATACGCCATCAGGCCAAGACCTATCTCATACTCGAGGACACTTTGTATCATCAAGGTGTAGATTTCATCCTTCGCCGATGTCTCACTCATGAAGAAGAAGAAATCATGCTGAACAATTGCCACATTGGAGCATGTGGCAGTCATCTATCTGGGTTGGCAACAACCCAAAAGATTCTACAAGTCGATTACTTTTGGATGACATTAATCAAAGATTGTGTTGAATCAGTCAAGAACTTCCACCCATGTTAGATCTTCTCTCGGAAGATGAGGGCACACCCTACTCCCATGTTTCCCGTCAACACAGTTGGTCTCTTCACCAAGTGGGGGATTGAGTACACTACATGAAACCCTCCTTCAGCAAGGGGGAACCATTCTATCATCATAGCAGTAGACTACTTCACGAAGTGGGTCGAAGCTATGCCAACATTCAAAGATGATGGTGAGACTGTAGCTCTCTTTTTGTTCAACCAGATAATAGCGAGGTTTGGCATCCCGAGAGAGATTGTCACTGACCATGGAAGTCACTTTCAGAACAAAATCATGATCAATTTAATGTCAAATCTTGGGTTAAGGCAAGAACATTCATCACCCTACTACCCACAAGAAAATGGTCAGGTGGAACCTGTGAATAAAACTCTTAAGACTATTCTCCAGCGAACGATCAATTCAGCCAAGTCAAATTGGCATTTGATGTTATACTCGGCATTATGGGCCTACCAAACGTCTGTTAAGACTGCAACCGGTTTTTCACCTTTTCAACTCGTTTATGAGTTGGAAGTAGTCTTTCCCATAGAGTGTCAGATCCCATTTCTAAAGTTGGCAGTACAGTTATTTCCAGACACTTCATCGCTTGAAGAGCGTTTATTATATCTTGAGAAGCTCGATGAGCAGCGTCAAGATGCAACCTTGGCTAATGAAGCTCACAAACAATGAGTCAAGTGTCAGTATGATCGGTCTGTTCGTCCTCAAATTTTCTCTGAAGGCGACCTTGTCCTATTCTATGACCAAGATAAGGATCCCCTGGGGGAAGGCAAGTTCAAACCCATGTGGTTCGGACCTTTCATTGTGAAAGAGGTACTAAAGAAGGGCACCTATCGTCTAGTTGATTTTGAGGGAAATATTTTGGCGGAGCCTAGAAATGGGCTCTACCTCAAGATGTATTACTCGTAGGTGGGTCACCTAGGGTGACTTCTTGTAACATATGTATAGTTCTTGTACATTTACTTTTTCAGTTTTGTCTTTTTGGTTTTATGGACGTGTTGTTTTTTTTTACGTCATCCTTTTCACTGTGGCAGATGTCAAGTGAATTAGAGGTGTTCATTGGGTTCACGGATGGCGCTATCCGGCACACTCAGAGGCTTGCATCCGCAGCTTGGGTGATTTTCACACCTCAAGGCCAGTTGCTATTTTCAGGAGGTATCTGTTTAGGTAACACCACAAACAATGTCATCGAATACAACATAGTTCTAGAGTTTCTTCTTGACACTTTTTCACATGGTATCTCTCACCTCCGGGTCTATTTAGACACTCAACTGGTTGTGTCTCAGTTAAATGGGGTTTACCACTTTTACGATCCCACTCTACACCGATGGTTCCTTAGGGTACGTCTCTTAGAATGAAGTTTTGATTACATTATGTATATCCATGTTCCTAGGAGATTGGATCAAGTTACAGATACTCTATCTAATCATATATTAGATTGGAATATTGCACACATGTAAGAAAACACACACACACACACACATGTAAATACATTTGTAAAATAGATGTAATCCATAAAATGGAAAAAGACATAAAAACACACATATATATATATATATGAAAAATGTTAGAGTACATGGGTGGGCACAAGCGCCTCAAAAATAGGTCCAGTAAGAGTCACGGGGATTATGCCCTTAAACAATATATACAAAAGGTGCCCTCGGCGCGTAAGAAGTTTAGCCTAGCTAAGGGCAGGGTCTGTTGGCCCTGCCATAGTGAACAACGGCGTTGGCCAAACATCAAAAAATATAGACCCAAGTCTGTGGTACCCCAACAACGTGATTCTTCATCGACGGTGGGAGATCCTCGATCTTCACCATGGGAACTGTATGAGTAAGCACGGTAAGGTTCCTCTCTACCCATCTCAACAATCTCTCAGCCTCTCCGGCTAGAGGCCCCCCTGGTCTGCCGGCTACGGCTGGTCCTACCTCTATTTGAGGACACTGCCTAGTCCTCGTGAAGTCCGTTGGATGCACTGATCCAACATCTGTACATCCACAAATACATACGTGTCAGATACTCTAGTATACAAAAAAAAAATGATATATATAAAAAGAAATAAAAATTAAATAACTTTGATAAAAAAAACAAGCATACCTATCTCTCCTCGCTCAACTCCGAGAGGTACGCCCATGTCAGGGTCCCTGGAGAAGTCAATCCCGGCATAGGGGTAGTCCTCTATAGTCGGAATCTTCCAAGACCATCAGTAAAAAAATTGTCATCAAAGGCCTCAATGGTCCTCCCTCCCCCATGTTGCAGCAACAACCCCGCCCATCTGTTTACTATTGGAGAAGAGGCTATGTGCCCTCATACTTTCTCCCAGGGAATAAGACTGGGTACCCTCTCAAAAAATAAAGAGAAAAGAATAGTCCTGAACCCAAAGTTTCTATGTCTCCGCATATGACACTTTGTCAGTTGCCTCTTCATGCAATCTAGTAAAGTCGTACTCCAGTCAAAAACATGTGAATTTAAGCACTGAACCACACAATTCATGTGCCCCCGAGAATCCTGATGTAGAGATATGGATCCAGTGATCCACCCAATGAGAAAAACTATCGATTTCATTGATAGGATTGTAATCTTGTTTATCGGCACCTGAGTGCCCACTTTGTCTATGTCGGCTTCACAATGGAGTCCAATCAACTCCACTATGTTGTGAGGTTCGGAAGGAAATGTTCGAAATTTGAATGGTTCCCCTCTCCTTGAGAGGCCAGTCAAAAAATAGATATCTTCAATCGTTGGAGTCAACGACTGTCCCTCAAGCATGAATGCCTTCGCATCCAGGTGCCAGTAATCTACCAAGGCATTCAACAACCTTGGTTCTGCTCGCATGAATGGACACTGGAAGAATTTCAACAAACTGCATTGAGACAATGCGGTGGTAGAATCAGGGTCCTCTCCTACCAAGAAATCAATGTCCTCATTTTCCCTCTCTCTCCAATGAACATACATCCTACAATTGACAAGTTCATGAAGGATTAGCTCTTGCATTTTTTAATTTTTTCCACATGTTGGAGGGTATACACGGGCTGTAATATACACAGTCGCGTATGCCCACATGCAGTGTTTTCTCTACATGCGGGCATACGATGGTTTTCATAGGACATCCCGCGTATACCTAGGGCCGACCTTTCTAAAGGTCAACGCCCCCCAAAAAAACAAAAATAAATGCATAAAGGAAGAATTGAAATGCAAGAGGGGCTAGTATGTACTTACTTGGTCCAAGCAGAAGTTCGTTTCGTCCACTGAAGCTACTGGAATCAACTCTTTTGAAAAAGGGGTGGTTTTGGTTTCTTAGTCAATTTCTCAATTAACAATGGTGATAATGAGCTGCCAGCTTCTATTTATAGACTTTTTGGCCCCTTTTTGTCATTTTGTGGACCCCTTTGTTGGTTTTTCTAGCTTGAAAATTGTTTAGTATGGTTCAAGAGTTTCTTATGGAATGTTAAGATAAGTGTCACTTTGGGTATTGGGAATTTTCTTTTTGGAGATTTGGGTCATTTTAAAAGTCCTTTGGTAAAACTTCATTTCTTCCAACTTGTTGCATTTAAGTTAGGATTCCACCTCCACTTTCTGCATCTCGTTGTCTTTTTCGCTTTTCCATAGGATCGACCCCACCGAGTTGCAACATGGAACCATGATTCCTGCTTTAGAAGTGTCCTAATTTAGTGGTAGAGCCTCCCCCTTCATGGATTCCCTAGGTAGATCATGGTTGCATTTTGGTGTCCATGACGTCACTAATGACTATAGGCTCAGGAGTCCTTATTAGTTTTTCTTGATTACGAGTTTGAGCCTCATTTGCATGATTCATTATCATTCTTGACCTCACCCTCAGGACTCCCAAAACACAATGGGTCTTCTTTTAAGCCCTTTTCAGACCCTCTGAACATGAAAATATTGTTGAGCAATCTTGTTTCCCTTCACGCTCGCTAAAATGAAATTTGAAGGCACGTCTGACCGACAATAGTTTTCCCCTTTTTCGGTCTAGATGGTCAACTGTACAAACAAAGGTATACTCTAGGATCTTCAGTTCACTAGAAGAGTATTCTCAGATATGATTTTAACCCTTTTTCGGGCCTGAGGGACTAAATTTACAAAAAAGGAACCCCCATGGAGTCCATAGTTAATCTCTTTTCAGACTCCCTAAAATTGAAAAGATGGTCGAGTGACCTTATTCCTTCACACTCGTTAAAATGGTCAAGAAGAGCATCTCATACATAGTCCATAGTTAAGTGTTTTTCACTCCTTAAAAGTGAAAAAATTGTCGAGTGATCTTGTCTTTGTCACACTCGTTAAAATGGTTTTGAATGGACGTCTTTTTGGTGCTAATTTACCCCTTTCTCAAACTTACTAGACTAACTTCGAAAAAGGTACCCTAGTGAAGTCTCCTTTTATGTTTTTTCAGACTCTCTAAAAATGAAAAACCATCGAGCTATCTTCTCTGGGCTCGTTAAAATTACATCGAAGGACGTTATCATTGTGTCTTATTAATCTCATTTCCATCTCCGCGTCTTTGGCCTAATGTCGGCTCCATGTTTCTCTCAACTGAACCATCTGAAGCATGCCTTATAATGCAAGCCTTGTATCACTTTGCCTTTTCATCTTGACACCTTGACCCCTGGAGGCTTTTTCCCAAGTGTCCTTTTCTTGCATATGTTTCCTTGCTTTGAGAATCAATGTGTTCCTTGTGCTTGGAACTAGTATATCTGTGACACTCGTTCCTCCTTTGTAACGTATCATTATTTTATTCTTTTTCAAGCTTTCCAAAATTATTGAAAAAGACAAAAAAAAATCAAATATACCCCAAAAAGAGGAAGGGAAAAGTATTTTCTTTTTGTTGGCAGCACAATGAGTCACCCTTGGACAAAGCACATCCTTCTGTTTTTTCATCAAGCTCTAGGTTTTAATATGACCTGTTGTTCTCGCTACATAGAGTTGTGTCCTCCTCTGTTTGGTTATTCTTCCAAAAATATGGAGAGTTTGTGTTGCCTCCAGCATCGTGAACTTATGTCAATACCATGCTGTCTGAGTCTCATCATTTGTCATGCTATTGTCCAAGGGATTTTTTTACCAAACTTGAGTCGACCCCTCTGCAGTTTGTCTCTTTCCCTCATGCCCGACCATCCTGAAATCCCAATAGAGTCTTTGTTCGAAATCAATGAAGTCCCCAGCCTGATCATCAAGATCCTCTGGTCTGTTTTTGACAAGCTGTCAAAGACCTCTGGGTAGTGAAGTTGTGCACTCATATTACACTCCTACTTGAGTTATGAAGATTTTTGAAGATGTTGCTCAAGCTCTGAAGGCCTCATCTCTAGCCATCAATCATCATTAGCTTCTTGAAGATGGATATTATACATGTATATCTTTTTTATTTTGAGATGTAGATCCACTGTGTATTGCTCATGGCTACACTTTATATAGTTATATGACATGGATCTGCAGTGTATTTGATTGGCAGCCATGATTTTATTTTCATTTCGAGCATGGGTATGCCCGCCTCGATGAGAGAAATGTTATTTTGTAGATGGAACCTCCCGAACTTTGGTCCCTGGGCTCACTCGCTTCATACATTGGTGAATATTGGTAATGTATTTCGGCTATAAGATTCTCTTCTGACCTCACACATTAGGGGGCATCTGTTATAACCCTAATTTGCACCAGACATTGATGCAGGAGCATTAGTTCAGCTTTCATGGTGGAGTGGTCATATGTTGTGATGTAGAATAGCATTTGGGGTTAGAGTGAATAATAGATTAAACAAATCTATACTTCATTAATCTAGGTAGACAACCTTGTTGTCAAAATTAGAGATAGATATGGAATAGATAGTTGAATAAAAGTAGGGATTATTTTTTCTAAAAATAGGAGAATGCCTAAAACCAGGCATGGTTTGTTAAAATGTGATTATAAAAGAAAGAATAGTCAAAGAAGAATGAGAGAGAGAGAAAAAACAAAAGATAGAGGAGTGTGCAGGAGAGTTGCAGAGGAGAGAAAGAGATGAAGCAAAATGAGGAGAAATCATTAATAAAGTTTCTTTCTATTATGCAACATTCATATATGTGAGAAATTCTATTCATCTGTATATGATTATGATATTTTTGTTCTCATTGATGGAACACATATGATCTGTCAGATTTATTTAAGGATCCTTGGATTCGAAAACAATACTGTAATAAACTGATGTTTTCATTCTGTGAGTATCGGGATTAATGGTGGAAAGAAAAGCGGAACTCGAAGAGATCAAGGATTAACGGTGCAAATCATCCAGAAGACGGACGATCAAGATCTGAGTGGAGTCTAACAGTAAAGAATCGACGGTCCAGATCACAGCGAAAGGCGGATGGTTCAAACTTCGATGCATTTTTGTGATTTCCGCTGAGGGTTACGTGTCCATCAGTGTATGGAAGCGGAAATGTTATGGTAAGTACAAAAAAGGTGTCAGGAGTGTTTTCCATTGAGTTTATGGTCATGTCGTGTGGTTGTAAGGTGCTTTGCATCATGTATAAAAATATTTCCGTTGGGTGCTAGATAAAACAAAAAGTTCTTAATCCGCCAATTCAATAGGAGTCTGGTCAAAAGAGCCGAATTGCCATTTATAGTGAAAGGTAACTAAATTTAGCTCTGTCAAATAGATTTCACTAACACCAGTTGCATTAAGTGGTATCAGAGCTGAGATCTGAGAAATTATAACATTGTATATGAAAGGGAAAATTTATTTTTCACCTTTACCAGTAATCGAGGCAAAAGAAAGTCTGAACAGTGATAATTTGAAAACAGACTTATTACCCTCAGACATGGTTTTCAGAGTAGGACGAGGTAGAAGAGATCAAGGAGGTAGACCTATAGCCAATGCAAAAGTATTGGAAGAATTGAGAAGTCTCAGAGAAGAGATGACAGCCAGTATTGAAGAATTGAGAAGTCTCAGAGAAGAGATAGCAACCATGAGAGAAGTTGGAAGAAGAGATCCTATAGCAGGTGATGTTAGTGAAAATGAACAGAAAGATGAACCTGAACCCCAAGAAATAACAGATGAGAATATTGGATTGTTGGCAGGCTATCAGCTAGCTCAAAACTAAAACTAGCAACGTACATGATGGAGGATTAAACTCCCAGGAATTAGCGTTTATCGGATAACGCATGGATACAAGCATTTTGATTTTACTGGCACCCGAGATAAAAAGGTAAAGTTTATTGCATGATCAGACTCAAAGCACATGCTTTACTTTGGTGGGATGGTGTACATGCAGAAAGAAGAAGATTGCAAAAACAACCACTAGAAATCGAACAATGACGCTAAACTAGTGATAAACACCCAAAGATTACCAATTAAGCCCTTGTACGCATTGCATGCGTAATTTGAGACAAAGATTTTACCGTCGAGAATATGAGAGTTTTACAAGGTGAATATTAGAGCTGGATACACTGAGGATACTCCTGAGAAAGTAGCCGGATACATGAATGGTTTTAAATTTGACATCAAGATGAGATGAGTTTGTTTTCACCTCAATCATTTGAAGAAGCATATCAATGTGCTTTGAAAGTGGAGGAGAACCTGAATAGGAGGAACAACTCAGTGAAAGGAAAAGGTCGGGCCTACGTAGGTAAGTTGGACAACCAAATGGAAAAGGAAAATTCTTTTCGCCTCGTGAAAGGTGAAGCTCAAACATCAAATCAGCCAGAACAACCCCAAAGAGGAAGATACTTCAGAGGAAGAAGATATTTTCTCGAGAGGTCGAGGAAGAGTATGCAAAAACCATGAGGTTAGATGTTATACTTATGGAAAACTAGGACACAAGTATTGGGAATGTACCGATGGTTAAAGAAAATGTGGAATGTTCAAGTTGCACATGTTGAGATTGAACAGAAAGCACTTGAGGATCATGTCGAGATTCTAGAAGAAGGAGAAGCCTTGTTGATGAGGAACTGCCGCAGCATGAAGTCCCAGTGCAGAGGAAGAGTTTGTTCAAAACAATGTGCAAATCACAAGGTAAGTGCTACAAGTTGATTATTGATAATGGCGGTACTGATAATTTAGTTTCTGTAGAGATGGTTTAAAAGTTAGGATTGAAGAGAGAAAGACATCCCACACCCTACAGAGTTTCTTGGTCATAAAGGACACCAAGTCTTACCAATGAGCAATGTAAAGTTGATTTCCATACTCAGAATTACAAAGATCAAGTTATATGTGATGTAATACCAATGGATGTGTGCCATGTTTTATTGGGTAGACCATGACAGTATGACAAGAATGTGATGTATAATGGCAGAGAGAATATCTTTTCTTTGGAAAAAGAAGGCATAAGACATATTCTTATTCCTCTAAAGGATGAGAAAGTAGAGGAATAGACCATTTCAAAAATACTACTGGTTAAAGAAAAAGAACTTCTGGAACAATTGCAAGAAGATGAGGTAAGTTTTTCTATTATTGCTAAACCTAGAACTGTTATAACAAATACCAGAATTGATGAGTTGCCTATTGAAGTTCAGGAATTATTGGATGAGTATGTGGATATAGTTGTGGATGATTTACTAGATGAATTGCCACCTATAAGAAGCATTAGCCATCACATATCCGACCGGAGCTAAGCCTACAAATAAAGGTACCGTAACGACTCCAAATCGTGAGAATGCAAATCAGCGGACAAGTACAACAATTGTTGGATAAAGGATTATCGAGAAAGTTTAAGCCCCTGTGTTGTACCTACAGTATTAATTCCAAATAAAGGAGGAGACGAGAATGTATAGATTCCAGAGTTACAAACAAGATCACCACGTATATAGATTTCTTTTACCTAGAATGGATGATCTAATGGATTTCAAATTATTTTTCTAAGATAGACTTGAAAGTGGGTAATTAATGATAAGAATGAGAAGGTGATGAATGGAAGACAAACTTTCCAATAACAAATAATCGGTTATATGAATGGTTATTATACCTTTTGGGTTGACTAATGCACATAGTACTTTAAGGAGATTGATGAATGAAGCGCTTAAAGAGTTTATTGGAAAGCTTGTCATAGTATATCCGATGATATTCTTGTTTTCTAAAACAAAAGAAGAACATATCAGACATTTGAATTTTGTCTTGAAGAGATTGCATGATGAAAAACTCCATAAATCAAAAGTGTTTCAAGGAAGGGAAGAATTGATTTATTTAGGATTTGTGATTTCACAAGAGGATTGAAAATGGATCCTGAGAAAATAAAGGCAATCTGTGATTGGCCATCTCCAAGAAACATATTTGAGGTAAGAAGTTTACCTGGGTTGGCAAGCTTACAGGAAGTTCATTAGAAATTTCAATGGAATATGTGTCTAATTCTTGACAATGTTGAAGAAGGAGAAACAACCATTTAAATGGATTGTCGCAGCAGAGAAAGGTTTCAAATTACTGAAGGAAAAGATTACTGAGAAGCCCTGCCTTTAGCGCTCTCCCATATTTCAGGAAATTATTTTCTGTTAATTGTGATGCTAGTGGACATGCCATTTGAGGAGTTTTGAGTCAAGAGGATGTTTTCAACAGACATTTTTCAGTGAGAAATTGAATGAAGTAAAACATAAATATCTCTAATTTCATGATTGCAAAGAATTCTATGCAAAGGATCCAAGCCCTCAAGAAATGGAGACATTACCCATGCCTCAAGTAGAGTTTATCTTATAATTCGACAATCATGCTTTGCAATTTATAACTATAGGAAAAATTGAATCGTAAAACATGCTATGGGTCAGAGTTTATGCAAAATTCTTACTTTTTTAAAAACATATATGGAAGTTCTAACTAAAGCCAGCATGCTTTGAGCAGGAGTTGTCTAATTTTGCAGGAGTTCCACGTGAATGTACTTGGATTAGATCATTTAAAGTAGATGTATGCAGAAGATGATTTTAAAGAAGCCCATGAAGCTCTGTCAATCAAGGTTCATGATAGAGGTCCGCTATCGATTTCATGTTGCAGAAGGATTACCGCTCAAGGGAAGTAAATTGTGCATTCCTAAACGTTCAATGAGGGAAAATTTGTTAAAGGAGAAACATAGTGAAGGACTCCTATCGACACCTTGGGAATGATAAAACTTATGTACAATTGAGTAGTTTCTACTATTACTGTGTATGAGAGCAGATGTACAGGAATTTGTCAGTAAATGTCAAATTTGTCAATATGCAAGGGAAGACAAATCGTATCTGGATTGTATCAACCATTAACCATTCCATAAGAAACCTTTGGGATGCTATAAGTATTGATTTTGTTCTAGGATTGCCAAGAACACAAAGGGTAAGACTTACATTTGTTGTGGTGGATATATTCTCTAAAATGGCACATTTTATGTTCACATGTTCAAAGACTAGTGATGCTACTCTTATCAAGTAAAACCTTGTTTTTCAAAGAAGCAGTAAGACTTCATGGTCTTCCCATGAGTATAGTCTCGGACAGAGATACACAATTAATACATTTCGAAAAATTCATGGAAAACGCTAGGCACTATCTCAACTTTAGTTCACCTTTACCATCCACAAACTGATGGTCAAACCGAGGTTACAAATAGAAGCTTGGAGAATATTTTGAGAAGTTTGGTTAGTGAACATCATCCCTAATCAATGGGATTTGGATTTACCACAAGATGAGTTTGCATACAATGAATCACATAACAGAAGTACAGGTTTGAGTCCTTTTCAAGATTGTTTATGGAACAAATCCAAGAGGAGCGGGATGGGAACTTTAGAGATTTGGAATGATGGAGAAAAAGGAGTGCAAATGCAGAGAAAATTGCTTCAGATATGCAGATGTTACATGAACATGTTAAAGAACAGTTGCAGAAGAACACTTTCAAGTATAAACAAAGAGCGGATTTGAGAAGGAAAGAAATGACTTTTGAAGAAGGTGATCTAGTATTATCCCATCTCAAGAAAGAAAGGTTCCTAAGGGAAATCTATAACAAGTTGAAACTCAAGAAGATTGACCCTTGTAGATCTTGAGGAAATTCCTCAACAAAATGCCTATGAGATTGAATAATTGCCTCGACAATATGTATATCTCAACGACATTCAATGTTGCGTGATTTATATCCTTATCGGGTGAAACTCAACTTCATCAACAAATGAATCGACATGACAAAGATAAGGGCGTAAAATGCATCTGTTATATAAAAGATGGAAATGGAGAAGATATTGGAAACCAAAGTTCTGAAGAAAACCAGAAGACATGAGTACTATGAGTACTTGATAAAATGGAAGAATCAGCCAGTGGAAGATGCTACATGGATGACTGAAGCAGTTATACAAGAAAATGGCAGCACTGTGGAAGAACCCATGAACAGGAGTTCATGAACTTTTCTCACCTGAGAAGTCTGATGCAGGAGCATTAGTTCAGCTTTCATGGTGGAGTGGTCACATGTTGTGATCTAGAACAACATTTGGGGTTAGAGTGAACAATAGATTAAACAAATCTATACTTCATTAATCTAGGTAGACAGCCTTGTTGTCAAAATTAGAGATAGATATGGAACAAATAGCTATCAAACAACTCCCTGCGAGGAGACTGAGCCCCCTGTTCTAAGGGTTGAATAAAAGTAGGGATTATTTTTTCTAAAAATAGGAGAATGCCTAAAACCAGGCATAGTTTGTTAAAATGTGATTATAAAAGAAAGAATAGTCGAAGAAGAATGAGAGAGAGAAAAAAAACAGAAGATAGAGGAGTGTGCAGGAGAGTTGCA
This sequence comes from Picea sitchensis, assembly GCA_010110895.2. Taxonomy (NCBI): domain Eukaryota; kingdom Viridiplantae; phylum Streptophyta; class Pinopsida; order Pinales; family Pinaceae; genus Picea; species Picea sitchensis. The sequence continues at coordinate 21,457 of SNQJ01S0000129.1, forward strand.
GAGGAGAGAAAGAGACGAAGCAAAATGAGGAGAAATCATTAATAAAGTTTCTTTCTATTATGAAACATTCATATATGTGAGAAATCCTATTCATCTGTATATGATTATGATATTTTTGTTCTCGTTGATGGAACACATATGATCTGTCAAATTTATTTAAGGATCCTTGGAATCGAAAACAACACTGTAATAAACTGATGTTTTCATTCTGTGAGTATCAGGATTAATGGTGGAAAGCAAAGCGGAACTCGGAGAGATAAAGGATTAACAGTGCCAATCATCCAGAAGATGGACGATCAAGATCTGAGTGGAGTCTAACAGTAAAGAATCGACGATCCAGATCACAGCGGAAGGCGGATGGTTCAAACTTCGATGCATTTTTGTGATTTCCGCTGAGGGTTACGTGTCCATCAGTGTATGGAAGCGAAAATGTTATGGTAAGTACAAAAAAGGTGTCAGGAGTGTTTTCCACTGAGTTTATGGTCATGTTGTGTGGTTGTAAGGTGCTTTGCATCATGTATAAAAATATTTCCGTTGGGTGCTAGATAAAACAAAAAGTGCTTAATCTGCCAATTCAATAGGAGTCTGGTCAAAAGAGTCGAATTGCCATTTATAGTGACAGATAACTAAATTTAGCTCTGTCAAATAGATTTCACTAACACCAGTTGCATTAGACATGCATACCTAGCATTAGGCCATCCCAATTGCCATTTTATTCCAAGCCACCATTGAACAAGCTCTTCTAAAAACCATCCTTTTGAAGGCATACATGCCCTGCACCATTGTTTCCTGCGTAGATACGCTTTCTAACCCATTACAACCCGTGTATACTAACAAAATCACAAAAAATAGAAAGTTGCAGACGGAATACAGACTTTCGGGTAAATTTCCTAAACCGTTTGACCACCCATAGTCGGTCATTCAATCGGATAACTACCCTCTTTTAGCCTATAAAAGAAGAGGTAGGGGTCCCATTTGAAGAAGAGAAAATAAGAGCAAAGAAACTCTGCCCTTTTTTGTATTACCCTTGCCCCAATATTTTGCAACCATTTTGTGAGAATTGAACAATAGAAGCATAAGTGGAAGGGGTTGGTGCACAGTTGAAGAGGAGCCCAGGACTAGATTCGAGGAGCAGTGGCCAATCTCTCCATTGTAAGTTACTTTTGTGAGGTTAATAGAAATAATTATTTTTCCCGTCCCGCCATATGAGGTGTTTCATATTAAGTTTTGATTATATTTTATTAGAACCTCTAACCCACTAATTCACATATAAGATGCATATTTGGAGTTCTTTGTTTGTATGTTTATGAATGCAGGTTGGCTTTGGGAGGAGACTTGCAGTCAAGGAGAAACCAAACACAAAAGGATATACACCAAATGTGGAAGTCAAGGTAGAGTAACTTGATCCTTTTACCCTTGTGTTTATATATGAATGTGGGGTTTATGTTGGGATGATTAAAAAAGTAGGAGACTTTAGATGGTCATGTATGCATGCATTACAAAACCCTTAGTTCTAGTTCGTAGGGGGATTTCCCACACACAACAGAAATGAAAGAAAGGGAGGACATGAAAATAAGGAACAGGTTCAAGAGATTGTACTTTCAGGTATTGTAGTTTAAGATGAATCCACAGACAGAAAGAAATAAGTCATAGTTTAGAGAGATGATGAATATACCGATGAAGATGATGATGACTACACATCAGAGCATGAATTGTTTTGAGCCATCTATCCTAGAGACTCCAAGGTAATATGAATATGAGATAGGTGGAGTCTATGCGGTAGCTGAGATAGACCATAAAACCATCCTTCAAGCAGCTTGTAGAGTTTGAGTAGATAGATTCAGAGTAGTCAGTTAGCATAAGTATAGTATGATAGATTAATCAGTTGTAGTAGTGAAGACTTCATGATAGTATAGTGACAAATGGGTCAACATTATGGACAGTTGTGTAGCAGATTTTTGGATAGTATGGACAAATATGGATTCATAAGAACACTTAGCAGGTTTGGACAGATATATGATAATTGACGAGAGCATGGACTCATAGATTGGTTCAGAGAGTGGTTCAGAGACAAAGGAATATTATCATAATAGATGATAATTACACAGGAATATGTGAATGCTTATTATTGAATTCTTTTCATATATGTCAGTTGATTACACAAGGAAGCACTAATGGAAAATAACTCCAAAAGGAAGCAAATGCATGAAGACTTATATTTTTTCGACACAAAATCTTGCAGAGAATTCAAGAGAGAGAAACCAAACCAAAAATATAGGTATAAATATCATTCAAAGAAGTTTTCAGACAAAGAGGTAAGAATAGAGGTATGATTCAAGGCAAAGAGATTCATTAGATGCATGATAGAGAGCTATATGCTTGGAGAGAGAGCACAAAGGCATGTTTCTAGGGGGAGCATTCTCACAAGGGGAGAATGATCGATATGACTTTAGTGTTGCATCAAAGTGATACCCTTTCTCAGAGGGGGAGATATTATTCATACGAAGGGGGAGAGAGTAATCACAGGCTTAGAAACACAGAGAAAGATCAAAGGCATTTAGACATGGAGAGCAACCCCAAGTAGAGTTCAGTTAGGGGGAGCAAGCCCAAAGGGGGATACCCTTTTCCATTGATGTTAAAGGGGGAGAGATAGAAACATTGATGAGGAGTATAAGAATGAATGTTATCATGACTAAGTGTTTCCATCAATGTTGATGTTGCCATCAATTCCAAAGGGGGATATTGTCAGACAGTTGGCTTAGGTTGATGGACCGTTGTTCTGAACTATTGGTTTTCATTGATGTCAACCCTTGGAGACTAATGTTGTAGATTGATGTCAACCCTTGGAGAAGTACAGTGGTGAATTCTAGTAGCACAAAGACATGGGTAAGGGACCGGAGTCTATTTGAGGTATAAAGGAATGAATATCAATGAATTTATAGGTAACACTATTCTAGATGGATAGTATATGTCATGCCATTTCCGGTGATATGTGGAACATCACATAACTCCTCACGGTTAGAGAGTTATGTCCATATGAAGTTGGAGAACCCTAATGAGTTATCTAGAAGCCCCTAGAAGGTCAAAGAAGTCAATTATTCTAGAATCTCCTAGAAGAAGTGTACTAGTCAAATTGATGGTAACAAGGAGTTAATCATGGGTATAGTTTTTGTTAGCACCGAACGTTGGCCTCAAATTGCGATGAGGACAAGCCCGATACCCATCAGTTTAAATGTCACAATTTGTTTATAAAGGGAGATCGAATGGAAGTAAACTCAGAACAATATCGTTTAACTCAGAAAATGGGGTTGGAACAACAAAGACATGTGAGGTATTGATATAACTTAAGCCATTAAATTTTGCATAGTGGTGAGTAAGTGGAGGGAAAGAAAAAGGAAATAAAGTATGCTCTGGACATCCGGTCTTCCAGTAGCCCTTTAAATGGGGAAAAGTCTCAGATATGAGATCCTCTCAGACCCGTGAAACTTCAAAGTAAACTTAAAATGTTGTAGAACTAATATAATAAAACATGCATCATATAGTTATTACAACACCCAACTGGATCATCCACGCTCGGGATTTAAGATTCATAGGAAAAAGGAAAGGAGGAAGCTGGCTGCCATTAAACAAGAAGTCTCAAATGTCAATCTATAACCAGAGAACCAGAGGCTTTGTTAAAGTTTTACAATTGGGAGCTTAGCTCTACCATCGATGGATAAAAAAAATGTCAAAATTGATCATATATGCTCAGATCCATTTGCTCTCCCGACAACATGAGAGTCACTGAGCTACTTCATTTAAGGCTTTACGTGAGCATGATCTATTTGCAGACTGTGCACATAGCTTCGTGTCTGACTCTGCTTCAGACAGCATGCCATTCGCAGGGGAACTATCTGTCGAGGTACTACGGGTTGACTACTCCAGACCTTTCATCACGCCTTCCATTTAAGGATTGAGGTGAGGTTTCAACCACCTGCTCAGTTTTCATTTACTGTGTTCATTCATAGCGGGTGGTCGAGGCTTCAGGTACATGGGATGACCACGTGCCAACTCTTCCAAGGCTCGAAGGATAGCCTCCTTTCTTTTGGCTCCATCCTCAATGTAACCTGGTCCCATGACCCTGCGTCTGTCTTCAAGAGTTCTTGAACGTTTCTTTTTTCAGGGATTCTCATGTGTTGTGTCCAGGATCCCCGATACCTGGTGTTGTGAAATCACCCTATTCAAATGAACGGTTCAATCTTCCATTAGCATCAACGATCAGGATCACTCCCTTAACCGGCTCTCATTCGTCTGTGGGCTGAACGGGCACTCATCTTTCCTTTTGGCCCTGCTTCTCATATGACTGCGGGCTGCGACCTTCCCCCAAAACCAAAGGTGCTTCATGAATTTCGGGCATCGGTGATGGGAAGGGATAAACTCCTTGCTCTCAAGAATCCTGATTGTCGAAATCGCGATGGGGGGCTTCATTGTGTTGGCACCTCCTTAGCTCCTCATCCATATGATCACCGGCTAAGATCGTGGGCCTACCCCCGATACTTTTGCATTTCGCGTTTTGGGATTTCAGGCTGTGGGTATATGCGTTAACGAGAACCCTGAAACGTCGATCCCCGAAAAGATCGATCTACCGCCACATGACCCCATGAGATCGGACGACTCCCTGTACTCCCGGGTTTCGGGACTTCGGCGATCCGGGCTTCGTGAGTTCTAATGAATCTACTACTCACTCTCCCGACGCACGAAATCATGATTTTTCCTGATGCTAACCCCCATGTGACTCTGTGATTGTTGATCACCCGATGGACGTTGATCTGTTCAATCATTAGATCCTTTCCATTGAAACCGATCTTTGCCTGCTCGCTTGATTTGTGTCACTGCTCAATCCTTCTTGGTGCTTAAAAAAATGAAAATGGAGGTTTGGCCGACTAGACTTGAGCTTGGAAAGGTGGCGGTTCAGTGATGGGGAAAAAAGGGAGAAGCTATTAGCCTCCATGAGAACAAAGAAGCCTGGGATTGATTTCTTCAAGGCACATCTTGTCAGGGAAAACGATCGACACAAGGAAAATAGACAATGGTAATATACGCCAAGGAGGGAAAAACTATGATCGGATCTGTAAAAAGAGGGAAAAGGCAAACAAAAACACAGGTCTCGACCAAGAACACAATCCCTAAGAACAAGACAAGTTTAAGCGCTAACATTAGGTTCCATGGGGGATAGAGTCCTCCGTGTGATGCTCTAAGATCTCTTTTGTTGTTTCAGTGCCTTAGTGTTGGGTTGTGGAGTCTTTTATTCAAACAAAATACATAAAACAAAAGATGGTATTTACAAAGGTGGGATGTTGGCTACAGCTTTCAAGAAATAAACTTTTTAAGGAAGTGCCCATTCATAGGGCCAAAAAAAACCTCGGGATCATCTGGACTATGTAACCTGTAAGTATTATACGAAAATACTTCAAAAATATTGAAGGGATCGCTCCAAAGGGCATCAAATTTTCCATTCTTGCCCTTATCTTGTTTCGGAGCATCCCATTTGAGTGCCAGATCTCCCAGCTAGAAACTCTTTTTTCTCACCTTTCTATCGAAAGCCTGCTTGATTTTCTACTGACGATCATGTGCTTTGTCTATCATATGTTCTCTACTTTGTTGCACTTCTATCATCTGATGTATCCTCCTAATCATATTGTCATGTTCTTCCTGGCAGCCTTGGAAGAACTTGGCCACAGGTAGGGCTAACTGAGAAGGGAAAATTGCTTCAGTCCCATATACAAGTTGGAAAGGGGAGATGCCCAGGGACCTCTTTGTTGTCACTCTATCAGCCCACGGAGTGAATTTGAGCTTCAAATCCCACGCTCTTTTGTTGTCTTCTGACAGTCTTTTGATGAATGCCCAGGGTGCAAGGTAGGACAACAACTTCATGTGATTATGAGATCCAATGAGGGTATGTCCGACATGCAAAGTCAAGAGTTCTGAGGAATGGCTGACACAGGATTATACTTCTTTTGAATAAGAGCATGAGACATATGGATAACTTAGGCAACATAGTCTTAACACTAATCGTTGACAAAAGTTTGTGACACATGAGGCATCGACAAAATATCCATAGGGACTAGAAGAGTAATCAGTCAGAGGAGTATAATATAAGTAACAAGGTCAACTTCCTAGGGCCATGCTAAGCCCAAACCTTGGATGAAATGGACTCAAGAGTTTTTTCTCTATTCAAAGTTGACACAACTATTGCCAATAGGAGATAATATTCTTTTCCCGCTCGTCTTTTTTTGGGGGTTTTTTCATAGTCAAATAAATGCAATGATACATGAGAGGAAATGAGTGTCATGAATAAGAAACTAGCTCCAAGATGGAACATACCTATTCTCAATGTAAGGGAATGCATGCGGGGCATGGACAATCGGGGGGATGTTTCCTCTACGGGTAAAGGGTGTCAAGATGCAAAGGATATATGAAATGAATTGCTTGGATGGTGATGTGAATTGTTGAAGTCAGAGGCTTTTAATGAGAAAGCAAGAGCCAAAAATAGGCTTAACAATGAAAGAAAGATAACGGGATGTCGTTACAACTTAACATGACCACTGTCCTTTTTCATAGATGTTAGTCCCCTAGTCATGAAAAAGTATAAAATAATACCCAGGAAAACTCTTCTAGCCAATGGTGACTAGAGTATTCCTTTTTCGTAAATAGTCTACTTGGTTCAGTAAAGGGTTAAAATTATTCCAAAATATAATTCCTTTCATAACCATTTAATGAGTGTGAAAGGGACAAGTTCACTTGATCCAGTTGGCTATTGGTGGCCACCCACCTATTCCAACTGACTCCTCTTGTCTATTTTTAGTTCAACATGTTCTTTTGTACTTCTTTGTAATTTTGGGTTCTACACTTCTGGGGTTGTTTGAAGTCTCTCACATCTTCCAAATTGATATTGGTGGCCTCTCACCTAATCCAACTATCTTATTCTGTATGTTTTCATGTCAGCACATCTTGTTGTACTTCCAAGGTCGTTTTGGAGGCCTAAATAATGTTTTTTTGGCTTGCCATAGTCAAACTACAGATAAAGTTTGAGTTTGACAGTGGAATGTGTAGTTCTCTAAAATATATTTCCAATGGGCTATCACACTCCTAAAACAAAGGCCGTATGCAAAAGTTACGACCCCGAGAAGTTGAGGTACCAACTTACCCATAGGGGCCCACATGAATTTTGATGTTTCACCTCCTAGGGTTAGGTTTTTGGATGTCTAGAGTTTTGGCATTCATGAGTAATATCAAAAATATCTCTGGAGCCTCATTGTAATTGATTATGCTCATATGGATGTGCGTATAATCCACATCTCTTCTCAGATATAGCTACCACCATTTGAGCAAGTGTTTTAGTTCTGCAGTTTTACAGTTTCATCCTATTTCATTATTCAATAGAAGATATTGTTCACTGGATATCTGTGTTATTATTCATATCTTTGTGTTTATTGTATTCAGTTTGTTAATCAGTTTGTTCCGCTCCTAAATCCGGATCAGTGGTATTAGAGTGGTGTGCTCTTCATTTATTTTTCTTCGTGCATGTCCCCGACAAGATCTGGGTACAAGAAGTTGGGACTCGAACCAATCGATCCATTGCAAGATTGGTCACACCGAGCCCGACAAAAACCCATGGGGGATGAAAAGAAATATGATGGAGTAGTATATCCTATTAAAATGCTTCTCAAGGAATCCCTCGTCCGACAAAGGAACACAATTATGGACAACTTCACGCGGATCCTTCGACGACTGCCCATAGGAGAAGCATATTCATCAAGAGGCCATACAATCCCCTTTAAGGTACAAGTAAATTTTGATATTCCATTATTTGAAGGATTGATAGATTTGGATGTTGTAGATAAATGGTTGAATCTGCTCGAAGGGTATTTTTCGGTCCACAATTTTTTCGATAGGGAAAAGATCACTTTTTCACTCCTCAAGGTCGTTCCCCATGTTAAAGACTGGTGGGATACTTACTCTGAGAAAAGGGATGTAGAGGAATCTGTAATGTTTGTGGTGGCCCCTACATGGGATTCCTTCCGGGATGCCATTAAAGAACAATACTACCCTATCGGAAGTTATGAGGACTAGTACACTAGATGGACCACCCTACGTCAAGAAAGGGACTAGACAATACCAGATTTCACCAATATTTTCCATACCTTGCACACCAAATTGGGTATCAAAGACTCTAAGAATCATCTGGTTCTAAAATACGGTGGTTTTTTTCATAGATACATTCAAACAAAAATGGAGTTTTTGGACATCACCTCATTGGTCACGGCTTATAGATACGCTGTCAAGATTGAGTAGAAATTTAAGCAAAAAAGGTGATAGTTTGGATCTGCAAACCCCTCACAGCCAAAGCAGGGAAAAGGCAGTCCCAACCCACACAACAAGGGACCATGTTGAGATGGCCACCCTCAGGAAAACCAGTCCAAGCCACAACAAAAGAAGGGCAATGAGAAGATGAAGAAGGACACAGGAAAATGGTCTGAGTACCATAAAATCCCTTTGCACAACATCGAAGAATGTCTCTCCAAGAAGTCACTGATGGTCGAACTGAAGGATTCTGAGTCAGAGGCTGATTCTATTTCCAAAACAAATCCTGAAGGAGGGAAGAAAATTATCAATGCTGAACCCAGTGCCACTGTCTCTACCACCAAAGTCCGGCTAAGCGAACCAGAAGAAGGGGAATGCCTCTTTCACTTATGGATGTGGGTAAAGGGGGCTCTGCTTCATTTCATTATCGATAGAAGTATTTATAAGAACATAATTTTAGTAGAGGTCATCAAGAGGATAGACTTGCCAATGACACCACACCCACAACCCTACACCATCAATTGGCTTCACCAAGGAAGAGATCTTTGTGTCAACCAACAATGTTGTCTGCCCTATGACATCAAGCCTTTCAAATATGAGGTACTGTGTGATATTGATCCCCTTGAAGTTTATGATGTTATTTTAGGACAACCATATTTGTGGAAGTGTCATGTTGTGTATGATTCTAGACCCTACAGTGTTATTATTACTTTGGGTAGACAATTGTACAGGATACCAGAGGTAGCACCGCCTACTGCTATTTATTTAATCTCTGCTAATAAATGCAGTAAGGTCTTCTTTGTGATCTGTGCTCACAGTAAGAAGAAGGTCACTGCCACATCCATGGCCTCTACACAAAGCCTCTATTTGCAGAAGAAGCAAGTGGATGGGATTATGGAAGAATACAAAGACATCTTCTCCTCACCTACAGGGGTACCGACACACTGCCAAGTCAAGCATCCAATTGATCTGACCCCCGACACACCTCTACCTAATGGACCAGTCTATCGTCGCTCGTTGATGGAAAATGACGAAATTAGGCGTAAGATGCAAAAGATTCTTCAAAAGGGGCACATCAGACCATCTCCTCCCCTTGCAAAAGCCTGATTGTGCTGGTGCAGAAGAAGGATGGGACTTGGTGACTCTACATTGATTACAGAGACTTAAACAAAATCACACTCAGGAACTGGTACCCCATTCTCAGGATTGATGACCTTCTTGACCAACTCAAGGGGGAAAATTTCTTCAGCAAAATTGACCTAAAGTATGGCTACCACCAGGTTCCCATCAAACCAACTGATGTATGGAAGACAACCTTCAAATCTAAAGAAGGTCTCTTCGAATGGCTAGTCATGCCCTTTGGCTTAACAAATGAACCAACCACTTTCATGAGATTGATGGATGATGTATTGAGACCCTTCACTAACTCCTTTGTGGTGGTATATTTGGATGAAATCCTCATCTTCAACAGAATGTGGGAGGAGCACATGCAGCAAATTCAACAGTTTTTGAGCACTCTGTGGCAGCAAAAGCTATATGCCAACTTGGAAAAATTCTCTTCCGGCATGAACAGGGTCCAATAATTAGGCTACATTGTTGCTGAGCATGGGGTACATGTTTATCCAGCTAAGATCCAAGTCATTCGTGACTGGCCAACCTCGACCACACTGACCAAGCTTTTGAGCTTCTTGGGACTAGCCAACTTCTACCAACGGTTCATGTTGGGATTCTCCCATATTGCATGGGCCCTCATCCAGGTGACCAAGGGCAGTGGCAGGGCCAATTTCGTGTGGGGGAGGGAACAACAATGAGCATTCGATGATTTGAAGCATAATTTGTGCTCAGCTCCAGTACTCTCCTTGCTCAATCTGTAGCAACCGTTCGATATTGAGATGAATGCATCTTACTATGCTTTGGGTGCATTTCTCACTCAGCACGGTCATCCGATGGCATACCATAGTGAGACACTCTCAGATACTATCTGGAAATGCCCCACCTATGATAAGGAAATGTATTCCATTTGACAAGCCTGATGTCAATGGAAACATTACATTCTGGGAAAGGAGACGATCATACACACTGATCACAATCCTTTGCAGTTCATACAAAAACATGGGAAATTGCAGAACGACCCCCATCAGAAGTGGTCCACCTACCTACAACATTTCCATCTCAACATCAACTATAATATAGGTATCTCAAATTGTGTCACTGACTACCTCAGTCGACCTCTTGTGGTTGCGCTCACCACTGTGCTCCATTCCTATGGACATGAAGCATATGATTGGCCCCAACTTTATCAGCAAGATCCAAACTTCACTACCACTTATCATCTCTTGGTATAGACGCAAATGTCACCAATTTTTGCATTCATGACGGACTATTATGCCACCTAGTCCATCTATGTGTTCCTATAAGTGAGTGTGCAAAGATGATTTTGGAATCCCACTACAGTCGGATGGTAGAACATTTTGGCGAGGAGAAAACCGTGGTCGTTTTGTAGAAACATTTTTATTGGCCAAAAATTCAACAGGATGTTATCAAGTATATCAGATCTTGCACTACATGTGTCATTTCTAAGACAACCATCAATAAGATAGGCCTATACACCCCTCTTAATACTCCTGAGAAATCAATGGATTACATGCCTGGCCTTCCATCCACCAAGAAATGAAATGGCTGTGTATTTGTGGTCGTTGATCGGTTTTTGAAGATGTCCATCCTCACAGCCTGCAAGAAGAATATCACGGTGGAGGATACTGTCAAGATCTTCTTCAAACGAGTGTGGGTACACTTTGGGATACCACAAACCATCATCTCTGACTGGGACATCAGCTTCCTCAACACCTTTTGGTCAAGTCTCTTGTCATTGTTGGACACCAAGCTCACAAAATCCACTGCTTTCCACCCCAAAACASATGGCCAAAAAGAGGTCGTCTATCGGATTATTGTGCACATCCCGCACATGTACAACTCTAATAATCCATGTACATGGGGTGAGAGTCTCCCCTATGTTCAATACAGTCACAACATGGCTCTCCATAGCTCCACCGACCATATCCCATTTCAAGTGGGACTGGGATTCCAACCCTTGAAACCCATTAATGTTGCACTTCCTCTTGCCACCACACCGAAATACTCTTCCCATGATCAATCTGCGATCTACAAAGACACTAGATTCATTGAGTAGATTCAACACATCCTCCAACAGGTCCAGGATATTTTTCATCAATCCAATGCTAAGTACAAGCAACGTCATGATCAACACAGGGTACCACACCAGTTTCAGGTTTGCGACAAAGTATGGTTACATTTGTCAAAAGAGAGTCTCACGGTATCCCATTGGAAGCTCCACCCACTTCACTATGGGCCTTACACTATCACCAAGGTTGTGAGTAGCAATGCTTTTGAGCTCAACACTCCAGCCTTCCTTGGCCTGCACCCAGTGTTCAATGTGGACCTCCTTCGACCATATTTTCCACCATTATTGGACACCTCAGATATCACAGAACAACTGATACCCACAGAGATCAACCCTGACTGCATGGAACAAGCATCCCCTGATCAGATAGTGGACACACAGGTCAAGGGAACTTGCCAGTAGAGGATCCAGATCTATCGGGTTGTCAAGGTAGGGAAAATCCTACACCAAGGAAAATGGCTCACCTGGGGCCAAATCCAATAGAAGTTTCCTCACCTAATAGGGGAACTCAACGCAATGGAGAACATTTGCTTCCAAAGGGGGGAGGATTGATCTAGTTGGTTATTGGTGGCCACCCACCTATTCCAACTAGCTCCTCTTGTTTGTTTTTAGTTTAGCACATTCTTTTGTACTTCTTTGTAATTGTGGGTTCTACACTTATGGGGTTGTCTGAAGACCCACACGTCTTCCAGGTGGATATTGGTGACCTCTAACCTAATCCAACTGGATTATTTTGTATGATTTCATGTCAACACATCTTGTTGTACTTCCAGGGCCATTTTGGAGGCCTAAACAATGTTTTTTTTGGCTCGCCACAGTTAAACAGTAGACAAAGTTAGAGTTTGAAGATGAAATGCATATTTCTATGAAAGACCTTTCCAACGGGCTATCACGCCCCTAAAACAGAGGTCATATGTAAAATTTACAACCCCGGTAAGTTGAGGTACCAACTTACCCATAGGAGCGCACATGACTTTTGACATTTCACCTCCTAGGGTTAGGTTTTTGAATGTCTAGGGTTTTGGAATTCATGAGTAATATCAAAAATTCCTCTAGAGCCTCATTTTAATTGATTCTTCTCAGACAGATGTGCGTAGCAGCCACATCTCTTCTCAGAGATAGCTACCACCATTCGAGAAAGTGTTTCAGTTCTGTAGTTTTACAGTTTCATCCTATTTCATTATTCAATAGAAGATATTATTCACTGGATATCTGTGTTATTCTTCATATCTCTGTGTTTATTGTATTCAGTCAATTAATCAGTTCGTTCCTCTCCTAAATCCAGATCATCACTCGACTATCATTTTGTTTTTTCAGGAGTCTGGAAAGAGATTAATCAAGACTCGGGGGCAGTCCCATAGGTAATGGTCAAAATGATCTTGAGTAAGAAAATGGGCTTTGAACGCAAAGTCATGTTGGGACTAAAAGTAACTCTCGTTCCTATGGATTAATATTGACATGGGCACCAAATGATAGAAGTGTTCTAACTAGGTAAGCCATGTTTGGTAAGTCTCTACCACTTAATAATGACACTTCTAGTAGTAGCAGTGAGAAGGTTCTATGTCGCTAAGAAATGGCTTTGTACCTAGGGAATATGAATCGCGGTCATAGGACGATGCATAAATTCAAAGTGGGGTAAGAACCTATCCTATATATCAATGATAGAATATACTTGTCGAAGGCACAAACAAACGAGATGACACTAGAAATCCGTTAAAAACCTTGGACAAAACCACTTCAAACTAGGTCTTTCACTGTGCTATTAGTCCATAAGGTCAAAAATAGAAATAAATAGGGAAAAACTATAGAAAGTGGGTAAAATTTTTCTATTAATAGTAAAAATAAGAAATTTTACCATACTATTTTGAGTTTTTTACCCACATAGTGCTTTTGAGGCCATTTTTCCCACGATATTCAAGTGTCGATTGCGGGAGATACGATCAACGGAATTGGAAACCATCTAGACCAAGTATGTTCCTATCCCATTCTCTTCAATTTCAATGGTTTAAATTTCAATTTTAGTCACAATTTGTTTAGTATTAAAGGTCGTTAATTAGAAACTCGGGCATATGCAGGTGACAGTTTATTGGGTCACATACACGACCACATGTACATGGGAAAAGTGAAGTCTTCCATCGTATATGAATCCTTATACATGGCTGTCATAAGGATATCCCATGTACAACTACACAAACATGTTTTTAAAGAGGATTAACTCAAACAATGGCTTCTCTTTTGTAGGATGGTGGTTGAATGGAGGGAAAGGGAGCATGAGGAGGTGGATGCAGCATTAGAAAGAGATGCAAGGGCCCAACAAGCTTTGAAAATATGTGGTCTTTATAAATTTTGGAAAATAAAAGGAATGAGAGATCAAGTGAGGTTGCTCCAGTTACTAATAAACTATTGGGATTTGTAAACAGATCCCTTCAATCTCGATGGGAAACCATTGATAATTGGAGTGGATGACATATAATTCATCACAGGATTGTCTCACTGAGGTGAGATGGTGAATCTCAAGGCCCGAGGGGTGGGAGATGGGAGAACTATGGAAGAGTACATCTCCATCAACTATGTTGCAGGCACATATAAAGTAGGGAGCCAACTCCCTATCAGGGTGATCGAGAACTTGAGCCTAAAGATCATTGTGCTTGTACTCATATGGATATCGGGGTCATCTGCATTACACCAGTCATCAAAGCCACTCATGTTCTACGTGATGGAGTGTTTGAGACCCACTATTTCTGACCAGTGTACCTCACTACTAGCCAACATGAAGAGCCAGTTGACGGATTGCAAACAAGGGCGAATGAGGAACTTCAGGTTTGCATCCATATCGTGTAGTTTTTTCTTTGAAAGGGTTCCAGGTTTGAGCCCTAGAGTAGAGATTACTCAAAACAGACTTCACAATCCATCCATGTCATAATGGACCAAGGTGATGAGGCGGTTAGGAGGTGGTAGGGTGCCAACCCCCTACAATGATGAGTTCTTTCACTAGTGGCATTGACAGTTCATAGTGATCGATGAATACTACTATCCCTATGGAGGGATTGACTATAGAGGGGACCCCGAACATGCCATTTCCTCTAGGATCCTCCTTTGGAAAGATCGGTAAGAATTGGTTTGTATAAATTTCATTTTTGGGGTTTTTTTAATTTTGATAGAGGAAAAATAAAAAGAAAATATTTTTGTATGGTATCATGTATTAACAGTTGTTCTCTTATGTAGACATAGGTCCATGACGACTAGAGGGATTCCCAAAACATTGAAGCAGGGGCTGAGGAGATGAGATAGTAGGAAGGGAGGAGGAGAGAGTCCTTTAGAATGTGTAGGGAAACCTGTCTCGTTTTATGCACATGATTCCTATGGTCCATGTAGAGTATCTTCCAGAGGTGATGGAGAGGCAAGTGGTGGGTGTACCACATTCATCGGCGAGACTCTTCCAGCGTCTTGAAAATGCCATAGTGTTTTATCATGACACACATCTGGAACCACATGCATAGATTCCATGGTTATGTGATGTACTAGACATATATGTATTTTGAGGGAACAAGCCCCATTTTTTAGTATGACACCATATGTTTTGGACTTTAACCGATGAAATATAAAAAACTTTTTGTCTTTGTATTTACTTATATATGTTATAATGGATGAATGTGTTTTTTCTACTTAGTTATGTGAAAAATTACAATCTAAAATTTAATTAGCATATGCATCAGATACTTGATTATAACTTCTAGGGATGTGACTATAAGTAAGAAAAACAAAGTATCGTTCCAAAATTCATACCCGTAGGAATCATCGGATTAAAGTAGGATCTCTCACATGATAACTTCCGTTCAACTCACATGCAACTAACTGGGAGTCTAGGCGAACTTATAAAGACTGAACACCATTGGAGATGGCATCATGTAATAGCTCTATAACGACATTGTACTCAGCCACATTATTCATTTATGGCTCCATACAAACGCCACCTAAAGACACCATTTTTCCCTCAGGTGAATAGATAACCGAAGTGGCAAAAGCCATGTTTTGTGTATGACGACTGGCACCGTCCGCAAATCCTATGTAGACCATAGATTCCATTGACATATTCCAACCAAGGGAAAACTCAATAAGCAAGTTGATGACGCAAAGAAAAAAAGAAAAATAAGTATTTACACTAAGATGCACTAATATACAAAGGTCACGCCCGAGTTTGAGGGATCAAGCGTAATACCTTTTAAGGTAGAGCCCATTTCTGGGCTCATCCATCATACTCCCCTCATAATATTCTAATTCATTGGCTCATTTTTCTAGGACACGTCACACAATATATAGACCGTGCCACATGGGGTTGAACTTACCTTCCCCCAATGTTTCTTTGGCTTGGTCATAAAGGAGAACCAAGTCACCCTGAATGAATTGTTAGGGATAGACTGACTTATTGTACTGAACCTTAACACATCATTTATTTTCTTCAATATTTGTAGAGGCATCTCGACGCTTCTCATCAAGGTGCTCTAGGTGTACGAGGAGTTCTTCGAGATTTCTCGTGTTAGGTAGGAGCTTGATTTCCAACTTAAGGGAAGGGATTTCACATTCAATAGGAAGAATCAACTCCACACCATGTACTAACTGAAATGGTGAGAAACCGGTGGAGATTTTTACCGTATTTCGGTATTCCTAAAGAGCAGGGTAAAGCATCACATGCTAATCATATTTACTTTGGCTGACCGTATTTTGCAAAATGGTATTTAGAGATTTATTCATATCCTCTACCTATCCATTTTCCTAGGGATAATAAAGGGAATAATGACCATGTGTAAACCCCTGTTTCGATGCTAACTCTGACATCATCTCATTCTAGAAGTGACTTCGATGGTCAGTTACAATCTCTTTTGGGATTCCGAACCTGTAACACCATGTTTCCCCCAGTCTGTAAAAATAACTTCATTGGCCAAGAACTATGGAAAACTCAAATATGTGAATGTTTGATTTGATAGGCCTTTGTATAAAAGTTCGATGAATGTAAATTATATCATGAATATGTGTCGCATGATTGTTGGGAGGGGGATGTACTGAAAGAGACCACAATAGTTGATGAGAGGTGGTGGAAAGGGTCGGGAATGGTTGCATTAACTTCCATCGAACCGAAACCATACTGGTTTGTACGTGCTCGGAAACCAAAGCTCACTCTCTAACCCCGAAATGAATTACCTACTAGGATGGTAGGTGGGGAGGCTCCTCAAGATTAAATGAGTGGGTGGGGGTGAACCCCCCATCCGTAGAATCTCTCAGACCTGACCACGAATAGTGAAATTCGTGCCACACGCAACCTCATAGGAAAAAGGCAAGGAAAGAAGTGTGGAAGGGGGGGTAGGAGAGAGAGAGCGCACGACAGGGATCGCGGGGAAGAACTGGAGAAACTCTAGAAACACAGGGAGTTTTGAACATAGGAGAAGGAGAGTAACCTTCATCCTTGTCTTCCGTTGAGCTGGAAGTAGAAAATGGAACCTCAATCATCATGGTCTAGCTCGGGGGTGGCTAGTGGTAAATCCGTTTGGAGTCACTGAGCCTACGGTTGGGTGGAAACGAGAACCCCTCTCAACAGTCGCATCACACATGGTGTTTTTCTGATAAGTGTTTATATCTCGTATCTTGAATTGAATATAATGGATGCATGCTCATGTTTGTACACTCATAAATGATTTATGTATAGAAGTTTTTGCCTGGTGTTTTGATAAAAAATAATGGATGCATGCTTATACTTATATGACCATAATTGGTTTATGTATAGAATGAATCAGTTCAGATTACGAGTCTGTTCCCTTGAGATTTATCCCATTTACTTGACTCACGCTATGCCCTGGTTTGATTTCCTGAAGGCACCTCTTTCCGGTAAGTTCCCTTTCATTCTAGAGCCGGAGTGAGTTCCTTGAAAGGACTACTGTTTTAGTAAACATGCGATCTTACTTCATCCCTATCATAGAGTTCATATCTCAGTAATTTAGGAAGACCTTTCAGTCAGGTCACCAAGCCCGGGGATCATTACCCAAGAACCCGTTGAAGGATTTTTTGATCTAAGTCTGGAAACCTTGTACAAGAGAGAGTGGTTCCCTCATGTTTTCGGTGTTTCGGCGTTTCGGCACCCGGGAAACCCAAGGGAAAGACCCTTCGTCTTCGCTAGTCACAAAATCTAGGTATGCGAAACCCTGGATCAGTTTTAGCGGGAATGGATTTTCGGCGCTTCGGTGTTTCGGCACACGGGAAACCCAAGGGAAAGACCCTTCGTCTTCGCCAACCACGAAATCTCGGTATGCGAAACCCCGAATCAGTTTTAGCGGGAATGGTTTTTCGGCGTTTTGACATTTCGGCACCCGAGAAACCAAAGGGAAAGACCCTTCATCTTCGCCAGTCACAAAATACAGGGTATGCGAAACCCTGAATTAGTTTTAGCGGGAATGGGTTTTTGGCGTTTCGGTGTTTTTCCACCCGAGAAACTCAAGGGCAAGACCCTTCGTCTTCGCTAGTCATGAAATCCCAGTATGCGAAACCCCAAATCAGTTTTAGCGAGAATGGGTTTTTGGTGTTTCGGTGTTTCAACACCCGGGAAACCCAAGGGTATGAACCCTCATCTTTGCAAGTTGTGAAATCCTGATACGCGAAATCCCAGTATGTGAAACTCCGAGTCGTCTTAGTGTGAATAGGATTTTGGATTTCGAGGTTTGAAGAGTCAAAGGACTCGACTCTCTTGCATTTTGAACTCCTAGTTTCTGAAGTCCTGATACGGCTAGGACCATTGGATCAGGGTAGAGATTCGCAGCTGTCAATCTCAGTGAAGGTACGATTTTGGGTTTCAAAGTTTGAAGAGTCGAAAGACTCGACTCTCGGGCATCGCTGAGTCGCGAAATGCGAAAGGCACCTCTTGGCTTAGCCTGGGGTCATAACCGATGATCACATGGAGGTGAAGCTTGCACTTGGTGCTTGAGTTGTACACGATGGATTTTCAATGAAAGAACCAGTGGATTGGTTTAATGAAGGTCCCGATCGGAAGACCTAGCCTACGCTAGGACCTCATAGGAATTCAGAGACTATGTCCCTCGATGAAGAAGGAGAAAGAAAAAGGAAAAAAATATGTTATGCCGCAGTGGGTGTGTGACAAATTGGTATTAGAGCATGGTTACAACACTTGGCCTACTTGGGCTCATGAATGAGTTGCGCAGAAACTCCATTTGAAGTACTCTTAGAAGGAGTAACCCTCTATCTTAACCCCCTTATCAAAAGCCAAAGTTAAGAATGAAAATTCTTATTGTGTGTATGCATTTGAAAAATATGAATTATGCATTGATTGTGAATGAATATAATGTTGACTAACAATAATTGTTTTTCTTGCACAACAAGTGGACGATCAACCACGGGAAAATGCAAATGCATAGAATGGTGACGCACCACAAAGTGGGGGATGGATCCCAAAATAGAGATGAAGAGTCTGACGAAAGGAGAGCGGTAGAGACCCCTCCAGATCTAGCTGAGACTGTGAGAAGCCTCATGGTCGAACTACAGAGTTGCAAGGCCAACAACGAGAGGTTGATAAAAGAGAAAGCGAAGCAAACATAAATTAATGCAGTCTTGCTGCAGAGTTTATCCGACATACAAAGACAATTGCAGCATGGACCTGACATCAGTCACGCAGATCGACGACAGACAAAGAAAATTCGAATTCCACCTGAGATACAGAAACGTGGTCTTTTGAGTGGCCACACTAGGAAGAGCACCTCGAGAAAGGTTCACCCCAGAGATAAGGGACAAGCGTCGAACGATTCCTCTAGAAAGGAAACTAGTGACTCGCAGGGATCTTCAAGTAGCAGAACTAGTTCTTATTCCCGAAGAAAGAGGAAGAAGCAAGATCATTCCAAAAATCATAATCTTGAAGAATTCAAGAAGGACAAACCACCCTCTTTCGACAGTGAAATAAAGAAGGGAGAGGAAGCGGAGGCCTAGCTTCTTGGACTAAAGAAGTATTTCAGATTCCATGACTTCTCAAAAAATTTGAAGGCCCGAGTAGCCACCTCCAACTTGAATGGAAAGGCTTCCATTTGGTGGGAAGACCTTAAGAATGTAAAAGGAATTCACGAAGAGGGCCTGTCTTGGGAACGGTTTGAGAAATACTTCAGGAAGAAGTATCTGTCGGAAAAGTATTTCAATGAAAAGACTAAAGAATTATATGAACTCAAGCTGGGGCAAATCACCATAGAGGATTATGTCAACAGATTCCTCAAGTTGCTGAGGTACATACCCTATATGAAAGCAGAAAAGGAAAAGGTGCAACGATTCATCAACGGACTACCTAAGGACTATCATAACAAGATTGTGTTTGATGAGCCAAAGACCCTAGAAGACACTATCCGAAAGGAAAGATATTGTTATGAATAGCTTGGGCATCGGACAGAACCTCATGAAGGCTGGAAGTAGAAGAATAGTTTGGGATTCCAGAAAAAGGGGCTTAAATATCCAAGATTTAAAAATTATAAAAAGGACTCAAGGATGAGCTTCCCAACCCGAAGTGTACACAAGCAGAATTTCCCCTCCCAGAGAGGAAATAAACCTTTTGGATCTACCCCAGGAAGGGTTTATAACCCAAATAAAGAACCCTTGAAATGTTGCGGTTGTGGAGAAGAGCATCTACTGAGGGACTGCCCGCACTGACAACAGAACAGTCGAAGAATTTACAACGTTTAAAAAGCTACCACCGTCAATGATGTGGCCAGGAGTATGCCACAAATTTATGCAGTCATGGATAATAAACAAGTTGAACACCAAGATTTAGTGGTGTAGATAGAAGGTATGATCACCAACCATCTAATGTCTATTCTAATTGACCCTGGTTCAAATTTGAGTTATATAGCCCCTAAGGCTATTGATAAGTGTAAATTACAGCCACATAAACATGCCAAGCCATGGTTAGTATAGTTAGCCACTGAAACCAAAAGAAAGGTAGTGGAGGTCATACCAACCTGCCAATTTACTATGTGTGAATTCCCCACCCAAGGAACCCTTAATATATTACCCCTAGGGTCGTATGACCTATTGATCGGTATGGACTGGCTAGCCACATATAAAGCCAGACTGGACTGTTACCATAAAACCTTAGAATTTGTAAGTGAAGGAGGAAGAAGGATAAACCTTCAAAGGATCCAAAAACCTGTCTCGGTGAGATGAATATCAACTCTTCAAATGAGAAAATATTGCAGAAAGGGGTGTCCACTATATGCGATACAGGTATTAGAATCAATTGAAAATGACAAACCAAGCCTCGAAGACCATCCCATACTAATATAATATAGAGATGTATTTTTGGAAGAGGTACCAGGTCTACCTCTGAGAAGGGACATTGAATTCTTGATAGAACTTGCACCAGGAGCGGTGCCAGTGTCTAGGATACCCTACAGGATGAGCATGCCCGAACTAGTTGAGCTTAAATTACAACTAAAAGAAATGATGGACAGAGGCTATATCCAGCCCAGCACGTCACCATGGGGAGCACCAGTCCTGTTTGTGAAAAATAAAGATGACACCCTTTGACTATGCATAGATTATAGATAACTCAATAAGGTAACCATAAAGAACAAGTACCCCTTACCCCAGATCGATGATCTGTTCAATCAATTGGGAGGTGCTTCCATCTTCTCAAAGATTGACTTGAGATCTGGATACCATCAAGTCTGAATCAAGGGTGAAGATATCCATAAAACTGCCTTCAGGACGAGATATGGTCACTATGAGTTTGTGGTAGTACCATTTGGATTGACCAATGCCCCTGCCACTTTTATGTGCTTGATGAACAATGTGCTCAGCAAATTCCTAGACAAATT
>SNQJ01S0000129.1:54368-66491 GCA_010110895.2 Picea sitchensis
ATGACTAGACCTAACGCAAAATATGAACTTGTGAGGGTTCAACCGAATTCGATAGTAAAAACATCTCTCAAATATGAGTCGAAGGTGACTCGGGTGATCTACCCTCTTGCAAGAATGATCAGAAAGAACATCTAGGTAGGCTTCGACAATGTGATTAATATCATGAAACGCAAAGATCATGGTGCATTGGAAGGTCACTCCAGTGTTTTTAAGACCGAAAGGAATTTTTAGGTATGCAAAGGTACGCCATGGAAAAATAAACGCCATATTTTGTTGATCCTCGGGTTTGATTTGAATTTGATTATAATATGAAAATATGTCCATAAAGGAAAATACTTCTCTCCCCGCACACTCGTAGAGAATCTGGTCCATAAAAGGAGTGGGGAAGTTATCTTTAGGACAGGCTTTGTTGAGGTTCCTAAAATCCATACATGCGCAAAGAGTTCCTTGCTTTTTATCTATGGGAATGGGGTTGGAAACACATTTAGTTAAGGGAACTGGGTAGATGAAGCCAACATTGAGCAACTTCTCCATCTCTGCCTTAATAGCGGGGGTCTTCCTAGGATTAACAACTCCAAGATGTTGTTGAACAGGTTTATCATTCGGATAAGTTTTAATTTCATGTTCGACAATGTTGGGGTTGATCCCTGGCATCTCTTCATGTGACCAAGAAAATACATATTGTAATTCTTTTAAGAGTTTAATGTATATCTAAATTTCCTTAGGATAACAATCGACACCGATATATACATTCTCAATTTTACCAGGGGTTTGAGAGATTTCGATCACGACAGTAGGATAATTGTTTTCCCTGTTTCCTTCATCATAAATACCATGCATATCAAATAGAACCATAGTGTGACCAACCATCTCACTCAAGTTGGATCTAAACTCATCTTGTTCAATCCTAACAAGCTCTGAGAGAATATAGGATCGATGATGCATATCGTCCCAAGGCCTATCAAGACCAGACATGGCCTCTAATATGGCTTCATCCGAGGGTAAATAATTGTCAAGGAAATCATGCAAACAAGATGAGTGGGCGGCCCATATGGGCTCTCAAACGCAATCCACCTCGTCTTTCCATGAGCAGGAAGGATCTGGGTCAGTAGTAGCTTCTTGAACAACTTGATACGCAACTTTTGTTGTTGACAGTGGCATTTCCATCCCAATTTCTGACGAACCTTTGTACGACATATTCGAGGAAGGTAAGGTCGAAGGGTCATTGAAATACGTAGTAAGAAAAGGAATGGACCTCATCGATGATGAAGACTCACTCGAAATGGCATTAATATGTTGAATTGGTGACATGAAATAAAAATTACCCATCAAGGAGGAATACATCTCGACACCAAAATTCTCAGTTCCCTGCTGAGAATTATTGATAATAGGGACTGTATTCCCCACCGATGCAGTAGGACTAGGATGTGTTTCTATGGGGAAATTCCCCCTAAACTGGGTCTAAGGTATAGGCAGAGTGATAACTCTCTTAAAAGTCTGACTTATCTCTAATCTACCCCAAAACAATCTAGACTAAGTGATAAGATAAAGAGAGAAGAGAAGGTTAATGAGTGCACCTTGAATCCTTACAGTTGATGTAGACCTCTTCTTATCGTTGTTGCCACTTAGGTCATAGATATCCTCCCAAAGTTGGCATGCAAGGGGTTAAGAATAAAATGAAACAACATGTACAATCTCTAGTAATCACTTAAAATCATAAATATAGATATAAATGCTCAAATTAACAAGAACATGTACATATAGGATTTTGGGACAAAGATAATCTCTTTTATTCAAATTCACGATGAAAGGTTACAAACTTTGCTTGCGAACACCTCTTTATGAACCAAGTCTGGGCTCCTCTATCGTGGCTCCAAGTGCATCAATCCCACTTGGAATTATCACAACTAACATACATCAAGGAAAGAAGGAAGGGTTGCATAGGGATAATAGCTGGAGGGGAAAGTTAAGTCTAAAACTTAGAACAAGATGCAAAACTTGGGAAATGAGAGAGAAAGGATTTTGGTAGAGTTTTCTTAGTCTCTTGTTCATATGTCTAAATGACTCCCCAATACCTCTTTTTATATGAGAATAAGATGGTTATTCGGTTTTGGGATGGGCTACAAGGGGTAAAATTGTTAGGAAACCCTCCATAGCTTGTAAACTCTGTCGAAATACATGCAATTTTATATTTTTTTCAACTTTTGAAGGTAAATGCGGGCTACTTAGCATGCATAAATCATATGTATGTGGGATAAATAGCATGCATAAATCATATGTATGTGGGATAAATAGCATGCAACATGTGTGTGTATGCAGGCTATTAGTGCAACAGGGAAAGTACACTATCCAAAAAAAAAAAATTAGAAGGAAACCTCAGCACTATGTTTGGAAAAATATGCAAATGGATGGGCCACTGTCTTGAGTGCATAGATGTGGAATTTTGGACTATAACAGATGCCCCCTAATGTGTGAGGTTAGAAGAGAAATTGATGGTTGAAATACATTACAATATATTTACACAGTGGGGAGGTATGGAGTTGAGTGAGCCCGATATGAGTGTTCGTGATTGTGTCATCTACAAAATAAATATAATCTCTCTGAGGAGAGCATACCAATGCTCAGGATGAAATTAAGCATGGCTTCCAATAAAGTACATTGTAGATCCATGTCATATAAAATAATCATGACTAAAATGAAAATATGAATGAAGTGTAGTTGCAAAAAATACACATCATATCTACATCTAAAAATATTATATGCATCTTCAAGAAGCTATTGGCACAAGGGCAGACCCAGGGTTCAATGCTACAACAACGCACCAACAAAACCCTAACTACCGGCCCTTTCGGAAACACATATGAAGAAGATGAAGTCTCACCCGAGGTAGAGGCAAGGGTGGTTGCAAGACTCGAGTGTCTGCAACCTTAGCTGGGACACAGATCTGTGATTATACAACTTAATAGAGCAATTAGCACCACCAGTACCTCAATATCAAATCAATATCCACTTCGTTGATAACACAGCTTCGCAGCATTCACATTGATCTAGCGTATTCAAGCACTTAGCATAGGTAAAATAGATTAGATCTAGTAGATCAAGCAATGAGCATATTCATATATATCAGATCTAACATCCTACACATCATTAGCACTAAGAATAAGAAGAGCTATCTAATCATCTCAAGCACTTAGAAAAAGGAGACATAAACACATTAAGACAAGAACAAAGCAAGACAACACAGTGTTTACGTGGTTCAGCCCCACCCTGGGGCTACATCCACCAACTCTTCTTCTTTATTAGCTTCTTCAATGGTTACAAGCACAGAGCCTCAAAGCCCTTACTCCGCACAGGACATAAGATCTGCGCAGCTCGCTAGATCCTTCTTCCTTGCATTACAACACAAAGCCTTCTACAACTTCTTACAATGACTTACACTTAGCTCTGCAAGTCTCACACAGGCACAAAGCACTTACAATCCTTCGATCACATAGATTTATCACTCAGCTCATCGATCTATCGGTCCATCCTTTCTTACATTGCCTAGACATCTATTTATAATTTACAAAATAGGCCTAAGAATGGGTTAAACCCATGGGCTGACATCCCAATCCCATTACATATTCCCAAAAACCCAAAAGTGGGCCGAGATCCTGTGATCTCCGCTTCGTCTTACGCTCCTCCTTTGAAAGGCTATCGAAGTCCAAAATAGGTCAATATGACCAAGAGTCTTCCAAAACTTGGTCAAGGGCCAACAGAAGCATCCACGCCTATGTCTGGAGATGATAACTTCATAGCTCGAGGAACAACTTCAAGATATTGAAAACTCAAGTAGGAGTACAATAGGAGTGTAAAAATCACTACTTTGAGGTCTTCGGCATGCCATCGGGAAAATACTGGAGGACACAATCATCATGCACAAAACTTCATTGATTCTGAATCTGAACTTTACTGGATTCTCGGGATGGCCAACTCATGAAATTCAAGAGATCAACTACAGAAAGGTCGACTCGGGTTGGATAAAACGTCCCTTGGAAAAAATCACGAAAAAATGATGAGACTTAGGAAGCATATTATTGACATAAGATTGTGATACAAGAGGCACCAAAAAATCTCCATATGTTTGGAAGAGTAACCAAATAGAGGAGGACACAACTCTATGTAACAAGAACAACTTCCTAAGGTCATACTAGATCCCAATGCTTGTAGAACAAATGAAACAATGTGATTTTTCCAAGGGTGACTATCTTGTTGTCGATCAAAAAAAATGTATATCTCCTCCCCTCTTTCTGGAATATTTGATTTTTTTTTCTTTTTAAAATTTTTAACGAGCTTGAAAAAGAATAAAAGAATGCTACGTTATAAAGGAGGAAAGAGTGTCACAGGAAATAAAACTAGTTTCAAGCACATGGAACATATTGATGCTCAATGCAAGGAGACATGTGTAGGATAAGGACACTTGAGAAAATTCCTCCATGGGTCAAGGTGTCAGATCACAAGGGGAAAAAGTGCTAGAAGGCTTGCACCTAAGGAATGCTCTACAAGTTCAGTAATAGCAACATGAAGTTGACATTAGGCCAAAGATGCAAGGATGAGACATGTGATGCGATTACAACATGACACAATAAGACTCCTTCCATGTGAAGTTTTACAAGCGTAGACAAGGTAAGCTTAGTGGTTTTTCACATTTAGAGAGTCTGAAAATCACTAAAACAAGACTCCAGAGTATTCCTTTTTCGTAATTAGTCTAGTCGGTCCCAAAAAGAATTAAAATTATACCAAAAGGATGTCTCTTCAAAACCATTTTAACGAGTGTGACAGAGATAATATCACTTTGCTATCTTTTCAATTTTGAGTCTGAAAAGAGCTTAACTATGGACTCACAACCATTTTTCAAATTTAGTCCCCTTAGTCCGAATATTATAAATAATAACTTAGGAGAACTCTCTTGATGAGACATGTCTTCCGAGGCGTACATTTTTCCTGGGTAATCTATTAGCCAGAAAAAGGGTTAAACTTATGCCAAATAGATATTCCTTCTGGACCAATTAACGAGTGTGAAAGGAACAAGGTCACTCAACGATCTTTTCATATTTAGGGAGTCTGAAAAGAGCTTAACTATGGACTCCGAGGGGGTTCCTTTTTCATAGACATCTATGAAAAAAGGGGTAAACTATCGTCAGACATATGTTCCTTCGAATTTTAGTTTGACGAGCATGAAGGGAAACAAGATCGTTTGGCAATCTTTTCAATTTTAGAGAGTCTGAAAAGGGATTAAAGAAGATTCCAGGGGGGTTTCTTTTCTTAAGTAATATGAATAAGACCGAAAATAATAAATAAATTCTCATTAGATGTTGCTTTCACATTTTAAGTGAGCTTGAAAGAAAACAAACCATTCTCTTAGGGAGTCCTTCGGGTATAGGCTAGAAAAAGATGAAGAAGAATGAGGCTTCAATACACAGTCATGGCGGGACTAAAAGGACTCCCAAGCCTATGAAAAAATCATAGCATGGACGCAAAATTGTAACAAAGGATCTACCTAGGGAATACATGTAGAGGAAGGATCTACCACCTAATTACGACACCTCTAAAGAAACATAAAAGGTTATGTGTTGCACTTCAGTGGGATCGATCCTATGGAAAAGAAGAAAAAGTCAACAAAATGCAAGATGCAAGGCTATGAGAACCTAACCTACATGCAAGTGTCGAAAAACAAACTTCACCATGGGATGATGTGGGTGTAACCCATCTCATAAAAACACCAAACCAAAAGAAAAAGTTCATAAGAACGACCCAAAGATCCCCAAAAATAAGCTCAAGCACCCACCAAGCCAAGAATAGGGAAAAAGAGGACCAAATTGGGGAAAAAAGAGCCAAACAAGTCTATAAATAGGGGTAGACAACTCATTTTACCCATTGCAATTTGGAAAATAACAAAAAATTAAAAAATCCATCTTCCCTAAAATGCAGATTCAAGGATCTACGGTGGATGAAAAGTCTTAAAACCTAAACCAAGTACAAATGACATCTCTCATCATTTCAATTCATCCTTTATTTTTTATTTAATTGTTTAGAGGGTGTGCACCCTAGGAAAAAATTTAGGTCTACATGTACTTAGGTTGTCCATGCTCAGAACGTGTATATACACGGGAAAAGTAAAACTTAGCACACATATATACGCGAATGTCTTAAATACATCCCACATACATCTCTTTAAATCTTTCAAAAAATATGAAAAAGGGACTAACCTCAAAAACCTTTTATGCAATAGGATGTATGTTCATTGGTGAGAGAGGAACATGAGGAGTTAGATATCTTGGTTGAGGAGGATCCGGGGTTATTTCCATGCTAAAACACTGTGGTATGTGGAAGTTCTTTCAGTGTCCATTCATGAGGGCACAACCTAGGTTACTGAATCATTTGATAGAGTATTGGCACCCAGATGCAGAGGCCTTCATGCTAGAGGGCCAATCATTGAATCCAACTACCGAGGATATATAGTTTTTGACTGGCCTCTCCAAGAGGGGGGAACCGTTTAACTTGAGGACTTTTCCTCCAGGACCGCACAACATAGAGGATTACATTGGCATGTACTGTGAGGTTGGCACTGAGAAAGTAGGATCTAAGGTTCCAATTCATAAGATCACAAGCCTTAACCCGTGGATAGTACTTTTTATGATTGGGTGGATCACGGGATCTGCAACACTTCATCAGGCTTCGCATGCACAGATGCATTGTGTAAATCAGTGTCTATAGGCCACCATATTTTATTGGACCACCATGATTCTCACATGTATTAAAAAACAATTGACTGGCTGACTAAAAAGAACAAACAATAACTTTGGGTTTGGGACCATGTTGTGCACTTTAGGTTTTAATAGAGTACCAAGCCTTAGCCCGTGAAAGACAGTACGAGGCCATATTTCCTCCTTTCCAATGTTATGTAGGTGGGCAGCTTTGTTGCCTCGATAGGGTGTAGGGAGAGTGAAGGAGGCATCCAAAGACAAGTTCTTTGACTCATGGGCTTGTCAAATTCCTACGATCGAAGACTAACCCTTCGCGGGGATCAATTCCCTGAGTGATCTTGATATGCCTATGCCCCCTGGAAAGGAGCGTGGAGAGATAGGTACACATTAATTCATATTTTAAATTTATTTAATTTTTAGTTTCTTAAATATTATCCTTTTTTATGGTAGCGTCAAAGTACTAACTCGGTAATCTATTATATATATACGTGGGACTAGTATGACTAGCCGACTTTTCCAGGACTAGGCATCGTCCTCGAGAGGATTTTGAACCAACAAGAGGAGGAGGACCAACAACCGTGGGAGGGCCACCAGTTGGAGAGGATGAGAGAGTATTGAAATGAGTGGAGAGGAACCTGACATCTCTCACTCATCCAATGTTGATGGAAGAGATTGAGGACCTACCCTCGATCATGCAGTTGCATGTTGTAGGGGTACCCAGGACTTGGGTTCAGTTGTTCAGGCATATTTCGAACATCGTAGTTCATTACACTAGGGCCAACAGGCCTAGTCCGTAGCTATCACTAGACCACATATGTGCCAAGGGAAGTGAGGGCTTGATCCCAATGATGTATATCAGCTCTATTTGATGCTTTATGACCCACTTTTGTACTTATGACATTATTTTTTTAACATATTATTATATATATACATCTTTTTTCCTTATGGATAAATTGTTTTGTACAAATTTATTTACATATGCGTGTATGTGTGTGATTTTACTTTTATGTGTGAGCAATATGACAATCTAACACATGATTAGGCAATGTATCAGTTAGTTGATTAGATATCCTAGGAACATGAATATAAGTAATATAATCAAAATAGCCTTTTAAGAGATGTACCCTAAGGAATTGTCGGTGAAGGGTGGGATCATAGACACGGTACACTCCATTTAACTGATACACGAACAATTGAGCATATAGATAAACCCGAAGATGAGAAATACCATGTGAAAAGGAATCACGTAGTAATTATATTACGACACTATACTCAGAAACATTATTGGTTGCTTTGCCCAAACAAATACCTCCATAAGACATCAACTGACAAAAGCGTGTGAAGATCACAGAAGCTGCGGAATAAATCCTTCGAGTGTGTTAGCTAGCACCATCTGTGAACCCAACATAGACCTCAGATTCACTCGACATCTACCGTAGTTAAAATAAACACAATAAACTACACGTTCACAAGAAAAAAAGACACAAAAATGTACAAATAAAGCTATACATTATATACAAGAATTCACACCCAGGTGACCAACCTAAGCGTAATACCACTTAAGTTATAGCCCATTTCTAGACTCCGACAAAGCATTACCTTTGAAATCAACCAGCTGATAGGCACCCTTTTCTAAAAATTTCTTAACAATGAACGGTCTGAACCACATGGGTTTGAATTTGCCTTCTCCCAAGGGATGTTTATCTTGGTCATAGACCAAGACAAGATCACCTTCGAAGAAAAATCTAGGGCTAATGGACCGATCATACTGACACTTGACACAGTTCTTTTGAGCCTCATTAGCCAAGGCTTCATCTCGACACTGCTCATCGAGATGCTCGAGATATAGTAGACGCTCTTCAAGTGAAGTAGTATCGAGCAGTAATTCCACTGCCAACTTAAGAGAGGGAATTTGGCACTCTATGGGAAAGACTGCCTCCAACTCGTAAACAAGTTGGAATGGAGACCAACCAGTAGTAGTCTTGACTGAGGTTCGATAAGCCCAAAGCATCGAGTACAACATCAAATGAAAATTTGAATTAGATGAATTGATCATCCATTGGAGAATAGTCTTGAGAGACTTATTAACAGCCTCCACTTGACCATTCACCTGTGTATAGTAGGGTGACAAATGTTCTTACTTAAACCCCAGTTTTGATGTTAGCTCTGTCATCATCTTGTTCTAGAAGTGATTTCCATGGTCTGTGATAATATCCTTTGGAATATCGAACCTGGCTACAATCTGGTTAAAAATGAAAAGTGCAGTCATTTCTTTGTCATTGTTAAACGTCGGCATGGCCTCGACTGACCTACTAAATTAATATACCACCACGATGATGTAACGATGCCCCCTAGCCAAATCCGGCTGGCATGCAATGAAATTAATCCCCCACTTAGTGAAGGGACCAACAACAATAACTGGAAACATGGGAGCAGAGTGTGCTTGCATCTTCCAAGAAAAGATATGGCACGGGTGACACTTCTTGACTGCCTCTACATAATATTTTATTAACGAAGGCCAAAAGTATCCAATGCAAATMATGTTTTGGGTTGTTTCCAACCCAGACAAGTGGCATCCACATGCTCCAGTGTCATAGTTATTCAACACAAGATTTTCCTCTTCATGAGTGAGACAACTAAGGATAATGCAATCAACTCCTCAACAATATAAAGTATCATCAATGATAATATAGTTCCACGCTTGATGGTGTATTCGTCAATGCTCATCACGAGAAGTAGAGGAAGGGAACTTCAAAGTTTGAAGATACACAAGTATATATCCATACTAAGGGTCTGAATATGCAATAAGGAAAAGATCCCCATTGATCAATGACTCTTCATGAAAATGTTGATTAATTGGTTTGATTTTCATTAATGCCAACCCTTGAAGCAAGTCCGGTAGCAAATTCTGGTAGCCCCAACGGTATGATTAAGGGACTTCAGTTTGATTGATGTATAATGGTATGAATTCTAATATATTTGTAGGTAAGACTATTCTATATGGATATTACAAGTCATGCCATTTTCGGTGATATACACAATGTCACATAACTCCTCACGGTTAGAGATTTATGTCCTGGTGAATTTGGAGAACCCTCATGATTTATCTAGAAGGTCAAAGAAGTCAAATTAATTCTAGAAGCTCCTAGAAGAAGTTGACTAGTCAAGTAAGTGAAACTAGGAGTTAGTTATGGGTTAAGTTGTTGCAATAAAAAAATAATTAAAAATAATTTAGTTGCAACTAGAAGTGGAGAATTTACTATCTGTACCAAAGTGAGTTAGAAGTGGACAAGTGGTTAGAAGTGGGTTAGCCCTAAAAGAAGGAAAGTGGGTTAAGTTGGTTAGAAGGTAACCCATTGAGGAAGCTACATGGAAGTATAAATAAGAGAGAAAGGCTCTCCCATTAGAACCTATTGAATATCATTGAGCATCTATTTTGTGAAAGGTTATTTGGGAAGGTATTATTGATAGAGAAAAAATGCAGTAGAAAAAGTGCAGCAGAAAAATCACGACAGAAAAAGTGTGGCAGAAAATCATAGCAGGAAAAGTGCGGCAGAAAAATTGCGGCAGGAAAAGTGCGACAGAAAAAGTGTGGCAGAAAAAGTGCGGCAGGAAAAGTGCGACAGAAAAAGCGCAGAAGAAAAATCGTGGTAGAAAAACCACGATGGAAAAAGTGTGGAAGAAAAATCGCGACAGAAAAATCGTAGCAACAGATTCACGGCAGCAAAATCATGGCAGCAAAATCACAACAACAGAATGCTACAAGAATAAAAAGGTATGGTTTTCATATGTGTAGTGTTGAATCTATGAATCTTGTTGAGGTATTTCCTTGTAAATCTATTGGATGCCCTCTTGGAAGTTTACAACTTGTTGTAGACTTGATCTAAGGCAGATCTACTGAAGTTTAGTATCAGTTCATATTTGAGGGATTTTTGTTGAGGTATTTTTCTGAAGTTATTAGTACAGATATGTTGGCAAATGTTTAACAGGTAGCATATGCTTGTCATTGATGGCAAGTACAACAGTAAAGATGACATGAGTATAGGATGAATGTAACATATGGGCATCATAAGCAGTTTGGGAAGAGTGTGCATCGATGGAAAAATAGGAACTACGTAAACTTAGGAGGAATTAGCGCAGAGTCGAATGCAGTGCATAGGTGTGCACCAGGGATGAGGTTAACTCATGGATAAAGCTCAAGGGAGATAGCGTACTTAGGATCACAGGCGGATCAAAGGTCGAGGCCTTTGACACTTAGAAATTCTTCCGAGTAAGGAGGATGCGTAAGCTTGGAGGAGAAGCGTCAGTGATCGTTGGATCCCATCCCGAATTCTCGATGACCATTAGATCTCAATGTAGACAAGAGGAGCACGCAGATATGGAGGATAGATCTCGGGCGTTAGATCCGAGCGCAGGGTCTGACCACCATTGGATCGAGGAGAACTTGCACGTTCTTTAAAGTGCAAGGAGTAGAGGGCTCACAAAATCCCGAAAGAAGGAGGACCGTCCATATACAGGCAGGACACGTGGGGATAGATCGTTAGTTCCCTGACTGGAGAGTCAAAGGAACAATGTTCCCTAACCTATCGAAATCATGATATCTAAAATCGTGATTTAATCTCAGCCGTCAGATTAAGGTTGAATCTGGACTGTTGATTCCAGTCCATGTCAGAGTTTCAGGTATCGAGAGTTGGAGATGTCAAGTAATATCATCCACAGAAATCCCGATTTCGCGATATGAAAAATCGCGATTTAATCGCAACCATTGAATCAAGTTCTGATTTGGATCATCGATCTCAGTTGATATCATAGTTTCGTGAATCGGGACTTTGAAGTGACAAAAACACTGAACGTCAAGAGTGTCGAAATCACGATGTGTGAAATCTCGACTGAATCTGAACCGTCAGATCAAGATGTGATCTGGACCGTCGATCCGACTCACGTCAACATACCATGTCATCTAGGAACATGTGGCACAACCAAGTAATGACAAGTGTCAGACTGATTCAAAATTTCAGGCACATGTAAGTCATGAATCAGAGTGACACATGGCAGTATTCAACACATGTCAATCCACGTGTGACATCAACAAATTTACACCACTTCGGAGTTTTAGAAATCGGGAGATGGACAGATGTCGGAGGATGAGGAGGGGCTAAAGGGAATGAGCCTTGTCGCACGGTCAGGTGGAGAACGATACGAAAGGTGACATGACAGGAGTGAGGCCCTTCGTCAATACCCCACCATTCTGGACCCCCCCCCGGTATTAAAGGAAGAAACGAAAGGGGGGTCCAGAATTTCTTGAGCGTCATTGATATGGGAACTCTAATCCTGGCCACTCGAGAGATGCGCACCCAATTCCGGACCCCCCCCCCCC
>SNQJ01S0000129.1:94793-181786 GCA_010110895.2 Picea sitchensis
GATGACATATGAGGGTCCTCCAACTTCGTAAGGCCATAACTCTCAAACCGTGAGGAGTTATGTGACATTCCACATACCCCTAGAAATGGAATGACATGCACTATCCATATATAATAATATTACCTTCAAATATAGAAAAAATCATACCGTTAGCCATCAAACAAACTTGGGTCCATTACCCAAACCTGGGTCCATTACCCAAACCTGGGTTCTCCAACTTCACATGGTCATAATTATCTAACCGTGAGGAGTTATGTGACATTATACATACAAACAGAAATGACATGACAAGCACTATCCATCTAGGATAGTTTCCCTAATAAATTCACTATCCTTCATCTCATTATTCCACAATTAAGCATGGGTTCTCTTACTCTGCAAAGCGTCTTCCCATGAAGTCTTTCACCATAAGGGGACCACTTTGGAGTTCATCCATATTTACTTCTTATCAACCATGACAAAACAATAATGAGTCATATTTACATCAAACAATCTTGGCTCCATTACCCAAACCTTTGTGCTATGTGGTTTTCTTCAAGGGTTGACATCAATGACAACCAACCTTAATCAACAAATATTTGGTTTTTGATAATGCTAATTATTTTTCTTCATTGTTATTAATTGAATACACTCTAGAACAAAATATTAAAATTAAGTATTCAACTAATTATTATCCAAAAGGGAATAGTCTAGTAGAATTAACCAACAATAATCTAATCAAGATCCTAAAAAGAATTGTTAATGATCACCAAAGAAACTGACATTTAGCCCTCCCTAACGCTCTATGGGCTGATAGGGAAACATATAAATCCTCTGTTGGAAATGATCCCTTTTTTTTGGTCTACAGGCAAGAAGCGACCATGCCTACTCATACCTTCTTACCTTCATTACAACTTTCCCAATCTATTCAATATAAGGAGTGTCCAATAACACAACAAAGGTTGAATATGCTTCTAAAAATTGAAGAAGATAGGGAAAATTCCAAAAAGAACCTAATGCAACATCAAGAAGTAATCAAGAGATGGTTTGATAAATCATTTGTAGGAAACAAATATTTTCAACAGGGTGATATTGTCCTCAAGTGGGATAAGGTGAATGAGATTAAAGGGAAGCATACAAAATTTCAGAAACTTTGGCTAGGTCAGTTTCAAATCCATCAGAAAATTGGGCCAACAGAATTCAGACTTAATACATTGAAGGGAAAAGAGGTGGAGCTCCCTGTCAATGGACAAGTGCTTAAATGATACTTCTCCTAATCACCTCTAGGTGATGTAGTTTTTTACATAATAGGTTTGATTTTATTTTTTGTAAATATTTTCGGAACAATATAAGTACTTAGGTTTCATGGGAAAAACTATTATGGTGACTTGGTGAAGATGAAACACCTTGCATTTGGTACAAAATAAAACATGTTATAACTTATGGTCACGTTGCCTGGAAAGAGTTCATGATACTCTGTTATTAGAGAAGCCTTAGATTATGTGAAAATTAGATTCAAAAACTTAAATTGATGGGAGATCTGTTATTTGAGTGATAACTCCTAGTTTTAGCTCACCAGTTCATAACAAGAACATGCACTAGCCACATATGTCTACTAGATAATGCTTGCGATATTTCCCATTCTTGACCAATTTAACAAAACTCTATTTGGAAAGGATCCATGAAGTTGAAGTAAAGACTAAGATTTGCATATCAAAGAAACTCTTGTATCACCCTGCTTCCCATGCACCCATTATGCATAAATGCTACATATATTACAAATCTAAAGGGTGAAGTATACAACGTAAATGAATGGAAAGTTGAAAGAACTAATAATTGTGTGGTAAGTACAAGTAAACCCATTAGGGCTATAGACTCTTGCTAGAAGCAGGGCCATGCTTATATGATGCCGAGGCAACTTCGTCGGGGCTATGGACAATTGTTGACAATGAGGCAATGCTAGGAGAAAAGAGAAGAGGAACACACATCGGTCTATAAATAGTCAAGAAAAATATTCTATGGTGTCTCGCTCTTCTCAAAAGTATAAAATAAGTTCCTCCCTAAATTATCTCACAGGTATTATCATGAAGATCATCAAGGCTATTACTATGTTCTTATCTTTCAGAAAGAGCGAGTGTTGTGGGGTCCACAGTATAGATGAATCTATCAATTTTTAAGAAATTATATAGTTAAGGATACATGGTCTGAAGATCAATCTGAAACAAAGATAAATGGTTCTCCCATAAAGTTGCCATTTGTTGTGATACATACAACATCCAACTAAAGATCTCAAGTTTTAGTGGGTACCCATATGACCAAAATTTTGCAAGGTACTATTCTTCTTACCTTAATGGTTATTCACTTCTGAGACTGATGTTTGTATGCAGTTGCCAAAATGAATTTTATGCAAAATTTACTCATACTACTCAAATCCATCATAACAGATCCTTTCTGCATGTCCCCAACAACCTTCAAAATGGTTTGGAATTGAAACCATTTATAACGACTTAGCCCCAAATCCTTATTCATGTGGCCTCGATTAGATATATTTGACACTTGGCATCTGACACTTCACTATTTATTAAATCTAAAGGTTCCAACGATGACTCCTTTACAACGTCCTCATCGATGAATCGCTATAGAAGCATGTTCATTGTGAGTTGTATTTTTGTCCCGACGACGATATGTGTGATGTGAATAATTGTATGAATGTCAAAAGGGAATTATTCCTTAATATGGCATGAGGGATAGATGGGCCCCAACGCTCCCTAGTACCTTAATGCATTATAAGATGACTTCTATTGAATATCACCTATCTATGTGGCAATATCTGACTAGTCTATCTAGCTTTGAGAAACCCAGTGTTGTTGGAGAATGTCATAAGGATGTTTCATACCCTTTATACTAGATCTACTAACAATGACATTGTTTGAGGTAGATTGTCAGTGACATGTTCTTATCACGCTCCGATGATCTAAATTGGCCAATCGCCTAATGACAACACCATGGCTCATTAAAATCTAACCCTTCGTAAATAAAAAAACCTTCAAGAAAACAATTCTATGAAGATAAAATGGAAATATCTACCATTGATTACATAAAGGGTGATAACATAAATCCAAAAAAAATTCATTGCTTCCCCTTACACACTAACACACCTTTCAAGAAAAAATATTAATAAAAAACACATCGTCATCGACAAATTTTCTTACAATCTCTACTTGCTAAATGAATGATTTTACAGTCATCGACGATGAAAATATCAGAGAACTCTTCTCATGTTCGTTTCTACCTCAATAGCGATACCAACAAACAATGTTCCCCCTTGATCTGTTCTTTCCACTACACGCTAATGATAATAAAGAATGGATCACCTTTGCAAAATTTAATGAAGAAATGTATGAATCTGACCAAGTCGTAGTTATAACGAGGCTAGTATTAATTGCATAAGGTTTGGAGAAATTAAAAAATAACAACCTTGTTAATGCACAATCAACCTAACTCTATCTGTGAAATTGCTAAGAACAAAATGCCTTTACTATAGAGAAGTTGGGAAATTTTCTGCTGTGAGTTGTTCTTCTCAGAACAACAGGTATGTATTAAGCAAGTTTGGAAATTATTCTTATCCACAATGAATCCGAAGGTGAAGTAACTTTGGTTTGAATGAAAATTCATGAAGGTTGCAAAGTTTCCAAGATGCAGACTAGAAGAGCAAAGAACCATGCAACCGTCAGTCCTACCCTTGTTGTAGGAACATGTTATTTCAATGTTGCAGACACAAACAATCATGATGGGAGGGAGAATTATGAAAAATACCATGATATATACAACATGTGTAACAACTAGTTCCACTGATCACACTTTCATACCACTGATTTATTCTTTGAGGACACTTGTGAGCAAGTGATCCGGTTAAAACATGATACTTTATGATTAGCTGATTTGGTTTATGAGTTAAAAATTATGTCATCATTGAGTATTGAAATTTTGATATTTTATTAATATTGATGTATAATAGTGGCAAGTATTATGATGAGATTTCCTGAGTGTGCAAGAAAGATGACACGATGAGGATGCTTATGGCATCGACAAAATACCTTAGACTCTGGATTGAGTCAGGGAGTGGACTATTGAATTTGATTATCAGTACTTGATTTTATTATGTATGTGTTATGATGATGATTTGAGTTATGGATTTCATGTATAAGAGTTATTAATATTATATTTTTCAGTGGATGGAGGCATGGTGATGCTTGCTAATCCGACTTACATATGGAGTAAAGGGGTCATACACAGATATCAAATAGATTAAGGAGAGGTGTGGCATCGTCCATGTCACAACCTAATAGCACTCCCACCGTGACTTGAACTGAAGGTTAACGAATGCCTTGTTCCTGAGAGGTTCACGATGCCGTGAGGGAATACCGAGGTAGTCACTCACGAGGATTTATGAGGGGCGCACAATAAGTTAAATTCCTTATTCCTCAGTAATCCCTTAGTCTCACACAAAGTTGACAAGTGGAGTATTGACTCCAAGTGTTATAAAACTTACAAACTAAGTCAACATGGTGAGTGACACCCTTGGAGCACGTAGGTGCGTCTTGAAGGGCATGTAGCATGTTAATCTAAAATGAAAATAAATAAAATGGAATGTCAAGAGAAATAAATAAAAATTTAGAAGACTTTAGAGGATAAAATGAATACTTAGATTTTGTTAGAAAAGATAATACAATTTTATAGTAATTTATAAACCAGGATTATGATAAAATCTAAATCTAAATTCTCATGCCTAATTAAATTATAATAATGGGTGTAAGGGAAATTTAGACTAAATAAAATCTAGAAAAAGGGGGAATAACATTTAAGACATGTGCATAATGTGTGCATGAAATTAATAAAAATATTTTTAAATTAAAAGAAATTATTTCATGAGGAAGTGTGGTGTCAATTTAGAGTTAGAGTCCTAAGTGTCAATTTAGAGTTAGAGTCCTAAGTCAAACTAGACTCTAAATATTTACTGAGAGAAGATTCATATTCAAACTCCAACTATAAATTAGTTAGGAGACAAAATAAAGGAGAAATTGGGAACTAAGGGAGAACTAGGATACAATCTAGGACCTAAATGAGGAGGTGAAGAAAAATTCAAAATTTATTTAATTAAAATAAATTAAAACATGTGGAACATAAGGGAAGTGTGACATGTGTTGAGGGTTAATGAAATCGAATTAAATTATTATTATTTTTTTACTATGCATGAATTGACAAGTGTCAAGACAAATTTTCTTATAAAAAGAAGGAAGAGGAAGTAGGTACCCTATTGCTATGACTGAATTGGTGTCAATTTTTCATGTGACTAGTTTACTTATGTGAGTTGGGCTGCAAGATTTGCATAAGAGGTGGAGGCCTATCCTTGCGAGGGAAAGCTTGGGCTATTAATAATCCGAATTTTTGTGTGTGACCCCTTTGCGGCTTAGGAGGCTAAGGGGGAAGAAAAGTACTCCTAACGTTGGTTGGAAGGTACCAATGAAGTTAATTGATTAACAAACGAAAAGAAGAACATTGCACAATTTCTTTTTTATATTGAAGATCATCATCAAGTATCAACAATCTTCTGATTACAATAGCAAAATTGGCAGATAAGTGAAATCCCCCTTCTTTTGGTCCTAATGGCAATTTCCACCAACAGCAAGAGGTTATGGAGAGAGGTATTAATGAATTATAGAACTTGAAGATTATTAACAAAATTGTAGCTAGGAAAGTCACGGCCACGCGCTTGGTTGGCATGGAAAAGAAAGGAAAATGGATAGTGATTTAAAAAAAATGGAAAAGAAAGGTAAGTGGAAAGATTACAATATTTTATATTTAGATATTTTATTTTTCAATACTAATCATATGGTACGGTTAGTAAATCCGAATCGAGGATAAGACCTAATTCTGTAATAAGTACATATATGCCCAACTATTGTTGGGACATTAATATAAAATTTGATTTTTATTTTCATATTGTCGCAAGAATTCACGCAAGAATTCAAGAATTTGATTTTTATTTCCGTTTCCATGATCTTCGATGAAAGGCACAATCTAAAATTCACGCCATATGTAGAACAAATTACAACGGTCAAGCTCGCCGACTCTTCCATCGTGAACTCTCCCTTGTTTCTTAGTGCTGGTGTTGTTTAAGCTGGACACCTGTGAATAAATGATTATATAATTATTATCGCTTTTATACAAGTTTACAGCGAAGTTACTAATAATGCTAAAGCTCTTACATGCAGTCACACTCTTACATCTATTGATAATGGGCATATTTAATAGCTTTTTAGTTCTTAATACGTTTTTTATGGACGAGATTAAATATGCCTAGAATATTCTTAATCATCACAATAAATGAATAGCTCTGATTTCATCTATTAACTTTCGAGCTGTTATAAAGACATCCGTTTATATGTTTACTTTTTTACATTTACCTAATCGTGTTTAAAAATTACTGTGTTCATTAACTTATTGCCATGTCTACCTGATTAAAAAATATTAAGATATTCACATAAAGTGGTGGCTGCGTTTCGTTTCATTTCTGTGCTGGTGGTGTTTCTTTTCATTTCTGTGCTGGCCGCGTTTCGTTTTAATATGCCTTTCCACGTTTTAATATGGCTGTGCTAGTTAATTATTCGCTGAAAATGTTAAGATGTTGTCATCATAGTGGTAAATAATTTTCTTTTACTTTTATTATTATCCGCGTGTCATTTTGTGAGAAAGGGTTAGTTCGGAAATTGCGATCAGATGAGAGAAATGGTGAAGGGACCTCCTATTTCTCTTGAAGGCCGTGATATATTGTTATCGCTCTTCGAGCATAAAATCATGTCCGACCCAGAAAAGAAAATTAAAGACTTTTGGATAAACGTTGTATTCTTCCTTACCCCGCTTATGGACACTCCAATGAATATCTTCTATCTATAAAGGCGATTTGTTTAGCCATTAGAATTTATGTTAATGCAAATAATTTGATGTGGGATCCCTCTTGGCACTCGGGCAATTGACATTGTGATATGTAGATTAGCCCGACTAAGGTAGTTAAAATTTAAAACAGTTCATGGTTGTCATGGGTTGTCGACTTGACCTTCCATTTACTAGGTGAATGCATGCTTAGGTGTTTAATTGAGAGTTTACATGAACATTTGTTAATTGAATAGTTTATTGAAGAGTTTGGATTATATATATTAATTATACGGGTTTAGAATACATTCATAAACTATATTAAGGGATATGATTATAGTAATTAGAATTAGATTGCTTTAAGAGTATATATATTTTGGATTATTAATTAGCTATAAATTGCTTACAATAAAATTTATTATACTATACATCATTATGATTCAGGTTGCTTATGTCTTCATAAATTATGTTGAATTGTATCATTTGATTCTTGATAAATTTGAAGAATAGTGTATGTTTACATTATTCTTACTTTGTTGTAAATTGTAAATATATTAGTTATATTATAAATTAGTTAAGTGAAACATTTTTTCATATTTAATTGAGCCTTAAGTCTATGGAAACAAAGTTAAGTAGGAGCATGTTGCAGTGGCTGATGTCATAGGTATGATGAGGTATTTTCAAAGGATGTTAAAGGTGATGATAAATCACCTTGATCGTTATGAGAGCAAGGAATATTCACCCAATGAGGGTTCACAACGCCCTCCTCTAGTTAGTGGAAATGTTCATAGAGAACTAGAGAAGGTAAAATTTCCTGAGTTCTGGGTTCCACAGACTGATTAGCCACTGAATCTTGGTTGGAGAATATGGAAATGTATTTTGCGTTGTGCCTTTACACCTCCAACATGAAGGTCTGCATGGTGGTATTCCAACTGAAAGGGAGTGCACTTATTTAGTGGAAGACACTCTTACCACAACTAATATGGCCATTGAAGACGTGTCTTGGGAATTGTTCAAGGAGGGATTCCAAGAGAGGTAACTATCTAATGAGTTCAATGAGCACCGACGCAGACCCCCTTCTCCTAGATCCGCAGATCAGGATCCACGCAGGATCTTTTCCTCTCTTCTGGCCCAAAGTGCTCGACTGGCCCTTCTATTTCCCTTTCGGGAAATCTACACCCACAAATGACCTTGAGAATTTTTTCCCTTATATTTCGGAAGATCGGACTTTGCGTTTTCGCGAGTCCTGTGGTCGAGTGTCTTGTCTCTCAGACCCCCGAAACCCGAAATTATGACACTTGGCCTTTCCTCTCTCTATTTCGCCTTTCTCCTTATCGCGATTTTGGGAGTCGCAATGTCATGCAACTCATCCCCTCGACCTCCGAAATCCCGATTCCCATATTACCGAAACTTCGATGTTCGGTCACCAAAAGAAATCAACGGCTGTGATTCCCCGCTCGATGCAACGGTCAGCGCGTTTTTGCGTATCGGGAGTTCGAGACTCTCGATGCCAAAAACCTCATGTCAACACAAACTCCAAATTCCTGAATCTCGACATCCCGTACTGCTATTCTTTTCTTGGCTTTCCACCTTTTTGCGATTTCAAAACTTCCGTTCTCGAAATGCGCAGGTCTCCTATCTTCAGGATTTGCGAAATGTCGAACCCCGATAAGCTGATGGATTTTCCTATCGAGATTTTCCCCGAACTCTAGGATTTCTGCCACGTGTCCTCTTATGATGGATAGTCCTCAATCATTTTGTGATTTCGCGAAATCAAATGCTGAAATGCTCCGCATCCTGTCCTCTTGATCCCCGAAGTCCTGACATGTGAAATGTCGATGGACTCTTGATCGTCGCCACGTGTCTCAACAGACAGACGGTCCTGATTCAGTTCGGGATTTCGCAACTTGCTATTCCCCGATGTCACAATTTCTCTGTCAACTCGAAAACCTGGTAGCCGAAATACCGACGGGTTCTTGATCTCCGCCACGTGTCCTAATGAATGGACGACTCAGATCAAATTCAGGGTTTTCACTATGAAGTGACCCGATCTCCTGTCCTCGGGACTTCTGATATCCCGAATTCTGAAATCCCGATATCCCAACGCCTTTCGGGACTTTCGCTCTGTTTGTGAGGGTTTAACCCCCGTGCAACTCCTGTCAGATCCCACGACTGACGGGTATCTAGGTGAGGTCTGACGGCTCACGATCTTCTGAGCTTGGAACTTTGGAAATAGTCGTAACCCCCTTGCTTCTCTGTCAGATCGGATGGCTGGCGGGACTTCGCAAATTCTCTATGGAGAATTTCGACCATCCGTCTCTTCCCTTGAGAACTTTCGCGAAATTTAAACAAAATATTTCTCTGCGTGGAACTTGTCCTCCTGCAACACGATGTCACTGCACCTCCTTTCAATTCTTCAAGGCACTTAGCCTCTTGCTTCCCTTCGATGATTTCGAAGGTTCAAACCCTTCTGAGGTTTTCCACGACTTTAAGTCTTTCAGAAAAACTCCTGCTGGCACTCCTTGCGGCAGACCTTCAAACACTTTCAAGTGTTGAACTCCTTTCAAATCTATGCACTCCTTGCAACAACAGTCTCTCAACAAGTCATCCAGGTTACAAACCCCTAAAGCTTCACTCGGCTTGCACACACTTTGCACAGCTCTTGTGCCTAACTACACTTTTGAGGAAATGAGGACAAAAGCTATCCTATCTGAGCTTTCAGAGACAAACCTCTGAACCCTTTGTCAATGCACTCCTTGCAGACAATTCAACTACACTCCTTGTAGGAACTCTCGCTCAGACAGAGAAACAATTGAAACTCATTTCCTAACTCTTTCTCTCTCAGACTTCAAACATAATCCTGAAATCATTCATACACAACATAGAAAGCAAATGTATAACAGAAAGAGTAAAACCATGAACATACCATTCAACATACACATACAAGAAACAAATACAATGCCATGAATCTGAATTAAGACTTCTTCTATTAACTCAAATCTTTGTACATGGGTGTTTTTCAAACACAGTTTCTCTGTTCCAACTCTGTATGCTCTTCTCTTGGTAATGTTCTTCACTATCATACAATAATACAATGAGGGTGTCTATATCCGTTTTCCCTCTGCTCCTAAAACTGTCAAATCTGAGAATTCAAAGATACCTACTAACATTAACTAACATAAATTCCTTCTTAGTCCTTCAGACGAGAGCGGGTCACTCAAGGTCTAATTACAATCTATAAGTACACCTCTCCTTAACTATTACATTTACGTTTGGTGCATCCATCTTCAAAAGTTTTTAAACAATTCATCATGTGCCCAAAATGCGTTGGTGCTTTCCCCACTCTCACTTGACATTGGCGATGCTCCTGCATCATACTCCCTCAC
Organism: Picea sitchensis; assembly: GCA_010110895.2. Classification (NCBI taxonomy): domain Eukaryota; kingdom Viridiplantae; phylum Streptophyta; class Pinopsida; order Pinales; family Pinaceae; genus Picea; species Picea sitchensis. Next base: position 105,092 of record SNQJ01S0000129.1, read on the forward strand.
TTTAAAATTTTCATGGGCTCCTGTCCATGAGCTCTCGCATGGTCTATCCATGCTTCTGAATCTCTTCTTCATTCTCCCAGCTGGCATCTTCAACTAGATGTCCTTTCCACTTGACCAAGTATTCAAAGTATTGCTTTCTTCTGGTCTTCTTTCTAACTCTTTTGTTTAGTATGATTTCCATCTGTGGCTTCTCTGCAACAGGCATTTGCTTTGTCCACTGGACCTCTGGTTGTTCATCACTTGTTCCTGCTTCCTCAGCTTTGTATGGGTACAAATCTGAGACATTGAATATCGGAGAAATTCTGATCCCATCGGGTAATTCAATATCATAAGAATTTGCCCCAAATTTCTTCAAGACCTTACATGGTCCGATCTTCTTCATCTTTAGTTTGTTATATGTCCCCTTCGGGAACCTTTCCTTTCTCAGATGTGCCAAAATCAAATCACCAACCTCAAATTGAAGTTGTCTCCTATGTTGATCTGCTCTGTGCTTATACTCTTGGCTCGAGTTCTGTAAACGCTCCTTCACCTGGCTGTGAAGTTCCTTCATCGCTTCTGCGAAATCCTCTGCACTAGCACTTCTAGTTGCATTTTGTTCTGAATCTCTCAATTTCGAAACTCCTCTTGGTTGCATCCCATAAACAATCTAGAATGGACTCTACCCTGTTCTTCTGTTGATTGAATCATTATAAGCAAATTCCGCCTGTGGCAGAATATTGTCCCACTGGTTGTGGTGTTCTATCACCAAGCTCCTCAGCAAGTCTCCTAAACTCCTGTTCATGACTTTTGTTTGTCCATCTGTCTGAGGATGATAAGCTGAACTGAACGATAAATTTGTTCCCATCTTTTTCCATAAGGTTCTCCAGAAGTGTCCCACGAACTTGGTGTCTTGATCCGAAACTATGCTCCTTGGTAAGCCGTGATGTTGAATGACTTCTTTGAAAAACAGATTCACAATGTGAGTTGTGTCATTGGTTTTCTGACACGGTATGAAGTGTGCCATTTTGGAAAATCTATCCACTACCACAAAGATTGAGTCAAACCCTCTTTGTGTTCTCGACAGTCCCAATATGAAGTCCATGATGACTGCATCCCATGGCCTGTCAGGTATGGGTAATGGTTGATAAAAAACTGCATTCTGTCTCTTCCCTTTGGAATGTTGACAATTCTACATCTGTCCATGAATCTTTTGATGTCTACTTGCATTCCTGGACAAAAATATGACTCATTCAACTTTGCGAACATCTTGTCATGACCAAAATGTCCGGCCAATCCTCCACTGTGTTTCTCCTTCAACAAATTCTCCCTCATGGAGCATTTTAGAATACAGAGTTGATTACCTTTAAACAGTAATCCTTCTTGGATCATGTATTCTCTCCAATGACTTTTGTTCCTGAGAATTGGATTCTCCACTACTTCATATGCCTCTTTAAAATCTAGATCATCTCTGTACATGTCCCTAAGATCATCAAAACCCAATGTTTTGACTCTGAATTCCTGCGATAGCAAACATTTCCTTCTCAAAGCATCAACAACCTTGTTAGCAGTTCCAGAAATATGCTTGATTACAAAAGTAAAGTTCTGCATGTATTCAACCCATTTAACATGTTTTTGATTCAACTTCTCCCGTTGAGTCACAAATTGCAAAGCATGATTGTCACTATATAATACAAACTCCTTCGGAATCAAATAATGTCTCCACTTCTTTAATGCCTGAATAATAGCATAGAACTCCTTGTCATATGTGGAGTACTTCACTTTCGCTTCATTCAGCTTCTCGCTAAAGTATGCTATCGGCCTGTCTTCTTGGCTTAAGACTTCCCCTATTGCAAATCCACTTGCATCACATTACTTGAAATGTCTTTTTGAAATCCAACAACCCCAAAATTGGTTGTTCCGTAATTTTCCTTTTCAACAAATTGAAGCTTTTCTTAGCCTCTTCTCTCCAGTGAAAAGACTTTTGTCTCTTCTTCACTATGTCCATCATTGGTGCACTAATTCCACTCAAATTCCTGATGAACTTCCGGTAGAAACTATCCAATCCGTGAAAACTTCTCACCTCAAATATACTCTTCGGTGATGGCCAATTCTTGATCACCTCCACTTTATTTGGATCCATCCTCAATTTATCTATAGAAATAACAAAACCCAAATAAATGAGTTCTGTCTTCATGAATGAGGATTTCTTCATGTTTATCAGCAGCTTCTCCTACTGTAATCTCTTCATCACTGTAATTAAGTGTTTTAGATGCTCTACCTCTATTTTACTAAAAATCAGTATGTCATCCAGATACACATTGACAAATTTTTCGATGGAATCCTTCAGGACTTCGTTCATCATCCTCATGAAGGTACTTGGCGTGTTCGTTAATCCAAATGGAATAACAAGCCATTCATACAACCCTTCGTTAGTCTTGAAGGCTGTCTTCCATTCATCACCTTCTCTTATATGAATCTGGTGATATCCACTTTTCAAATCAATCTTCGAATTTTTTTTTTCTCCACTTAAGCAATCCATCAGATCATCCATCCTTGGCAATGGAAATCTGTACCTGATGGTTATCTTGTTGATCACCCTCGAGTCATTACACATCCTCCAGCCTTCGTATTTCTTCGGACTGAGTACTGTCGGAACAACACATGGACTCAAGCTTTCTCTAACTAACCCTTTGTCCAACAAATCCTGGACTTGTCTTTTGACCTCTTCATTCTCCCGCGGCATTAATCTGTACACTGCTTTGTTTGGAAAACTAGCTCCAAGTATGAGATCAATATGATGACTCACACTTCTAATCGGTGGCAATGAACAAGGTAGTTCTTCCACTACTATGTCAACGAACTCTTCCAGCAGTTCCTAAACCTCTTCTGGTAAATCATCTACCCTTGTGCTAGTTAAAACAATCTGTGGCTTCCTGACCACAATGAATTGTGGTTCCTCCTTCTTCTTAACCTCTGTAAGAAGTTCCTTCCCACTCATGAGAAGTACAACGTTGCTTACTTTAAGTTTCACCTCCTTATCTTTGATTGGAAGCAACATGTGAGTTCTCCCATTCTTCTCTAGGGTGTATGTGTTCTTTCTCCCATCATGAATCACATTTCTGTCATATTTTCGTGGTCTACCCAGCAATAGACGACAAACATCCATGGGAATAACATCACAAAGTATCTTATCATTATATCCTCCTATCTTAAATTCAACTAAACACTATTTAGTGACATTTACCTGATGTCCTTTTTGTAGCCATGAAACTCTATATGGACTTGGATGTTCAATCGTCTCTAGCTCCAGCTTTTCTACCATCTCTGTAGAAACGAGATTATCTTTGCTACCACAGTCCACAATGACCTTGCATACCCTGTCCTTGGTTTTGCAAGCAATCCAAAAAAGATTGTTCCTTTGTATTGGACTTTCCACCTCCTTATCTGGTGTTAAGAGAACTTTTCACATCATCAACTATTTTCCGCCTTCAGCATCTTCTACCTCAACATTCCACCTCTGCGCTTCGACAATGTGAGTCTCACCACCTTCTTTCTTCTTATTTGGACATTCATAAGATTTGTATCCATTCTTTTCACATGTGAATTACTTTATCTCTCCACCTCTTCCTCTTCCTCTACCTCTAGTACGAGGAAAAATGTTGTTATCAGCATATTCTCCTTTCTGATCAACATACTGCCTTCTCTGTCCAGCATATTGCCCTTTCTATGAGCTTCCACCTCTCTCAATATGAGGTTTCTTCCATTCTTCCTTGTGTTTCTGATTTCTATCCTGGGAAACTAATTTGCCTCTGGCTTGACTTCTGCCTCGACCTCTCTGACCTTGTTTTCGGCTCATCTTCTCTTCAGCTTTTAGAGCCATCTGATAAGCATCTTCCACCGTTTGGATGGTCATCATGCTCATCTCATCCTGAATGTTGTATCTCAGGCCATTCATGTACCTGGAAACCTTTTCACCATCGCTTTCCCGATGACATGCCCTGATGTTCAGCCTGTAGAATTCTTCAGTATATTCCTTCACTATCATCAACTTCTATCTCAAATTTTGCATTCTTCTAAACAGAGTAATCTGGTAATCCCTGGGAATGAATTTCACCTTCATCTTTGCGATCATCTTATCCCAACTCTTGATTTTATGCTTGCCTTTGCAGCGTCTGTTAGCTTGTAGTTCATCCCACTACAATGTTGCATGTCCTTTCAATCTTGTGACATCATGTCTGACCTTGTTGTCTTCCTCGACATCTTCATAGTCAAAATAAGTTTCCATAGCTCTAATCCAGTCTAGAAGCTCTTCAGCATCCATGTTTCCCTCATATACTGGGATGTCCATTTTTTCCCTGGCACCCATCCTTGCAACAGCCCTGAGTAGGTGTTCATTTGCTGCATCTTCGGCTGCAACTTCTTCCCCTTCATGTTCGGCTTCATTTTCACTTTCGGAATCACTAAGATCCCCAGCACCAGCTATACACATTTGTGTTGTCTCCATGTCCTCAAGTTTGGCGCGTAAATCACACATCTCTCTTGCCATGGCTGGGTCAGGCATCTGCCTACCTCTTCTTCTTGGTATTTCTCTTTCCTCTAGTATATCAGGTGTTTGCTTGTCCCTTCTTCTTAGCGGCATGGTGAATCTTCCTTTTTCCTTGCTATAGAAAGCAAAGAAACCTTTCTGTGCTCTGATACCACACTTGACGCAGACCCCCTTCCCCTAGATCCACATATCAGGATCCGCGCAGGATCTTTTCCTCTCTTCTGGCCCAAAGTGCTCGACTGGCCCTTCTATGAATTCAAACATAATCCTGAAATCATTCATACACAGCATAGAAAGCAAATGTATAACAGAAAGAGTAAAACCATGAACATGCCATTTAGCATAGACATACAAGAAACAAATACAACGCCATGAATTTGAATTAAGACTTCTTCTATTAACTCAAATCTCTGTACATGGGTGTTTTTCAAACATAGTTTCTCTGTTCGAGATCTATATGCTCTTCTCTTGGTAATGTTCTTCACTATCATACAATAATACAATGAGGGTGTCTATATCCATTTTCCCTCCGCTCCTAAAACTGTCAAATCTGAGAATTCAAAGATACCTACTAACATTAACTAACATAAATGCTTTCTTAGTCCTTCAGACGAGAGCGGGTCACTCAAGGTATGATTACAATATATAAGTACGCCTCTCCTTAACTATTACATTTACGTTTGGTGCATCCATCTTCAAAATTTTTTAAACAATTCATCATGTGCCCAAAATGCGTTGGCGCTTGCCCCATGCTCGCTTGACGTTGGAGATGCTCCTGCATCAAGCGCAAACTCAATGAATTCAATGCTTTACGATAGGGCAATCATACAATACTTTATTATGAGGCTAGATTTATGGAGTTGCTCAGATATTCTCCACACCTGAACATTGAAAAGTTAAAGGTGAATAATTTTTTTTTTGGTGTCAACTACAACATTCATGCTAAGGTGAATATCTTGATGTCTCAGACTTTGAATGATGCAATACAAAAATATTTTATCGTTGAAGAAGATTTGAAGAGTGGGGGTGAGGGTAAGACTCCTTCCAGGTAGATAGGACATATGCCACAATAACAGACACCTGTTAGACAAACTTATGGGCACTGTGATAAACCCAGAGGACCTTCATTTTATACACCATGTAGAAGGATACGAATCACATGACTCCGTATAGTGAACCACCGAAACAAAAACCTCATCTACCTAAAAAAAAACAATAGTATAGATCTGTTCTGCAGAATAGATTAGGACCTCAGAACCCTAGACTAGCAGATTCTTCCTCTGGAACTAGGAGCACCGACCCTAAGAAAAGATGTTGGACTTGTGGAGGACCCCACTATCAGAGATATTATCATATAGAGAAGGTGAGAGCTACTAGATCAACATGATAGACGACAATAGGAGATATGGGCAAGACCCATAGGATTCATGCAACGGTGAATAACCGCTAGGATGAGAATCAATCTACAATGCTCAAGACTTTAGGTATGATATCAAATCAACTGTTTAGTATTTTGATATATCCAGAAGCTACCGAGAGTTTCATTTCTAGTGCTATGCTCAAAAGAATTAAGGTGAAGACAGTCGAACAAGATGATTTTAGATATGTAGTATTGGCATCTGGAGCCAAGCAAAAAGTTGGAGGAAAGGTTAAATATTGTAAGATTAATTTGGGAGAATTTGTTGCAAGTGTAAACCTTTTTGTCACAACCTTAGGATCCTACGACATTGTGATTGGAATTGATTGGTTAGAATCAAACAATGCGATACTTAACTGTAAGACGAAAATATTAAGCTTAATTGATGATTTGGGACATAATAGAATAATTGTAGGAAGAAACCAAGGAAAGTAGCTAAGATTTATTACTTCTCTACAATTGAAGAAAAATATGCACAAAGGATGTAAGATTTATGCCATTTTATCTCTTAACGAAAAGGGTGACAAAGAAAGATTGGAAGACTTTCCGGTCGTATTAGAGTTTGCTGATGTTTTTCCTGGGGAACTACCGGGTGTACCACCAAAAAGAGAATTGGAATTTATTATAGATTTGAAACCTAGAACAAAACCAATTGCAAGATCGCCATATCAGATGTTGACACCTGAATTACAATATTTAAAGATGCAAATGAAAGAGTTATTATATTTGGGACTTATACATCCAAGTGTATCACCGTGGGGTGCACCAGTAATTTTTGTAAGAAAGAAGGACAGATTGTGGAGGATTTGCATTAACTATCATCAATTAAACAAATCCACGATAAAGAATCAATACCCTCTACCAAGAATTGATGACTTATTTGATCAAATGAAGGGGGAGACAATTTTTTCAAAGATTGATTTGAGGGCAGGATATCATCAATTATGAATCAAAGAGGGAGACATTCCTAAAACATCATTTAAGACAAGATTTGGATATTACAAATTTACTGTATTACCGTTTGGTTTGACAAATTCCCATGGTGTATTCATGAGTTTAATGAATGGGGTATTCCACAAATATTTGGACAAGTTTGTACATGTATTTATTGACGATAAATTAATTTACTCTTGGAAAAAAGAGTAGCACGGCGAACATCTGAGATTAGGTTTGCAGTTTTTAAAAGAAAAAAAGTTGTACGAAAAGTTGTCAAAGTGTTATTTTTATTAGACGAAGATTCACTATTTGGGACACATTATCTTTGGAGAATGTATCGTTGTGGATCCAAAAAAGGTAGAGGCTATTATGGAATGGACAACATCGACGAATGTGTAAGAAGTACATAGTTTTATGGGATTAACAAGTTACTATAGATGCTTCATCGAAGGATTTTCAAAAATATAAAATCCAATTACGGAATTGAAAAAGAAGAATAATAAATTCGTATGGTCATAGAAATGTGTTGAAGCATTTTAGAATCTTAAGGAATTATTATCAACAAGACTGATATTAAAATTTCCAGATATGGACAAGGAATTCTTAGTATGCACTGACGCATCCAAGGAAAGATTGGGTGGAGTACTAATGCAAGAATGTCGAGTTATCACATATATTCAAGGAAACTAATAAGGCATGAAGAGAATTACACAACACACGATTTGGAATTATTAGCAATTGTTTATGGCTTACGCATTTGGAGGCACTACCTTATTGGATGGAAATTCAAATTGAAAACTGATCACAATGGATTGCAACACATTTTTACACATAGTGATTTGAACACATGACAAAGACGTTGGCAAGAAATTTTAAGTGAATATGATTTTGAAATCACGTACATTAAAGGAACATTGAAATCACGTACATTAAAGGAACATTTAACATGAAGGCAAATCTCAAGCCATTATTATTTTGGAAGGGAATGGAAAATGATATAGTTAAATATGTGGCAAGATGTCTTGAATGTCAGCAAGTGAAGGATGAACATAGTCATCCAGTGGGATTATTACATCCACATGTGATTCTTGAATCAAAATGGGAAGTTATAGTGATGTATTTTATTGTTGGATTTCCATTTACGACAAGGAGACACAATTCTACCTTTGTAGTTGTTGACACTTTGACGAAGAGTGCACATTTTATTACAGTTCGTAAAACTTATCAAGCACCTGACATAGATAGAATTTTTGTTAATGAAATTGTAAGATTACATGGTGTATCGAGAAATATAATATCTGATCAAGGATTAGTATTCACTAGAAGTTTTTGAACTAGTTTCCAAGAGGCTTTGGGCATGCAATTAAATTTTCGTACAACATATCACCCAAAAACTGATGGAAACAGAAAGAACGAATCAAATTCTAGAATATATGCTTCGAATGTATGTGATGGATCAACATAAATGATGGGAATAATTTTTACCATTGGTAGAAGTTGTGTATAATAATAGTTACCAAAGATCGATAAAGATGACACCTTTTGAGTTTCTATACAAATGACTATGTAGGACACCTCTGGGTTGGGATCAACTAGAATATAGGGTCCCAGTGGGACTAGAAGTGATTCAAGAAATGGAAGATTAGATGCGAACCATAAAGAAAAGAATTAAGGAAGCGTAAGACCGAAAAAAGATTTATGCAAATGCACATCATATAGACCACATCTATGAGGTTGGCAATAAAATGTTTTTACGGGTGAAGTCGCATAAGAGTTTGATTAAGTTTGGAAAGGGTGCTAAACTCTCTCCAAGGTTTATGGGACCTTTCGAAGTTATAGAAAAGAAAGGACCCATGACTTACCGACTAGCCTTACCTTATTATTTGAGACATATGCACGATGTGTTTCATTTTTCATTTTTACGTCATTATATTTCATATTCCTCGCATATTATTGATTTGAGTTCATTGCAGGTATCAGACGAGGGTTCTCTCATAGTGGAGCCAATCCGCATACTGGACCATCGCACTCAACAACTACGGTTTCAATTGGTCGATCAAGTCAAGGTTCAATGGGACAGTTATAGTCCACATTCTACCACTTGGGAGGACACACATGAGATGCATCAACAATTTCCATATTTATTTTAAAAGTTTGATATATAGATTAGTAGAAACTATATTTATTTCTTTCAATATTAGACTGTACAAACTTCAAGAAAAGTTTAAAACAAGAGGGGGTGTATGTAACATCCAGTTTCATTGATCACACTTTCATGCCACTAATTTATTCTTTGAGGACACTCGTGAGCAAGTGATCCGGTTAAAACATGATACTTTATGATTAGTTGATTTGGTTTATGAGTTAAAAATTCTGTCATCATTGAGTATTGAAATTTTGATATTTTACTGATATTGATGTATAACAATGGCATGTATTATGATGAGATTTTCTGAGTGTGTAGGAAACATGACACGATGAGGATGCTGATGGCATCGACAAAATACCTTGGACTCCATATTGGGTCACAGAGTGGAATATTAACTTTGATTATGAGTACTTGATTTTATTATGCATGTGTTATGATGCTGATTTGAGTTATGGATTTCATGTATACGAGTTATTAATATTATCTGTAGTATTCCTTAGAATCCTTATGTAAAGTAGGCCACCAGAGGCCTTCTCTAAGAACCTTCTGTGTTGTTTCTTTCCTTGCATAATGTCCTCCTGCGATGCCTTCATGTGAGTCTGCAAGAATCAATGGTATTTATACCTTCATAACACATCTTCTTGAGATCTCATCTAGTCCCATCTTATACAACTTCCCAACTATGAGTTGAAATTCAGATGCGTGGACTACCCACTGTTTCTTTTGAATGACTGTGTACTCGTGAGGTTCCATCCCTATGGACATGAACTGAACTATCTCAGTGAAGTGATCATCTACTTTTTTTATGGCCAACAACTGTGCATCTAGAAGTGTATCCTCTAGGCTAGTAGGTTCCTCTCCATGTTCCAACCTAGATAAGTGATCAGGTCCTTTATTTGTTCTTCCTGGCTTGACCACAATTTCAAAATCATACTCTTGGAATAGTAGTAGCCATATACATATTCTCCCCCCCCCAACACTGGCTTGTTGACTAAGTACTTCAATGCAGAGTGATCAATGAACATCTTAAAATGTCCTCCCAGCAAATAGTGTCTGAAATTTTGCAGCGCATATACCATAGCCAAGCCTTCTCTTTCAGTCGTAGTATAGTTACTTTCAACTGTAGAAAGCTTCCTTCTAGCAAAGGCTATAGGGTGGTCAATGTCTCCTGCACCCGACTGTGCTAAGACTGATCCTAATGCAATGGACGAAGCATCAAAATGAACATTGAACTCCTTACTCCAATCTGGAAAAACAAAGATGGGCGCAATGACCATTTTCCGTTTAAGTGTGTTGAAGCTCTGTTGGCATTCTTCTGTCCATTGGAACTTTCTATCTTTCTTTAAGAGCTTCTCCATAGGTGTTGTTATCTATGCATAACCCTTAATGAACTTCCTGTAGTATCCAATGTGTCCTAATGCAACGCGCAGGTGTCTGACCGAAGTAGGGGGAGGTAGGTCAACAATGATGACAATCTTGGAAGGATCCACCAACAACCCTTGCTTACACACAATATTCCCTAGAAACACTCCAAAGGGTGAAAAGAAAATACACTTTTTCAGATTCAGGGAAATCTGACATTGCTTTCACTTATCTAACATCAATCTCAAACATTCAATGTGGTATTTCAGTAGGATAAAGATAGTCCAATCATCAAAATAAGATTCCAATAACTTGTGTAAGAAGTCCTTAAATGCTTCGACCACCACCCTGGAAAAGATGGTTGGTGAATTTTTCAAGCCCATCCCAATAGTCTCCAACATTTGCTAATTTAGGTGTTTTCTATGTTCCAATATTAACTTTCTTAATTTTAATGGGTTGTCCAATAAAAGGTAACTCAATCCCTGGCCCTTCTATTTCTCTGTGACCTTTAGTTTCTGCAATGTTTACATCTCTAGGGTCATCATCCTCATCAACATTGATATTATAACATCCCTGTAACTGCTGAAGAGGTGCGGTCCATTCATATTCTTCTCGCTCACAAGGGAGGTTAGGTGCCTCCTCAAAGACTTTTTTTCTTACAATTTGTAAAGCCTGATCTACTGTAGGGTACTGAATTTCAAATAAAAATGTAGCTATAAAGTTCTGAGTCATTCCACACCAGTCTATAGTAATGAGGCAAAATACTTCTTGAATATACCAGTTGATAGGTGTGGTATCCAAGGTGTTAATGAAATTATGCTCCCATTGTTCTTTAGGAGTGTTTCTCCAGGCCTTCTCACAACTTCGCATATGGTCCTTAGGACAACTCTGACCTGTGTACCAAACTTCAAATCCTTCTACTTGGTCTGAAAATCACACTATAAATAATGTGCGACACTGTGTCCACTCCATGATGTTCCTCTTATGTGCTCCCCACCATCTAGCTAGTGTGGTTTTCAAGGCTTCATCTAGTGCAAACATCCTCTGTTGTACTAGTACAATTTTCTCAAATTCAGATAGAAATGTCTCTAAGTGATTTAAACCATCAAATGTTGGAAGATTACTTACTTCTGTGCCAATCTAGCGAACTGCTCTGGTCAATCTGGAACATCATCGTGTGGAGACTTCATACATTCTATTCTGCCAATTTTCCAAGGCTTCCCCTGAGTCTGATGAACATGCACTTTCACTTCGCTAGATGATATTTCCATCTCCTGTAGGATTAATTTAATCCTGCTGTCTTGCTGTCAGTTTGTAAATGTTCTCTAGCTCACATGCACGTTCTTCTTCCCTGATAGGTTTTTTGTATATGGGACCTTCGTCTAGGTCCATAGGTGCAATGAATTTAATTCCATTACCCTCAAATGTCATTCTTCTCTTCTTTAGGTCAACAACAGTTGAATTGTTGAAATCCCAATCAATTCCTAACAACGCAGGATACAAAAAGCTATCATCAACAATTTAAATCACTTAGAAGTCTACAAATGTCCTTATCCCATCGATGTCTACAGGGACATGCTCTAGTCTTCCAAAAGGGCTCACTGCCTACTGATTAGCCATCCTGAGCCTGATAGGAGAGTAAATAAATCTAGGTTTTCCCATCAGTGCCCAAGTCTACTTCATCATAACATTGAATTCTGATCCTAAGTCGAGGACCACATAGTCCACATCATAGTCTCCAATCTGAGCACTAAGGTGTAATTCCTTGTTTGTTCTTCTTTTCCTTGATACTTGGTTCACAACTCTACTCAACATAGGGTCTATTCTCCCAATTTCATACTGTCTTACTAGGTGTTGTAATTCTTGTATAGCCTTTTCATCTTTAATCAAATTGATACATGTGTATAAAAAGTCCATGAGCTTGCTTACCTATTTTCCTTGTCTAGCTAGGGCAGACTGATCAAATGCTGGTGGCATTTCACATTCCCTTACTTCTGGTTGTACCTTATATGAAGAATCTTGTTCTCCTACAAATTCTTTCCTTGCTTCCTCAAAAGTATGCCTCTCCCTTCTTGGATCAAACAACTGTGCCTTTTCTGCAACTCTTTTGATCCCTGATCCTTCTGCAGTCTTTCCTGGGGTCACTCTATCTTCTCTTGTAACAATGCCTACTCTAGTAATAAAAACAACTCTAGGGTCCTCACCGTGAGGTTCTTCTAATATTAATTGTACTTGTTGGTTTTCTCGTTGTCTCTCCTAGAGTTTGGCCAACAATAATGGACAATCGTCAATCACATGGTCGAACGAGTTACAGTAGTTGCAAGTGGTACAAGGGTTATGACAATCCCTTGCCAAATGTCCTGGCTATGCATAGTTATAACAGATAATCTAACCTCTACCTCAACCCATACCTCCACCTCATCCTCTTCGTCTGAATCCACCACGAGGATTGAAATTTCCTCTTCCCGGGGAGTTGAATTGTGCATTATTTCCTTCTTGTTGTGTCTCTCCTTGAATTCTATATGTATCCCTTGATCTTTCATGCAAGAGATCATAAGCCCTACAATCCTTCTCATCATGTCCCATAGACTTAGAGAATGTGCAGTATATATTGGTAGGTGTCTGGACATATTTTTGCATATAATAACATTCACCAGGGCAATGTCTAGTTCTATATACCTTGCACCAAGGTACAATAGCCTACTTCAAAGGACTAGGTGCTCTAGAGGCCAAGTATTCATGAAATAGGGGGCAGTGTTCCTTGTCATGACCCTCTGATTTACATATGATACACCAAATATCTTATATTTTCTTTTTCCCTTTGTCATTCTTCATATCCTCGACCTGTAAGGATAAACTAGTTAGTTGATTCAAAATTTGACTCATACTTGGGTTGGATTCTCCTACAGGGGTTGCTTCTAATTTCATGGCAATCTCCAGAGCTTCAGTCTACCAAGTGACTTTCTATTGCATCAGGGGAACTCTGATCTGTGGCAAGAGAGCATCGATGAACCATTCTTTATTCTATTCATTTGGAATCTAAAAACTCAAACAACCTGTAAGAGTCTTAAACCTCTGATCAAACTCCCAAACAGGTTCAGTGACCTTTTGCTTGATCTATTTCAACTATGTAATGCATTGTGACTCCGACTTAGGTTTCTTGAATTCCACACTCAATGCAGTCTTGATAGTATTCAACGATTTAGGCTGTCCAGGTCTTTAAACAAACTTCATATACCAGTTCAGAGCACGATCCCTCAAAGTAGTACTAAACTGAGTTCTCTTAAAAACTTTGTTAGTTACTTGCTTGATGATCCATACAGCTTCACATAAGAACCAATGTTGATCAGGATCTTTAGATCCATCTCCTCTAAATATAGGTAACCTCATTTCATCTGCCATATATCTTCCTTGGTTTCTCAAATGAGTATGTGATAAACTGCTGGTAACAGTACTCTGACTGCTCTAACTACCCTGATTACTCTGGTTACTTAATGCTTCTAAAATAACAGGAGGAGTGATATTACTTACTTCGACAGTAGGTGCAGTGCCTAGAGTTTCTTGTTCTCCTCGACGAGGTTCTTTAGATCCTACTTCCTCTGTTCTTGAGGACTTTGAATACTCTTCGTTTGTTAGATCTGCTTATTCTCCACTGTAGAATCCCTCGTCTATGTAGTTTTTCTTAAATAGGTTCGCAAGAGGAACATCTCTGAACAGTCTCCCACTATGTGTGTGTCCAACATCTGTGTCACTGTCACTATCTGAATTCTTGAACATTAGCTTCACTGTATCTTCAAGATATTCTTCTGATGCAATATCATCTTAATCCTCAGCTTTAAAAAGTGTAGGAACTTTCCTCTAGGTCCCTTAAAGAAATACCTCTCAGCTTGACTATACGATTCGACTCTGTCAATGGAAAAATCAATAATGTATCCTCCAATAGTGCTATCAAACCAGAGATCCACTGCTCTAGACACAATGTTATCAACTCTCTTGACCTTCTTGATCAATGCTCCTGTCCAAACCATAGGTGGTCTAGATGTGATCTCAAACTAGGTATCTGCTAATATGGCTAGCCACTCGTATAGCTCTTTATGAATTCCTCCAAAGAAAATCTCGTGTATGTCTATGAAGATGTACCTTCCCAACTAGTCTTCCGTACTAATGCTAGGATTCTTATTCTGGGCTTCAACAAAGTCCTTCTCTTGTTCTTCTATCCACTTCTGAATTTCTGTCTTTGATGGAAACCACCTTGACATTCCCTCAAGCAGATCCCGGTCCCATAAATGGAACCATTTGTTGGCACAGGGGAAGACCCAGGGTTCAACTCTAGTAGTGCACCAACAAGCCCTAACTACTGGCCCTTTCAGCAACACCTGCGAAGCAGATGCAGTCTCACCCGAAGTAGCGATAGGGGGTTGCAGGACATAGGTGTCTACAACTAGAGGAAATGCAAAGTGAATCCAGGGAAACAACACACAACAATATAGATATTATTTGCCACTGTTAAGCTTACTTTGCAAGTTATATCTCAGATCTAACACAAAAATGCATTTATAGGATAACAGATGGAAAATAACATAGCATCAATCACAAAGAACAACAATATATACATGGTTCACTCTCTCCTAGGGCTACGTCCAAATAACTATGTTTATTGATATATTAAATGGAAAAATACAGTTCTATTTGCGCACTTAGCTTGCAAATCTCTCTCTCTTTCTCCCCCCTCCCCATGCACCTAGCTGCAGGGTTGATCTTCGCACCCAGCTGAAGATCTTACAATACCGAATCGATACTTCTCTCAACAACAGTGATCGACAATGAACAACAATAATCATAGTACCAATGAACCAAATTAGAACGAACCCTCCTAGGTCTTCTAGACCTTTATTTATACATTACATAGCAAAATTCTAGGTGTCAAAATCCTAGATCCAAAACCCTAGGCCCACTTGTCCCATGCTTTCTGGGCTTCGCCAACCTGTCTTTCCTTCTTTTCCACAAGGTTCTCCAAAGCACTCGTTGATGTCTTTTCTCGCTTGTTGAGTTTTCCACGATCCCTCTTCTTTGCTTCTTTATCTTCCTCGATCCTCTCTTCCAACGGATAACTTTTCCTTTACTTTGCTCCTTCTTTTCTACCTTTTTAACCACTTCGACCCCTCCTTGGTTTATTTTCCTTCCACCTAGTTCGTACTTCACCTTTATTCCTTAGTATTTGCTTCCTTACCTAACCAAGGGACACCATGCCCCCAATACTCACTTGTGATTCATCCCAAGTCACTGCAAGACTAAACCTTCTGTTTCACTTCGACTGCAGATGGCACAGAGCAGCCTGTGCTTTCTGCTCTGTTCCTCCCTATTGTGTGCAGACTGTCTTTTTTGTTTCTGGTACCCATTTTCAACTACACCTCGTACCTAGACACTTCTTCCTTGCTTTCACTGAGAGGTGCGAGGTAGCTGGTTGTCATAATACAATTTCAACTGACTCCCATTTACCAAACCTTCTTTCCATTCTCCATGAAGGGTCTTCAACTGTGCAAGTCCTCCTTCTGTAACATAGACAATCTCAAATGGCCCTAGCCAATGTGTCCTGAAATTCCTTGGATGCTTCATGAACTTGCTGTCATATAACAATACCAAATCTCCTTGCTTGAATGTCTTCCTCTTGATATGTCTGTCATGATAAGCCTTCTCCCTTTCTTTCTATACCTGCTGATGAAATCCTGCAATGAACCTGTCTTCCTCTAGTTCCAGTAACTGCGCAAGCCTATCTTGAACAATGCTTGTGTCATCTATAAATGTTGTAATTCTTAAACTAGGAACCTAGTATTCCATAGGTACCACTGCTTCCAAGCCATATACCAACTTAAATGGGGTCTGCGTTGTCATCTTCTTGCAAGTAGTTTGATAAGACCACAATACTGTTGGAATTCTTAAATCCCAATCGTCTCTGTTAACACTACAAATCTTATTCAACACTGTCTCCAATATATTATTGAAGGCTTCAACTGTACCATTCGCCTGTGGGTGGTATGGAGTGGTCTTCTGATGATGAACTTCAAATTCCCGAGCTTAGGCTTCAATGGTTTTATTGATAAAGTGTGCGCCTTGATCACTCATGAGGATCTTCGGGCATCAAATCTGGTTATAATATTCTCAAAGATGAACTATGCAGCTGTAGCTGCACTATAGTCCTTAATTGCTCTTTCTTCTGCCCATCTGGTCAAATACTCAGTCGCGATGATAATGTATCTAGCTCTGTGCACCTTCCTGGTGGGTTAATAGGTCCCACAAAGTCAATGGCCCATTTCTCGAATACTTGTAATCTTAATTGTGGTGCAAAAGGAATCTCATCTCTTCTATATGACTTTCCTACTCTTTGACATACCTCGCAAGCTCTATAGTATTCCTTAGCATCCTTATGTAAAGTAGGCCACCAGAGGCCTTCTCTGAGAACTTTTTGCGTTGTTTCTTTCCCTGCATAATGTCCTCTTGTGATGCCTTCATGTGCTTTTGCAATAATCAATGGTCTTTTTTCCTTCATAACACATCTCCTCAAGATCTCATATGGTCCCATCTTATACAACTGTCCAACTATGAGTTGAAAGTCAGATGCGCAGACTACCAACTGTTTCTTCTGAATGACTGTGTACTCACGAGGTGCCATTCATGTGGACAGGAACTGAACTATCTCGACGAAGTGATCATCTAATTTTGTGATGGCCAACAACTGTGCATCTGGAAGTGTATCCTCCAGACTAGTAGGTTCCTCTCCATGTTCCAACCTAGATAAGTGATTAGGTCCTTTATTCATTCTTCCTGGCTTGACCACAGTTTCAAAATCATACTCCTGGAATAGTAGTAGCAATCTGCATAATCTCCCCCCCAACACTGACTTGTTGACTAAGTACTTCAATGCATAGTGATCAATGAACATCTTAAAATTTCCTCCCGACAAATAGTGTCTGAATTTTTCCAGTGCATATACCATAGCCAAGCCTTCTCTTTCAATCGTAGTATAGTTCCTTTCAGCTGTAGAAAGCTTCCTGCTAGCAAAAGATATAGGTTTGTCAATGTCTCCTGCACCTGACTATGCTAAGAATGCTCCTAATGCAATGGATGAAGCATTGACATGAACATTGAACTCCTTACTCCAATCTGGAAACACCAAGATGGGCGCAGTGACGATTTTTTGTTTAAGTGTGTCGAAGCTCTGCTGGCATTCTTCTATCCATTGCAACTTGCTATCTTTCTTTAAGAGATTCTCCACAGGTGTTGTTATTTGTGCATAACCCTTAATGAACTTCCTGTAGTATCCAGTGTGTCCTAATGGAGTGAGCAACTATCTGATCGAAGTAGGGGGAGGTAGGTCAACAATGATGGCAATCTTGGAAGGATCCACGAACAACCCTTTCTTACACACAATATGCCCTAGCAACACTCCAAAGGGTGAAAATAAATACACTTTTTGAGATTTAGGGAAATATGACATTGCCTGAACTTATCTAACATCAATCTCAAACATTCAATGTGGTCTTTCAGTAGGCTAAAGACAGTCCAATCATCAAAATAAGCTTCCAATAACTTGTGTAAGAAGTCCTTAAATGCTTCGACCACCACCCTGGAAAAGATGGCTGGTACATTTTTCAATCCAAAGGGCATCATTGTGTACTGAAAAGAACCCCATTATGTTGCAAATGTGGACTTATGTCGATCTTCCTTAGCAATTCTGATCTAGTGATACCCCAAAAATCCATCTGTGAATGAGTAGATCTCATGTCCTCCTACATTATCTAGAACTTCATTAGTAAAGGGTGTAGGGAATTGATCATGTAGACATGCATTGTTCAACTTTATTTGGTCTACACAAATTATGTTTTCTCCCATCTTCTTATCTTGGACCACCATACTGCTGATCCATTCAGATTCTTCAACAAGTTCTATGATTCTTGCTTCCAACATTCTATCCAATTGGATCCTAACTTTATTCTTATATTTAGGATTTAGTCTATAGGGTCTTTGCTTGATAGGTCTTGCATCTGGTTTCAAGGGGATATTCATTTCTCCCATGGGTCCTTTAATTCCCTTCATGTATGTGAACTTGGTTGGAAACAAGTCCTGATATTCATGCAATAGCTCTGTGATCTTGCTAATAGTAGCATCATCCCAATAGTCTCCAACATTTGCTAATTTAGGTGTTTTCTCTATTCCAATATTAACTTTCTTAATTTTAATGGGATGTCCAATAAAAGGTAACTCAATCCCTGGCCCTTCTATGTCTCTGTGACCTTCAGTTTCTGCAACGTTTACATCTCTAGGGTCATCATCCTCATCAACATTGATATTATAACATTCCTGTAACTACTGAAGAGGCGCAGTCCATTCATCTTCTTCTTGCTCAAAAGGGAGGTTAGGTGCCTCCTCAAAGACCTATTGTCTTACAATTTGTAAATCTTGATCTACTATAGGGTATTGAATTCCAAATAAAAATGTAGCTATAAAGTTCTAAGTCATTCCATACTAGTCTGTAGTAATGAGGCGCAATTATTCTTGAAGATACAAGTTGATAGGTGTGGTATTCAAGGTGTTAATGAACTTATGCACCCACTTTTATT
Source organism: Picea sitchensis (assembly GCA_010110895.2). Lineage (NCBI taxonomy): Eukaryota > Viridiplantae > Streptophyta > Pinopsida > Pinales > Pinaceae > Picea > Picea sitchensis. Next base: position 124,099 of record SNQJ01S0000129.1, read on the forward strand.
TAGGAGTGTTTCTCTAGGCCTCCTCACAACTTCGTATGTGGTCCTTAGGACAACTCTGACCTGTGTACCGAACTTTGCATCCTTCAGCTTGGTCTGAAAAGTGCACTGTCAATAATGTGCGACACTGTGTCCACTCCGCAATGTTCCTCTTATGTGCTCCCCACCATCTAGCTGGCATGGATTTCAAGGCTTCATCCAATGCCAACATCCTCTGTTGTATGGTCACAATTTTCTCAAATTCAGATACAAATGTCTCTAAGTGATTTAAACCATCAAATGTTGGAAGATTACTTACTTCTGTGCCAATCTAGTTAACTTCTCTGGTTAATATGGAACATTGCCATGTGGAGACTTCATACATTCTATTCTGCCAATTTTCCAAGGATTCCTCTAAGTTTGATGAACATGCACTTTCACTTCGCCAACTAATATTTCCATCTGTTGTAGGATTAATGTAATCCTTCTCTCTTGCTGTCAGTTTGTAAATGTTCTCTAGCTCATATGCACGGTCTTCTTCCTTGATAGGTTTTGTGTATCTGTGACCTTCGTTTGGGTCTAGAGGTGCAATGAATTTAAGGCCATTACCCTCAAATATCATTCTTCTCTTCTTTAGGTCAACAATAGTCGAAGTGTTGAAATCCCAATCAATTCCTAACAACGCATGATAGAGACAACTATCATCAACAAATTGAATCACTTCAAAGTCGACAAATGTCCTTATCCCATTGATTTCTACATGGACATTCTCTAGTCTTCCAAAAGGTCTCACCGCCTACTGATTAGCCATCCTGAGCCTGATAGGAGAGAAAATCAATCTAGGTTTTCCCATTAGTGCCCAAGTATACTTCGTCATAACATTGACTTCTGATCCTAAGTCGAGGACCACATAGTCCACATCATAGTCTTCAATCTGAGCACTAAGGTGTAATTCCTTGCTTGTTCTTATTTTCCTTGAAACTTGGTTCACCACTCTACTCAACATAGGGTCTATTCTCCCAATTTCATATTGTCTTACTAGGTGTTGTAATTCTTGTATAGCCTTTTCATATTTAATCAAATTGATACATGTGTATAAAAAGTCCATGAGCTTGCTTACCTCTTTTCGTTTTCTAGCTAGGGAAGATTGATCAAATGTTGGTGGAATTTCACATTCCCTTAATTCTGGTTGTATCTTAGATGAAGAATCTTGTTCTCCTACAAATTATTTCCTTGCTTCCTAAAAAGTATGCCTCTCCCTCCTTGGATCAAACAACTGTTCCTTCTTTGCAACTCTTCTGATCCTTGATCCTTCTGCAGTCTTTCCTGGGGTCACTCTATATTCTCCTATAATAGCCTCACCTCTAGTAATAACAATGACTCAAGGGTCCTCACCATGAGGTTTTGCTGATATTAATTGTACTTGTTGGTTTCCTCTTTGTCTCTCCTGGATTTTGGCCAACAATACTGGAAAATATTCAATGACATGGTCGAACGAGTTACAGTAGTTGCAAGTGGTACAATGGTTCTGAAAATCCCTTGCCAAATGTCCTGGATGTGCATAGTTATAAAAAATAATCTGACCTCTACCTCGACCCATACCTCCACCTCGTCCTCTTAGTCTGAATCCACCACGAGGATTCAAATTTCCTCTTCCTGGGGAGTTGAGCTGTGCATTATTTCCTTCTTGTTGTGTCTCTCCTTGAATTCTATATGTATCCCTTGATCTTTCATGCAAGAGATCATAAGTCGTACAATCCTTCTCATCATGTCCCACAGACTTACAAAATGTGCATTAAATATTGGTAGGTGTCTGGACATATTTTTTTATATAATAACATTCACTAGGGTGATGTCTAGTTCTACATACCTCGTACCAAGGTACAATAGCCTGCTTCAAAGGACTAGGTTCTCCAGAGGCCAAATATTTATGAAATAGGGGACAATGCTCCTTGCCATGGCCCTTTGATTTACATATGATACACCATATATCTTCTCTTTTCTCTTTCCCTTTGTCTTTATTCATATCCTCGACCTGTAAGGATAAACTAGTTAGCTGATTCAAAATTTGACTCATACCTGGGATGGATTCTCCTACAGGGGATGCTTCTAGTTTCATGGAAATATCTAGAGCTTCAACCTGTGAAGCGAATTTCTGTTGCAATAGGGGAACTCTGATGTGTGGCAAGAGAGTAGCGATGAACCATTCTTTATTCTATTCATCTGGAATCTGAAAACTCAAATGACTTGGCAGAGTCTTAAACCTATGATCAAACTCCCAAATAGGTTTAGTGACCTTCTTCTTGATCTCTTTCATCTCTGTAATGCATTGTGACTCCGACTTAGGTTTCTTGAATTATGCACTCAATGCAGTCTTGATAGTATTCAACGGTTTAGGTTGTCCATGTCCTGAAAAAAACTTCATATACCATTTCAGAACGCGATCCCTCAAAGTAATACTAAACTAAGTTCTCTTAACAACTTCGTGAGTGACTTGCTTGATGCTCCATACAGCTTCACATAAGAACAAAGGTTGATCAGGATCTTTAGATCCATATCCTCTAAAGATAGGTAACCTCATTTCACCTGTCATAGATCTTCCTTGGTTTCTCAACTGAGTATGTGATAAACTGCTAGTAACAATACTCTGACTGCTCTGACTACTCTGATTACTCTGGTTACTTGATGCTTCTAAAACAACAGGAGGAGTGATATTACTTACTTCAACAATAGGCACAGTGCTTGAAGTTTCCATTTCTCCTCGGTGAGGTTCTTTAGATCGTACTTCCTCTGTTCTTGCAGATTCTGAATACTCTTCATCTGTTAGATATGCTTCTTCTCCATTGTAGAATCCCTCGTCTCCGTAGTTTTTATTAAATAGGTTCACAAGAGGAACCTCTATGAACGATATCCCACTGCGCATGTGTCTAGCCTCTATGTCACTGTCGTTGTATGAATTCTTGAACATTAGCTTCACTGTATCTTCATGATATTCTTCTCATGAAATAGCATCTTAATCCTCAACTTTAAAAAAGTGTAGGAACTTTCCTCTAGGTCCCTTAAATAAATACATCTCTGCTTGACTATACGATTCGACTCTGTCAATGGAAAACTCAGTAATGTACCCTCCAATAGTGCTATCAAACCAGAGATCCACTGCTCTAGACACAATGTTATAAACTCTCTTGACCTTCTTGATCAACGCTGCTGTCCAAACCACAGGTGGTCTAGATCTGATCTGAAACTGGGTATCTGCTAATCTGGCTAGCCACTCGTATATCTCTTTATGAATTCCTCCAAATAAAATCTTGTGTATGTCAGTGAAGATGTACCTTCCCAACCAGTCTTCCGTAATAATGCTAGGATTATTGTTCTGGGCTTTAGTGAATTCCTTCTCTTGTTCTTCTATCCACTTCTGAATTTATGTCTTCAATGGAAACCACCTTGACATTCCCTCAAGAATATCCTGGTCCCGACAAAAGAACCATTTTTTGGCATAGGGGTAGACCCAAGGTTTAGCTCTAGCAACGTACCAACAATCCCTAACTATTGGCCCTTTCAGGAACACTTGCGAAGAAGATGCAGTATCACTCAAAGTAGCAATAGGGGGTTGCAAAACACAGGTGCCTACAACCAAAGGAAATGCAAAGTGAATCTAGGGAAACAACACACAAAAATATAGATATTATTTGCCACTCTTAAGCTTACTTCACAAGTTATATCTCATATCTAACACAACAATGCAATAACAGGATAACAGATGGAAAATAACATAGCATCAATCAAAAAGAACAACAAGATATACGTGGTTCACCCTCTCCTAGGGCTATGCCCACGTAACTATGTTTCTTGATATATTAAATGGAAACATATAGTTCTATCTGCACACTTAGCTTGCATATCTCTCTCTCTTTCTCTCTTTCTCCCCCCTCCCTACACACCTAGCTGCAAGGTTGATCTTCACACCTAGCTGGAGATATTACAATACCGAATTGATACTTCTCTCAACAACAATGATCAACAATGAACAAAAAAAATCATAGTACCAATAAACCAACTTAGAATGAACCCTCCCAGGTCTTCTAGACATTTATTTATACATTACATAGCAAAAGTCTAGGTTTCAAAATCCTAGATCCAAAACCCTAGGTCCACTTGTCCCGTGATTTCCAAGCTTCACCAAGCCGTCTTTCCTTATTTTCTGTGAGGTTATCCAAAGCACTCGTTGATGTATTTTCCTGCTTGCTAAGTTGTCCAAGATCCCTCTTCTTTTCTTATTTATCTTCCTTGATCTTCTCTTCCAACAGATAGCTTTTCCTTTATTCACTCCTTTTTTGCTTCTTTAACCACTTCGACCCCTCCTTGGTTTATTTTCCTTCCGTGCAGTTTGTACTTCACCTTTCTTCCTTAGTCTTCGCTTCCTTACCTAACCAAGGTCCAACAATATTTTCTTCTTCCTTACCTCGCTTATCGACACTCCCATGTATGCAATCAAATATCTTCTATTTATAAAGGCGATTTGTTTAGCCATTAGAATTTGTTTTAATGCAAATATTTTGATGTGGGCTCCCTCTTGGAACTTGAGCAATTGGCATTGTGATATACAATTTAGCCCGACCAAGGTAGTTACAATTTAAAATAGTTTGTGGTTATCATGGGTTGTTGACTTGACCTTCCATTTAGTAGGTGAATGCATGCTTAGGTGTTTAATTTAGAGTTTAGCTATCTTGAGAACATTTGTGAATTGAATAGTTTATTGAAGAGTTTGGATAATATATATGGGTTTAGGATATATTCATAAACTATATTAAGGGATATCATTATAGTAATTATAATTACATTACTTTAAGAGTATATATATTTTGGATTATTAATTAGAGATAAATTGCTCACAATTAAATTTCTTATACTATACATCATTTATGATCCAAGTTGCTTATGTTGTCATAAATTATGTTTAATTGTGTCATTTGATTCTTGATAATTTTGAAGAATAGTGTATGGTTACATTATTCTTACTTCGTTGTAAATTTTAACTATATTAGTTATATTATAAATTAGTTAAGAGAAACATTTTTTCATATTTAATTGAGCCTTAAGTCTATGGAAACGAAGTTGAGAGTTGTTTAATCCTTAAAGTGTAAATTGATTATGCACAACTTGTTAAATTTATATATAAGATGAGTGCACTGGTTGCACAACCATAAAAGGATTCAGATGTTGACAATACCCTTACTTCTCGTTGCGTCATTAGATATACCTTTGTCTAGTGTTAATCCTTAAGAGGTTTCTAAAAAAAATAAAATAAACTTGTGAATTGCACAAACAGTGTAATCAATTAATTAAATGGTTGATGGTGATTAAAAACTAGTTGCCTGTAACTGTAAGTTACCTGAATTTGTTAGTCTTTGTAAATGATTAATTTTGTATGACCAGTTTAAAAAAATAAAAGAAAAATAAATTTTCTATGGTTATCGTAGTTAATGTTTTGTATTACTCACCCATCATTGATTTGTATCAAGTTGTCATTACAACATGTTCCAGAACAAAAGGTATTTGTCTGAGGATGAGGACATTGATGAATATATGAATATCAAGCGAAGCGATATCCACACTATAGAAAATCTCCCAGCTCTTTTTGCTTACAATGCTGCTGCTATATGGTGTTTCACCCACATGCAGAAAGACACTACAATAATAGTCAACACTTTTGGCATTTCAGTCACATATATCAAGTTTGGAGATATAAGGTTATTTTACAAAACCCCGAAACCTATTGTTTCGTTGGATGAATTGTTCTTGGACGAATTCATAGTTTATCACAAGGACTTAGAAGGCTAGATGGAGAATCGGTTCGTAGAAGAAGAATGGCTAGTGAAGAAAGGAAAAAGATATATTCCCACTCACTAATTAAAGGATCCATACAAAATCCTAAATGAGATGATATGCAAAATCTATGGTGAGGAGACTAACACCCATTTCAGGATGTAATGGTATCCGATGGCCTATCCAATAGTCAATATTGGGAAACCATTTAATTGGGCTAGCATCCTATCATTAAACATCTAAACTTGAGCTCAGGATGTAATGGCCCTTTCCAAATGATTACACAGAGGATGACAGATAAGCCTATATACTCTCCCCATAGGCTATAATTAGTGGGAAAGGGTGTTGGGTATGTGTTATATTCTTTGCACGAGTAGTAGTGTCTGAGTGTTTGCGCTGGGTGCGCAAGGGGGCGGAGCCCCCCACGCGAGGGTTCAGGGGAAGTGCCCCCAAATTTTTTTTTCGCACCGGGACGACAAGTTTCTGGGACGACATATTACCGGGATGACATATTTCCAGGACCACATTTTATTTAGGTGGTTTTTCGGCACATGGTTTTCTATTTCCGGTTAAGGAATTAGGGTTTTGGACTAATCCAGGTCATTGGGTTAGGGTTTTGGATGCCGCTGGCTCTTATATGTATATTGTATTGTAAACAATGTAACACAATGTATGAATATAATATATGCTGGTTTTCCTGGTTTGGGTTTCCAGGGGAAAAATCTATGTGTAATGTTTGTATTTGCCATTGTATCTTTTCTATTCTTTTCTGAATATATGTTTACAGTAGACATTGTACAAGGTTAGAATTTACAAAGGGGAGCCTATGGATATTAATTGATGTTACTATCTTATTAAAGATAAATTATAAATGTGACATTAGTTAATTAAAATAAAATATTATAAAGTGACTTTTCAATTAATTGAGAAACTAACCTTAGAAGTCACTTTAATTATTTTAAGTGATTCCCATGAAAGGATTATAAAAGGAGATGAGGGGGCCTCTCTGTCATTATGCATGTTATGTTTTTGAGCTGAGTTTGGAGATCTCTTGGAGATAGGGTTTCTAGGGCTTGAGAGACAAAACCCTTGGACTAGTTTTAGTGGTGAAAGACCCACTCTAGCTAGTATTCAATAACTTCGATGGTGAGAGATCGATCCTAGATACTCTCTTATATAGTTTGTTTTTTTCTTTTACATGAGGATGAATTGAAATATCGGGGAAAATACTTCAGGAAGAAACCCTTGTGTCATTTGGTACGATTTGTATCTACAGGAACAAATTATTGACAGGGCGAGCTATATCCCTTTTTGGGTTTGAAGCGAGTTTCCATTTGTGGGAATGATTTACTGGTTGGGAGGGTGAACTACTATTATTGGCATGAAATATTAATATTAGAGGTGACAGATCTATTGAAGGCTACAACTATAGCTGGGATTTTGACTTGGGTTTTGCTTGGCAGGCTCATTGATCCAATCAATATTTTCTATTGTGGGTGAGTTCTTCTAAGTGGAAGGGTGGATATTTTACCTATTGGTTCTGTTGCTAGAGTGTTGGGAGATTTATAGTCCTTGGGGAATGTTTTCTTAGTGAAAGACACATTTTCCAGTTGGGATTAAGTGCTGGTCAAGACAGGGAATATGCAAAACTTTTTATGAAGTCATTCCATCATTGGGAGGTTGAATCCATTAAGTAATAGGTGTAGATTTTGCATAGGGATTACATAAGGACGTATGCACAACCAAGGGTGATTTCTTTATCATTAGAAGCCATGATTTTAGTGCAATCTTCATCAGTTGGAAAACCATTTTGTGGGAACTCTTAGTGGTTGATTATTGGTTCCTATATTCATCTATTTGATTTATATCAACCATTGAAATTAGCTACAACTCAGTGTAAACAATCCTGGGTTTTACTTGGGAATTTATCCTCCTATAATACAAATAATTCAAGGCATTTGAGAGGTGTTTCTATTGCTAATTCTTATCAATCATTCCAAGCGATTTTCCTTTTTCTTATATTCTATCATATACTGTTCAAACATTAAATACATCAGTATTATACTCAAAATACAAGCCACAATAATCTACTTGCAATATGTTTGACAAAATACTTCAATGGGATACTCTGCCAATAAATATACCAACACTCACTTAAACATAACTATAGACTATTTGGGAGTTTTAAGGAGTGAGAAACACATTCAATTGAAGCTCCAAACATATCCAAACCATTATGAAACCTCACTTAAAAGTTAAGTCGGTGCAACAAACGAGAAGATATTGGTTGAGAGCACTTGGTCAAACAGTCTAAGTGTTTGATGAAATTCCCCTATGAAATTAAGCTAATTTATAACTAATATTCTATTGGGAATCTTACACAAGAGGCTAAAGGTATGAAAAATACCATCTTCTACATGACCACTTATCTCATAGATGCAATTTTTGTAGCACATGTATTTCCTGCTTTCAATTGGGCTTGGAACCGAAACCAACCCCCAATTCATGAATATTGCTATCAATTATGGAAAGTGAAATTCAAAAATTATTTCTATAAATTTATAATTATTTCATGGCTCCCCTGCACAAATCCATATTTAGGTTTCACCCTCACTGAATATATCCTGGAGCCATCAAAGATTTACAAAAATAGGAGATTGTACAAGAAGAAATACTACACCTATGTCAGGATATATGGAGCTACAAGGCCACCTCATTTACTGCCTAAATATTTACCAGATAAGTTGTTGGTTGATGAAGTAGCATATCAAACAATTGATAAAGGAGTCATTGCATACCTATCAGATAAAAATAAAATATATTGGCCGAATTTTCCTATTCACATAGGTCAATACTTGATCCGTATTTATGAGTGGAACGAAATAAATAACAGATTGAATACCATAAAAAAAAGATACAAAGAAAAAAAAACATATATCCAGTGAAAAATAACTTCTATTTAATAAATAAAAAAGGTTGAAACCGTAAAAATGCAGAACTAAAACACCTTGCTCAAATGGTGGTAGCTATCTCTGAGAAGAGATGTGGCTGCTATGCACATCCGTCTGAGTAGAATGATTACAATGAGGCTCCAGATGCCTTTTTAACATTACTCGTGAATGCAAAAACCCTCAACATCAAAAAACCTAACCCTAGAAGATGAAACACCAAACGTTATGTGGTCCCTGATAGGTAAGTTGGTACTTGAACTTCCCGGGGTCGTAAATTTTGCATACGAACTTCGTTTTAGGCATGTGATAGCCCATTGGAAATGTATTTTTAAGAAGTACGCATTATGCCATCAAAATGTATATTAGTGTATAGTTTGACTATTGCAAGCCAAAAAAACACTATTTAGGGCCCCAAAATGGCCCTGGAAGTACATAAATATGTATTGATATGAAAACATCCAAAATAATCCAGTTGGAATAGGTGGGAGGCCACCAATATCCACCTGGATGTTGTGGAGGGCTTAAAGACAACCTCGAAAGTGAAAAACCCACAATTACAAAGAAATGTCATTATTACAGAGAAACGTGTTGAACTAAAAACTGTCAATATGAGCCAGTAGGAATAGGTGGGTGGCCACCAATATCCACCTGGACCATTCCTCCCCCGTTAGGATGAAATGGTCTCCATTGTGTTGAGTAGCCCTATCAGGTGAGGAAACTTTTGTTGAATTTGGCTCCGGGTGAGCCACTTGCCTTGGTGCAGGAGCTACTCTGCCTTGACAACCCGATAAAGTTGGATCCTCTGCTGGCGAGTGCCCTTGACTTGTGTGTCTACTATCTGATCTGTGAATACTTGTTCCATGCATTTAGGGTTCATATCTGTTGGTGTCAACTATTGTGTGATCTCCAAGGTGTCCAATAATGGTGGACAATATGGCCGAAGGAGGTCCACATTGAATACAGGGTGCAAGCCAAGGAAGGGTGGCATGTTGAGCTCAAAATCATTTCTACCCATAGCCTTGGTGATAGTGTAAGGCCCATAGAGAAGTGTGCAAAGCTTCCAATGGGGACCTGTAAGGCACTATTTCTGCAAATGTAAGTAGACCTTATCTCCCACCTGAAAATGGTCTGGTACCTAGTGTTGTTCATGGAAGTGCTTGTACTTAATATTGGATTTCTGCAAAATCTCATGGACATGTTGGCGAATGTGATGAATCTGTTCAATGAATCTGGTGGTTTTTTGGTCCTCATAATGAACATGGGATGATTCTTCCTGTGTGTTTGCAAGAGGTAGTGCAACATCAATGGGACTTAAGGGTTGGAATTCCAGTCCCACCTGAAATGGGCTATGGCCAGTGGAGCTATGGAGAGCCCTTTTGTAGTTGTGATGAACATAGGGAAGAATCTCATCCCATGTACGTGAATGCTTAGAATTGTACATGCATAGGATGTGCACAATAATCTGATTGACGACCTCTATTTGGCCATTAGTTTCAGGGTGGAAAGTAGTGGATTTAGTGAGCTTGGTGTCCAACAGTGACCAGAGACTCGACCAAAATGTGCCGAGGAACCTATTGTCCCAATCTGAGGTGATTGTCTGTGGTATCCAAAAATGGACCCACACCCGTTCGAAGAAGAGCTTGGTAATATTTGCTGCTGTTATGCTCTTCTTGCAAACTGTGATAATTTCCATATTCGAAAACCGATCAACCACCACAAATACACAATCATTACCATGCTTGGTGGATGGAAGATCAGACATGTAATCCATCGAGATGGATTCCCAAGGCCTCTTGGGAGTAGAAAGAGGGGTGTATAAGCATTGCTTCTTGATGGTTGGCTTGGAAATGACACAAGCATTGCAAGGTCTAATATACTTCCTAATGTCTTGTCAAAATTTTGGCCAATAAAAATGTTTCTGTAGAACAACCACAATTTTCTCACACCAAAATGTCCTGCCATCCGACTATAGTGAGCCTCCCAAATCATCTTTGCATGCTTGCTTGTGGGAACACAAGGGTGGCCCAGATCGCATAATAGTCTATCCTGGATGTGAAAATTGGTGACATTCACACCTGCACCCTAGAGCTGATAGGTGGTGGCGAAGTTAGGGTCACACTGATAAAGTTGGGGCCACTCATATGCCTCATGCCCACATGAATGGAGTACTATGGTGAGTGCAACAACGGGAGGGTGACTGAGGTAGTTAGTGGGATGATTTGTGCTCCCTATTTTATACTTGATGTTGAGATGGAATTGTTGTAGGTATGTGGACCAATTTTGATGGTGGTTGTTCTGTAACTTCCCCTGTGTTTGTATGAATTGTAGAGGCTTGTGATCAATGTGGCTGATTGTCTCCTTTCCCATAATGTAATGTTTCCATTGATGACATGCTTGCACAGTGGAAAACATTTCTTTGTCATAGGTGGGGTATTTCCGGACAATATCTGAGAGTGTCTCACTATGGTATGCTATTGGATGATCGTGCTGAGTGAGAACTACACCTACAACATAGTCAGAGGCATCGGTCTCAATATCGAAAGGTTGTTGCAGATAAGGTAAGGAGAGGGCTGGAGCTGAGCACACGCGATGCTTCATATCATCAAATACTTTTTGTTGTGCTTGTCCCCATGTGAACTTTTCCTTGCAACCTCCCTTCGTTACTTGGATGAGGTGCCATGCAATATGGGAGAATCCCAACATGAACCTTCGGTAGAAGTTGGAAAGTCCCAAGAAGCTCTGAAGCTCAGTTAGTGTGGTCGGGGCTGGCCAGTCACGAATGAATTGGATCTTAGCTAGATCCACATGTACCCCATGCTCATCAACAATGTAGCCAAAGTATTGGACCATGTTCATTCCAAAGGATCATTTTTCCAAGTTGGCATATATCTTGTGCTTCCGCAGAGTTCCCAAAACCTATTGAATATGCTACATGTGCTCCTCCCAAGTTCTGCTAAAGATGAGGATGTCATCTAGATATACCACCACAAAAGAGTTAGTAAAGGGTATCAATACATCATCCATGAATCTCTTGAAAGTTGTTGGTGCATTTTTTAAGCCAAAGGGCATGACCAACCATTCAAAAGAGACCTTTTTTAGATTTGAAATATGTCTTCCATATATCAATTGGATCTGTGGGAACTTGGTGGTAGCTAGAATTTAGGTCAATCGTGCTAGAAATTTACCCCCTTGAGTTGGTCGAGAAGGTCATAAATTCGGGTAATTGGGTACCGGTTCCTGATTGTAATTTTGTTTAATGATTTGTGAACAATGCAGAGCCACCACGTCCCGTCTTTCTTCTGCACCATCACAATCAGGCTTCTTCAAGGGGAGGAGTTAGGTCATATGTGCCCCATTTGAAGTAGCTCTTGGATCTGATTCTTGATTTCGTCATTTTCCATCAGCGAGTGATGATAGACTGGTCCATTAGGCAATGGTGCATCGAGGGTTAGATCAATTGGATGATTGACTTGGCAGTGCATCGATACCTCGATGGGTGAGGAGAATATGTCTCTGTACTCTTCCATGATCCTGTCCACTTGATTCTACTGTAAAGAGAGGATCTGTGTAGAGGTCACAGATGTGGCAACAACCTTCTGCTTACTGTGAGCACAGATCATGAAGAAGATGAACTTCCCAGTTTTTGAAATGAACTTACTGCATTACTTAGCAGAGATTAAAGAAATAATGGTAGGCAATGCTACCTCTGGTATCCTGTACAATTTTCTACCCAAAGTAATAATAACACTATGGGCTCTAGACTCATACACAACATGTCACTTCCACAAATATGGATGGCCTAAAAGCACATCACAAAATTCAAGCGAAGAAATATCAGAAAATACCTCATCTTTGAAGGGCTTGATTATGTAGGGTAGATGGAACTGTTGGCTAATGCGAAGATCTCGTCCTTGGCGAAGCCAACCAATGGTGTAGGGATGCAGGTGCGGTGTTATTGATAGGTCCAACCACTTGATGACCTCTGTTGAGATCAGGTTATTTTGACTGCTGCTATAAAAAATGAAATGTATCGGAGTCCCCTTTACCCACATATGTGAGTGAAAGAGGTGTTCCCCTTCCTCTGGTTCTTCTGGTTCACTTGGCTAGAATTTGGTGGTAGCGACAGTGGCACTAGGTTTGAAATCGATGATCTACTTCCCACTTTCTATATTTGATTCGGAGTCATATTTTTCCTCTGACTCGAAAGCTTTCAGCTCGACTAATAGTGACTGCTTGGAGAGACATTCTTTGGTGTTGTGCCAAGGGATTTTATGGTATTCACACCACTTTCCTGTGTCCTTCTTCGACTTCTCATTACCCTTATTGGGTTGTGGCTTGGATTGGTTGTCCTGAGAGTGAAAAAAATTGATCTATCCCTTGTTTGGTAGTTTGGGACCACCTTTTCCCTACTTTGGCTGTGAGGAATTTGAATATCCAAACTCTTGCCTCTTCTACTTAATTTTCTGCTCGATCTTGACAACATATATATAAGCCACACCTAATGATGTGATGTCCGGATAATCTATTTCTATTTGAATGTATATGTGTGGGAAGCCATGGTATTTGAGCACCATATTTCATTCAAAGTCTTTGATACCCAATTTGGTGCGTAGAGTATGGAAAATATTAGTGAAATCTAGTACTGTCTAGTCCCTTTCTTGACACAACATGGTCCATCTTGTGTACTAGTCCTCGTAGCTTCCAACATGGTAGTACTGTTATTTAATGGAATCCTTGAAGGAATCCCAGGTGGGGGTGACAAAAAATATTGTAGATTCCTCTCTGTATGTTTTCTCATAGTACATATCCCACTAGTCCTTAACATGGGGGATGGCCTTGAGGAGTGCAAAAGTAATATTTTCCCTATCGAAAAAATTGTAGACCAAAAAATACCCTTCAAGCAGATTCAACCATTTATCTACAACATCTGCATCTACCAGTCCTTCAAATAATGGAATATAAAATTTTACTTTTACCTTGAAGGGGGTTGTGTGGCCACTTGATGAAGCTGCGTCTCCTGTGGACAACTGCCGAAAGATCTGTGCAAAATTGTATATAATGTTGTTCCTTTGTCATGCAAGGGATTTCTCGAGCAACATTTTAAAAGGGTATCTCGATCCATCATCTTTATTCTCATCCCCCATGAGTTTTGGTTGGGTTTGGTGCGACTGATCTTGAAAAGTGTCGACTGGTTCGAGTCCCAACTTCTTGTATCCAGATCTTGTCGGGGATATGCACATAGAAAAAAAAATGAAGAACAGACTGCTCTGATACCACTGATCCAAATTTATGAGAGGACCAAAATGAATAAAAAATTGAATACCCTAACACAAAGATACATAGGAAAAAAACATATATCCATTGAACAATAACTTCTTTTGAATAAATAAAATAGGCTGAAACTGTAAAACTGCAGAACTGAAACAACTTGCTCGAATGGTGGTAGTTATCTCTAAGAAGAGATGTGGCTACTACGTGCATCAATATGAGAAGAATGATTACAATGAGGCTTCAGAGGCCTTTTTAACATTACTCATGAATTCCAAAACCCTAAACATCCAAAAACCTAACCCTAGGAGATGAAATGCCGAAAGTTATGTGGGCCCCGATGGGTAAGTTGGTGCCTCAACTTCCCGGGGTTGTAACGTTTTCATACGACCTCCATTTTAGGCATGTGATAGCCCATTGGAAAGCTATTTTCGACAATTGGACATTATTCCATCAAAATTTAACTTTCTCTACATTTTGACTATGGAAATCCAAAAAAACAAAGCATTGTTTAGGGCCCCAAAATGACCCTAGAAGTACAAAAAGATGACTGACATGAAAAATTCCAAAATAAGCTAGTCAGAATAGGTGGGTGGACACAAATATCCACCTGGATGTTGTGTAGGGCTTCAGGACAACCTTAGAAGTGCGTAAACCATAATTACAAATAAATGTCATCATTACAGAGAAACATGTTGAACTAAAAACTGTCAAGATGAGCTTGTTGGAATAGGTGGGTGGCCACCAATATCCACCTGGATCAATACTCTCTACTTAATAAAAGACATGCCGAGAAGGAAGCAAAGGCTCTAAAAGAAATATTTCTATGCATTGGAGACAAGAAAGGACACGATCCACACAATGTGGTATATGATCACATAAAAGTTGTCAAGTTAGAAAAACAAACAACCCATGAGGTCAAATATACAAAGGATATCTTCCAAGGAGCCTAATATTTTGAAGAATTATTAAATAGGCTCCCTAACGACTTAACTAGAGAACAACTTCACAAAGAATAATACGAGAACATAGTTTTAAGGATAGAACAATTTAAAACACTACTTCAACAAGATAAAGAGAAAGAGGAGGCCAAATAACTAGCAAGGAAACAAAAGGATGAAAAATTGGATAGAAAGGTAGATGAAGAAAGAGAGGTACCAACGAAGGAAGAAAGTTGAATCTCACAGGAAACAAGATGAAATAAACAAAGGAAAATGTCAAATTCCAGAAAAAATGGAAAAGAGATAGGTAACCCAGGATTCAAGGCCAAAACTCAAGTAGATAAAGAGGTTGAGATGAAAAATGGAAGACGAAGAAAAAGCCCTTATAGCCGCTCAAAATAAGGAAAAAAAGGGGAAGGCTATTGAATCCCATGAGGGAGAACTTGAAAAAGTAGACATAGTTGTGGTGACAAACCCTGATACCAGTATGGTCACAATCCCACTAGAGGAGTGTACTCCACTAACAATTATTCCAGGTTTTTCTTTAAACTTACATCATCAGGGTTTGGAATTTAATGTGTAGTTGTAGCAGTTGGAGAGTATTAATATAGTCGTAAGACTAAAGCTATTGAGAAAAGAGCTCCCAAAAGGAAAAGAGGAGGAACAATCCAAGACACAATAGAAAGAAGTGTCAGATGGAAAGTAGGCCCATATCCTAAGGAAAATGCTATTCAAACAACATCAATCCTCAATGCCTTCACTGGGCCAAATTTCATGTCAGTTTATGAAATGAGTGAAACACTAGATATGTCCAAATCAAGAATAATAGAGCTAGAAATTGCCATGAATATTATTAGGGACACCCTGGCCAATGAATTCAAGAAGGAAGCCATGGAAACAAAACGTGTACATAGAGAAGAAATGCAGAGGAAAATTCAACTCCAAGAAAAAGAACTAAGTGCAGGATTTGAGAAAAAGGTCAAATTGAACCAAAAGATGCACCAAGAGGAGATAAAGAAACTTACAGTCACACATGCTCAGGAAATAATGAAGTTGAAAGGAGAAGAGTTTGATATCAATAAATATAATGAAAAGATTGAAGAACAAGTTCGAAGATTGTAGCAAGATAACCATCTCTTGGAGAAGATTGCAGAAGAAATCATGAAGAAAATTGTAGTCCCAAAGATAAGCAAAGAAGAAGACATCAGGGAAAATGAAGTATTGAGATATATGTAGAATAAATTATTCCTTTCATTACACAACATCCAAAATAATTGGTCCAATGACATGAATATAGGTCAACAAATGAATTTCATGAAAGAGAAGTATCAAAAAGTTCAATATGCATATGACCATATTTTCCAATGGAAAGACATTTATAATAACCCTCCCAACACATTGCCAATATATATATCCAAGCAAAAGATCAAAGACCAGATATTACTCAACATTGGGAAATATGTTCTCAATAACATGGAAAATACGCAAAAAAAGGTAGAACAAACTTGTATAAGGTTATGGAGAGAAGCAAATGATTTGCTAGAACAATTCAGAATGGAAAACAAGGAAGAATTAGAAAAAGTAGGATTGACTCACACAATGATAGAAGATGTTGAGACTAAAAGAAATATGAGTAGGAAAGCCATCGATGCAATGGAATAAATTGATCAGGAAATACTAGAAAAAATAATAGTGAAACCAAATCAACTGGTACTGCTAATCAAACACTTCATGCAACAAGAAGAGGAATCCTTAAAGACAGACGAAGTGACACCTATTTGTGACAATGAAATCGAGCTTGAGAACATGCAGGTGAGAAGAGTGGAGACTATACTAGAAGATTTCAAGTTGTGGAAGGACTTAAAGATCAAATGCAAATGCCCAATGTCAATTGATTATTGTAATTGCCCTCTATATTTTGATTAATTTTGTAATCAATGTAAAACCCCAATTGGGAAGGAGAAGTGAAACACATGTTCAATTGTATGGATTCTTTCTACAATTTTCCTGTATGTTCAGATTGTCATAGTTTATTTCATTACATGCAATGATAATATTGTTGTAGGAAATACAAACTAATTGCTATTATTTCTTAATAATATTACTATGCCTATATCCCATTTGGATGTACAAACAAATTCTAATCCAAAAGTAAATTTTTCTTAACGATATTCATTCTTCTTTAGTTAGCTCCCGATTAGGATAAGATTAGTCTAGTTAGTATTTCATCTTACAGTAGCTATAAATAACATCCTTTAGTTTAATTTCATATTTTAATTCATCTGCGAACCTGTGGTTCTTAGATTCATATTTAGAGAGTAGTTTTTGTTTGGCAACTAGGCCAATACATTGGTTGGAAAAACCACCCTAAACGAGAGTGAGTCTAATTGGGACTTTCCATCTGGCATTATCCCTTACCTGATTGATAGGGCCTTTTGGACTCATCAACATAGATCTACAAACTCCCTTCAAAACAATTGCATCCTTCATTGACGAGCCCAAAGGCATTGAACAAATATCACCAATAGATAATTTTTTTTATCAAAATGAGTGTGAAAAACCTTAATTGGCATATCCTAATAGATTGTATAATTTTTAGGGATTGCCAATGATATTTTGGGGTGAATAGGAGGAATCTATATTGCAAAATTAACTAATTCCTTCCACTTCAAATGTATAAAGGTGGATGAAATCAACACATGCTTTGTTTGCACATTTCATGAATGTAGGAATTTATCAAACAAGACCCCATGATGTGATGCTAGAAAGAATTTGAGAAGAAGTTTCAATGAGTCACGTAGCCCAAAATATTTTCCAATACCTATCTCAATACTAGGGTGTTTGCATGAAGTTAATGGACAAAAAAGTGGCAACAGGGTGAGAACGAACGTGATCACGTAGGAACATGTGCGTGTTATTAATAATGAACATGTATTCCTGATGTGACAGGATCGACAAACCCTGAACCGCCACCAAGGATGCCACATTGGCTCCTCGACAATAATGCACACACAATCCTAAGAATGTGAACACACTCTAGAAATGCATGCATGTTCCTGTTAGGATCGATTAAAAGGGTTTGTAACCCTTTTTTTTATCCATTCCATCGACTGTACGACGTGTTTGGGAGGTCATTGAGTGAATTGAATGCCTAGGATTTGTTGGCAAGGTGTCCATATGATCCTGACACCATCTCCAAGGTATTCTAGGTATTTATTCACATGCAATTTCATGTTTTTTGAAATTTTCTAAGTTAATTTAAAAAATGAACCTAATTTATATAAATTCCATTATTAAATTGAAACACAATAATTAAAATGGAACTTGGAGAAAACCAAATCCCAAAACAACCATAGGAAGACACACCAAACCCTAATTTATAACCCACAACCAACAAATGTAAAGACACAAATTGATGAAGGGTTGAGGTGTCTTAGATTGTCATTAGCTAGAGATCCCACCCGATTTTCATTAGCTACTTCCTTGGAAACCGTTGTATCATTGATTGCAAGTGCCCTAAGGAAATTAACCAATATTTTTTTATTACACGACTATGAGGTTTGAATATTATAGGACTGGCATAGACAAAAACCAAGTGAGATACTTGCACATTACGAAACTAGAATTAATGTCATTGTTCATTGATCTTAGAACCATGCTACAACAACCAATCATAAAGAGAAGAATTTGTATGGATTGGTTCATCTACCAGCAATTTAAGGATAATTGGATGTATAGGTGGTTTATGGTGTTTGAAAAACCTCCCTGGAATAATAGGGAGGTGCCTCAATATTTCCTTATGGAATTATGGGCAGAGTTTATGTTGTTTCACCATGTCAACTACTTTGACATTGGTGAATTCTACGAGGTGGGTCATGTGTCTGCAATGGATGAATAAAATGCTAGGCATGACCTAGTGCTAGGTCCTTTTCCTCCTAAGTGAAGGACTAACCCCCCTACTCAACATCCTCTTGTCATGGAAGACATCACTGAGACATAGTTATCCATAACAACCTTGACTCGGAGCCTGGTGCAACATGGAAGTTTTGTAGAAATATCCTAGCAGGAGGTATGTATAGGTGAGATTGGAAGAGGGGACATACCTTCAAGCCCTGCAATAGAGTGTAGCTAGGAGAGGGAACATGGAAATATTAGGCATTCACGTGACCGTCATAGATTCTCAAGTTGTAGACATATTTTTTATGGGTCGATGGAGGCTAGTGGAAATGAGAGTTTTATGGAGGAGGTTAGTATATTTATTATCTCTATGTTGAAAGGTTAGTATGCTATCCGAGTGTAGAAACTACAAACATTGTATAATAAGATATGGAAAAGAATATATATATATATATATATATATATATATACAATGTTTGTAGTTTCTACACTCAGATGACATACCCTCGATGCCATTAGAAGCATCATTCAGTTTGCACCACTGATGCAATTGTAAAGGTAGCTTATGCATTTGGTGTATCGCATACACATGTATGTGTCACCTTTGATAAATTGACCACAATTATTTTCTTATTCTCTGGCATCCTCAAATACAATGTTTTTGTGTTTCTACAGTTTGCAGTATGATACAGTGATGAACCATGTCCACCTGGCATGGAAAAGTCACCTCCTTCATAGGTATCATGTGTCGAGTTGAATGTTTTATAAATATGGAATTTGTTAGATTCTTTTGGTTAAATTTTAAATTTTTTACTAACAAAAATATTATAAATATATATGCAAGATACTTCATTCATTGCTAGGTCACCTATACCACCACCCTTCCATTCACAACTACCATCACCATTCCCCCCACCAATTTCCCCCAAATACAAGGGTATTCCATTCGTTGGCCACCCTACCCCGGCTCTTGGGATTCCTCTTTCCACTCCATGGGTTTTACCATCGCTTGTACAACCCATGGGGGTTTATCGCCATCCACCCCCACCCAGTTTGTCGTCCCATCCATTGACAATGGCTACACTTGTACACCACCCACCCCCACCACATTTTCCATCTCATCCATCCATAGTGGATGCACCTATATGCCACCCACCCCACCACCTTTTCCATTTGATGCATCCATAGTGGTTGCACTTAGATGTGACCCATCGGTTGTCTCCATTGTAGACTAGACTATGCCATCCACTGAGGTTGCTACAAAATATGTTTCTTCGGAGTAGGTTGTACAAACGAATGCTCCACCTACTAATGACTCTCCACCATTTCCAGAGTTATTCATAGTGAGATCATTTGTTGATGAATTTTTATGTATCATGAATGCAATTTATTTTATGAATTTTGTTTAAATTTCATGCTTTGATCCTTGTAATTTCTATAGGGTGGCATTTCCGAAAGATTAGGGTCACGGAAGAGGGAAACACCCTTGCGATTTTCAGTATCATTTGCGGTGATTTTTCTTAGCTTGTGTTATAAAGTATCATTTTGTAATTTTGTTAATTAATCGTGGAATTTTTTTATAAGAATGGTGTTTCTTTGTCTAGTCTCCAGAGCGATCAACCACGCCCACGTGAAAAACCACTCAAGGTGTTGCTTCCAGTAAGATAAGAAATATCAAGTTCCAGGATGCACATGATAGTTGCGAGTGTGGTAGTGGTCAATGAGTTCCATTTTATATCTATGGAACCATATGTCACTTTTCCATGTTTGGGCACTTGTTGTCATTTTATATATTGAGAACGATGCGCCATTTTGTAAAAAATGTACAGTTGAGAGGATTTTGAACACACACACACATTTCATGACACATGTTTTATGAATTGCAACATTTGTTTATTTTATGTTGATGGATGATGATTATGATGATAATGCTAAAGATTCCATCGTTTTCCATTATGATGAGAAGCTTCTAATTCCATATTTTTCTCTTAGAATATATTCAAAGCCGTTTTGGTCTATAGTTCCCAAGCCCACGAATGATGGAGGGAATGTAGAGTTTAACCTTGTACAATATTTTACTGCAAATAGATTTTCAATAAAAGAACAAAAAAGATACAATGGAAAGTACACACATTACACATAGATTTTTCCCCTGGAAACCCAAACCGAGAAAACCAACATATTCTATATTCATTCATTGTGATACATTGTTTACAATACCATATACATATAGGAGCCACTGACATCCAAAACCCTAACCCAATGAAATGGATTAGTCAACAACCCTAATTCCTTAACCGGAAATTTAAAACCATTGAAAAAAACCATGTGCCAAAAAATCTCCCAACAATGGACACAAAAATTGAGGTGACATGAAAAACGAGACAAAAAGAAAAACATTTCTTGAATATAACACTAGTTGTGCAAAGAATATAACACATACCCAACATGGACACCCACATATTATAGAACTTAAAAAGTATTCAAAGATTCACATCATAATCCCATATACCAAGCTAAAATAAAGCTAATAAAATCAAATACAAATTGTTCCAGCAAGAGCCATATCTCTCCAGTAAAACCCCCAACAAAAGTTCCAATACAAATCTCCAAAAATAGTTTGGAAACAATCCAAATATGCCCCTCTAAATAAACAAAAAACATGTTAGTGAGAAAGTATNCACATATTATAGAACTTAAAAAGTATTCAAAGATTCACATCATAATCCCATATACCAAGCTAAAATAAAGCTAATAAAATCAAATACAAATTGTTCCAGCAAGAGCCATATCTCTCCAGTAAAACCCCCAACAAAAGTTCCAACACAAATCTCCAAAAATAGTTTGGAAACAATTCAAATATGCCCCTCTAAATAAACAAAAAACATGTTAGTGAGAAAGTATCAGGAAAAGGAAGGATGATGAAATTTGAAGTATTTCCCAACGATGTCTTCTTATATTTTCCATTGATTGACATCCGACAATAATCTAGCCTCGGGAAATCCATCTTCCATTTCGTTCTTTTACATGTAAATATGATGAAGGGATACATGACTAAAGCTAGAAGAGAGTGTCTGAATCCCATGGAAAATATACCTTAAGGTGTAATTATCTAAATCACATAATGTAGTTGTAATACCCCTATTTGCCCCCAACTTGTAAATATAATTATATTTTGCTAAGAGACTATGGACAAATCGGTTGTGTGTGGATCTGGGAAATGCTAAACCTTTGCTTAAGGATGAGATGTAGATATTTATATAAAAAGGAAAATCATGAATAACTGCTGAAGGGGAGTTTTCCTATATAGGTTATGATTCCATGAGAGGGAAACAATGAGGAAATTTCCATTACCAATTTAATATTCAAGAGAAAAAGAAAAACCAAGATTTCCCATTTTTCTATAATTTCAGTTAATGAAGGGAAGTTGGTGGTTGAACTACCAACTTCCAAGATTTATGAAAAAGAATGGGTGTTTTACTAGAATTTCCTTGCCTTAGAAGCATGGGTAGAAAGTACCCATCTAGAGGATTCTAGGCTGACCCGCGGACTGGGGGATTTGACCCACAAAAATCTTGTTGTAGAAGACAAGAAATAGAGGAAAATCGCGGGAAGAGAAGAGAGGACACACACAATTGAGTATGGGAAGGAAATATGAGTAGAGAGGAGTGTGGGAAACTCCTATGGTTATGAGAAAATAGGGAGAAGTGAAGAAATGTGTGTTCTGGGTACATGAACTGTTAGGGAGTGTCTTATAATCAGGATGATAAACACAACTACAAAGAGTTTGAGTGATTGAGTGAGAAATCACAGTAGATTCCCTTGCTTGGTGGATAGAATACCGAATTGCCTGGTTACTCTAGGAGAAGGAGAGTAACTTTCATCCCTTACTTTTGGTTAACAAAAGAAGAAGTATCTCTCATGGCATCATGCTTTGGCTAGGGGTTGGCCAGTTGAGAAGATACCAAGATAAATCGTGCCTATGGTTGGGTGGAAAGTAGCACACCCTTCATCAGTTACAACTCTTTTCATCTCCTAGATAATTATTTCTTCCCAAATTACTGCAATGTTAAGTGAACAAATGATAAAGAATGTGTTTCAGAACAATGTAAGTTCAACTCTGTTAAAAATATCTTGAGAAATTTAGGTGAAATTGTGAGAATTTTTCAGCTGAATTTCATTTTGAATTATATCCTCACTTCTTGACTGTTTGTGTTTTAAAAGAATATTTCTGGGTGAGAATTGTTGGAGATACTTCACACACACCTAGGATTTATTTTTCCTAAGGTTTTCCCTATGTTTATTAGTCATTATTCAGTCTCCTATAGTTTAGGGATAATATTCTCTTCATTTCACACTTCAGTTTGATCAGTTGAGTGGAGTCTAGATGCCACATTGGGATCATCACCAGATAATGCACATTTTCCTTGGGATTATCACTATACTAGCTCATTACTCATGATTCCCTAATCTCTTCCTCACTTCACTCTGTTTTAGTCAGTTAACTGAAGACTGAGAGTTTAGTTAACTCAAACTTATAGGTGGCAGTTCACTCCCGTAACTTCCTGAGAGACTAGACTAGGTGGTAGTTTACTCCCGTAACTGTTGGTGTGTGTCAAAATCAATCTAGACCACCATTATGGGGCATTTTATTCTCCTCCAGTGCCCATTAGTTGAGCTATACAGAGTATATCATGTGTAAATTATCATTCATTTTTTTGGTTAATGAGAATTCTTCCATTCTTTCTCTCCTGCTTCTCTTTTCTCATATCTGCAAACTGTGTATGTAATTTTCTAGCTAGATATTTTCTGTGCAGGTTCAACAGATTGACATGGTATCAGAGCCAACATATTACTAGAAAAAGGCACACCAGATTATTTGTGCAGGTACCGAAGATTGAAGACAACAAAAAAATGGAATTTCCAAAAGAATCCATTCTTACACCATACAATCTCTTTACATGGAAAAAGAGATGATAGTGAATCTTCGAGGAAGAGGATTATATAGGTTAACCATGAACACAAATACCGAACCCACATTAGCCATAGAAAAATCCAAGCATCTAAATCAAATGGATGAAGCGTTTGGAACTATTTTCAGTCTCATTTCTCCTAAACTCCTCTTTCACATATCCTCCTGTAAAACCACCAATGAAGCTTGGACCACCATGGAAGGGATTTTTGGAAAACATGAAGAGATGAGGGGACACATGCTCGAGGTGGAATTTCTCACATTGGATTCAAAAACATTTGACAATCTCAAATATTTCTTTACCAAATATAAGGATTTTCTATCGCAACTCAAGACTTGCGTGGTTGATAAATATAAGGAGGAGAAACAAATGGTTCTCACCATTCTCTACAAACTTGGTCTAGAATACTCAATGTTTTTATCCACATTTCATTCATTTAATATTGCCTCTAGAGCCACCTGGAAGATTCCCTCTCTTGAGGTCTTTATTGAATCTCTGACACAAGAGCAGAACAAGCTTATCAACATGGAAAAAATCAAAGGCCCAAAGGTGCATGCACTTACTGTGCATGATGGTAGCGGTCATAAACATTATAAATCTAAAGACAAAGACAAAATGAAAGCACATGAAAATCCAAAGAAGGAAGGGTACTCAAAACCCTTCAACGATGCCTCTAGATCCAAAGGTGGAAAGGGAAGAAAAGGGGAGAAATGCACTTACTTCCATAAAGGATTCCATCTAGAATATGCACGTATGCTGAAACAGATAGATCAAATGGCCCAAATACTTCAACAAAAAAACCTTTGAGATCGCTTCCTCGAGGGTGCCAAGAATAAGAATCCATAAGATCAAAATCCCAAGAAAGACAATTCTAGCCATGCTTTGATTGCCATCAACTCCTCTCCCAATGCTTGGATTGTAGATTCATGATCATCACACCAAATGGTAGCCACAAAAGAAGTATACTCTTCATTGGATGCATGCAAAGGTCCTCCTATTCTAATGGGGGACAACTCTCCAGTCAAGGTCACTAACAAAGGAAGAATTGAACTCACAAACGAGAGCTTCGAGAATGTGCTACACGTTCCCAAACTATCCGTCGATTGTCTCTCTGTGTATCAGATGACAAACTCTGACACTGGAAAGAGATTTGTATTCACACCTAATGCTGTGGATATCTATGACATGAAAACCAATTCCAAGGTTTCTACCGGTGAGGTAAATCATAAATCCAAACTCTACACATTTTATGAANGAATCGGATTTTGCATTACTACTTACCCATGCTGATGAAAGCAATAGGATATGGCACAAAAGGTTAAGGAATTTAAATTTTAGATATATGCAACAACTTAGCAAGTAGGGAATGGTTGATGGTCTACCTGAAATCCACTTCTCCAAATGAATTTGTGAGGGATGTTTTCTTCAGAGACACCCTCAAGAGAAATTCGACAAAGGAAAGACTCAAAAAGATTCCTTTCCTTTAGATATGATCCATAGTGATCTAATGGGCCCTTTTCCACATCCATCAATTAGTAAAAAAATGTATGTGCTCATTTTTGTTGATGATTTCTCACGCTTCACATGGATTTTCTTTCTCAGGAAAAAATCATAGGTCTTTCAACACCTCAAATATTTCAAAGCCTCTTGTATCCCTAAAATTCCCTACTCATGCATACATGGCATTGGCCTTCCTACTTGCATAATTTTCCAAATCATTGCTGAGGAAATCCATTTTAAAAACCATTTTTTGGAGCATGTATGCATCTTGCTGCACTAATTCCCGCATACATACACTTTCTGCATGCTATATAGACCGCGTACATACTCTATCTGCACACTAAAAAACCCGCGTATACCTCCAAAAGTTGCAAGGAATTCAGTGGAATTATGAGATATTTGAGGTTTCCCAACCAATTCACCTGCTATAGCTTGCCCCCCAACCGAATAACTATAATTTTTTCATATAAAAGGAGGTCTTGGGGTCTCATTCCACAATCAAGCATTAAAATGATGAAACTCTACCCAAATTCCCTTTCCTTCTTTGCCCAAGTATTTGCAACCTTTTGTGAGTTATTGCCTCAACATTCCCTCTGTAGCCCTTTTCTCCCATACAATCCATTGCCTTCCCTTGAGGTGATTAATAGATTGTGAGAGAAGGCATTTGGAAGGTGAAATTGGAGCATTGTCAAGAGGATCTCGGACCAGGTTCGCGGAGAGTCAACCTGCAAAGGTTGTAATTTCCAATATTTGAGTATTGAATAAAATAATCTCTTTTCCCTGCCCCAACATGATGGTTTTTATGTATTTTCTTTGATTTATACATGACAATTTATATCTAACCCTAATTGATGAATATAAATATAATGTTTGTAGCCTTGTTTGCCTAGTTTTGGACGCAGGTCAACTTTGGGAGGAGACTTGCAACCTTGGGAGCTACAAATCTTGAGGAGGTCAACACCAAAGGTTGGATTAAAGATACAATTTCTGACTTACTCTTTCATTTCTTTCTGTTCATCTATTTTGGAATGTTTGGGGTAGTGTATAAATTAGATTGACTTTTAGGGAGTCATTTCTCTTTCTATACTTAGAACCTTGGTATAGTTATAGGGGGGATTTTCCACTAGCAGAATTGGCGACTCCATTGGGGAGTCTCTCTAGGGTTTTAGAGGGAGGGTTTTTTGGTTTTTAATTGGCTTCTTGATTTCCTTTTTGAGTTTTAGTCAAGTTTGTTGAGTCTTTTAAGGGTCTCTGGTCACCTGCAAGGTGCCTACCAATTTTCCCTGCCTTGTCATTCTTCCTAGTATTTTTATTTTTGAAAAGTCTCAAGGGTGTACACGCTCTGATTTTTCTCATCCCACGTACATACGTTCTTTTCACAATAGAAAACCCATGTACATACACAGGCTACCGATGAAACAAACCACATCTCTGTATCTTGGAGTGTTTTTAACAAAGAGAGGCCTTGTTGGCACAAGGGTAGACTCGAGGTTCAGTCCAAGAGTGCACCAACAAACCCTAGCTACTGGCCCTTTCAGCAACACCTGCAAAGCAGATGCAGTCTCACCCGAAGTAGCTATGAGGGGGTTGCAGGACATATATGTCTACAACCAGGGGAATATCAAGTGGATCTAGTGGAACAACAACATGATATGCACCTATCACTTATCAATCTAGATCTATCCTACATAGTTATAGATCTGATCTAACACAACAATATAAATAACAAGATAACAATGACAGATATCAAAGCATCAATCACACATACACAACACAAGATATACGTGGTTCACCCTCCCTCTAGGGCTACATCCATAGAACTGTACTTATGATTTATTAAGGTAAAGCATATAGTTCTTGTCTGCGCTCTTAGCTAGCAGATCTTATTTCTTCTCTCTCTTTATCTCCCCTCTCCTGCACACCCAACTGTAGGACTTGATCTCTGCACACAACTGAAGATCTTACAATACCAGAAGGCTCTCTCTCTCAACACTTCTCTCTCTCAATACAATAATCTCTCCCACAATAGAGCTGGATCAACAACAATATCGTGTCAATACTCAATGACCAACCTGACCCAGGTCCTCTTGACCTTTATTTATACATTACAAGACCTCACCAACAACCTTAGGCTGAAACCTAATTTCCAAAACCCTATATACCAAAACCCTAGGTCAACTTGACCCACTTTTTTCAGGCTTCGCCAGCTTGCCTTCCCTTCCTTCTCGCACGGTGCTCCAAAGCATCCAACGGTGGATTTTTCCACTTTCTGAGTTGTCCTCAATTCATCTTCCTTGTTGATCTATCATCCTCTATATCCTTTTCCAATGACTTGCTTTTTCGCACTTCACTCCATCTTTTCTGCTCTTCTTCTCACTTTGACCTAGTGATAGTCATTGTGTCTCCCACGAAGCTCGTTTTTTACCTTTTCTTCCTTGTACTTCGCTTCCTTCCATAACCAAGGGCCAAGAGGCCTATCTTTTTCCTGATGGAATTTTAGGCTTCTCAAGACTTTCTTGAACATGTCAGAGTCTCTGTCTTTGGCCATATCTTGGGTAAAATTTTCGGTTAACTTGTTCCTTAGTTTTGTTTTGTTTTCCCTAAAGGTTTAGAGTGAACTTTCAAGTTTTATATCCTCCTTTTGGTTTCTTTTTTTAATCCATGCATTTACGTAGTTGGCTTATGGTATCTATCAATCTCGATTTCTGTTAGCTCTTTTTCCCTATTTCTTTCTTTGAAAAACAAAACCGATTTTTACTTTAGTTTTTCTTGTTAAAGTAGTTCAAAAAATAAAAAAATAATTTCTTTTCTTGCATTTAGTTTGGTAAAGTAGCCTAGGTTGTATGTTTGCAAAAGAAAAGAGTTTTTGTTTCAAATTTCTTTTTGATTTCCTGAAATTCAAGTAGTTTTTCTTAGTCAAACGAAAGAACTTTTTAGGAAACTTTTAATTACAAGATCTTGAAACATTGATTAGAAAAGTTGAATTTTACAAAGAGTTTTACAAGCTTTGCTTTAAGTTCAAAGTATATTTTTTCTTTCAAATGCTCTAAAGTTCTCTTTCTTATTCGTCTCTTCAAAACATCATTATTTGCACGACCACATTCTTTGCGTAAATCAATCCTTAAAATTAACGTTTAACATAAAATATATTAGACTTTATGTTTGTAGGGTTCATCGACTAGTTTAGGCTTTTAGGGCCTTGAATTAGGTGTGAAGAGGAAAATATTCAAGGCCATTTAAAACAAACGTTGGAGTCTAAGATAGGGAGTGTTTTAAGTCCAACATTGTAAGATTTATCTGGGAACCCCCTCTAACACATGGGATAAACACGAGGTCGCGTGAGGAAAGGTAAAGGAGATAACCCCTCTGAAGTCAGACCAAACATAGTGGGGATTGTGTATTGAGGGTCTTTCTCAAGAACAATACTAATTACATTTTTGTATGAAGCTATGTGGACCTTGAATCTATTTGAGATCCTCAGTTGTCTTCCAAACCAATTTCTTTCGACACCCTTGAAGGGCTTTAGACTTGTTATCCTGCTCATTACAATCATCCTGGCTGTCGAATGTACTCGCCTAGTGACTGACTGCGAGATGGAAACCTAGTTGCCTATTTTTACGGACTTACACGAGTGACTGCAGGGGTATACTATGGTACCTAGTCTGTACGTCAGATTGCGCTTTGCAGAGTATACTCGGAGGGTGCTTCCATGTTCGAGTTTCACTTACACCGATAAGTTTCTCTAACATCGATTGGCATAACTGTCCTTCCCAGTAGTTAGTTGTCTGCTTGATTTTCCCTTAGGAATTTTTAGTTGTGTGCTTTGTTCTCCCTATTTTTCTATAGTGATTTAGTCAATCATTTCTTTGGGTCTCTAACCTAAGGTGGTAGATCGCCCACTCCGTTGGTCGTGAGGACTTTTCGGTCTTTCACTTAGAAACATGGAGTCGCCTCTTTATAGGTGTTGTTTTTATACCACTGGTTCACAAGAGTCAGTGTGTGAGACTTTTACGGACTTGAACGATCCCGCAAAGGGAGAACCTATGCATAATATCTTCATGGCTAAAGTTCCTAACGATACCAACCAAGGAACCCCTTCTCAAGGGGATTCTTGTGCTTCTCCTTTCTTTGGAAACATTGGTGTCCCTTTGATGACCACTTTGTACATTCCTGGGTTGAATATGGGAATGTGAGTTTGGTTGGGTACCATTCCAAATGTCCTGAATGATCTTGACGCTTCTCAGTTAAGAACATTATGTCATGGGCGCCATGTTGATGTTCCTTCTTCAACAAAGTATTCTCCTCCTTCTACCTGCTCTGTTGAAATTCCAACTACTAGTAACCAAAATTCTAAACGAAATAGAAAGAGGAAGAATAAGAAGAAGAAATCACCAGCCTTTGTTATTCATGTTGGAGATAGGTCGTAAAACTCTGCAAGTCACGTTGAATACTAACACCCAGCTTCTGCAAGTCATGCCGGGTGAAAAAAACCAACCTCTACAAGTCATGTTGGGGGTACGAACCTAGTCCCTGCAAGTCATACTGAAGTTCAATTACCAACATCTGCAAGTCATGTTGGAGATAGTTCCTCAATCTCTGCAAGTCATGTTGAAGACCAACACTCAACCTCTGCAAGTCATACTGGGGGAAAAAGTACATTCACTGCTAGTCATACCGGTGATAGGTCTGTAGCCTCTGCAAGTCATGTTATTGACCAATCACCAACCTCTGCAAGTCATGTTGGAAATGTGCAACCAACTACTTCCAGTCATGCTGGGGGCATTGCTTCTGTTGAGAAACCAAGACGAATAGGACGTGATGGGTATTCTATATGCATTAATTCCCTCAATTAAATTGTCAACCTGGGGTAAGTAAACTTAGAGTTGTGGCACTGTATGAGCCAAGGAATAAAATCTAATGGAAGTACTATCTAACTAAGGGGATGGTCTACCTAAGGATCAATACTCTATCAATCTACTTAAGAGACGACTCTTTTCATTTCTATCAATTGGAAAATTCTATTAATGACCTTGAAATATTTACCTTAAGCAACTTCAAACAATGGATTGATGGATTACTTCTAAGAGAACAAATCATAACCTATCTTAAACAAGTTATTCTATTCAACCCTTTTTAATAAGCAACAACAAGTAAATTACTTTTTATCTTTTTATCTTTAAGCAAATAAGTAAGCAAACAACTAACCTATCAAGACTATTTCAACAAGTGAACTCTATTAGTAAGAAGAACTCATAATCATTTCTATTTTGCAAAGGATAAATCTTAACCTACTTAATAAAAAAGCATCACGACTGTATTCAGACTCTAATTAATCAAAACTATTCCTAATTTGCAACAACAGGAAAAAGATAATTCAAAGATGATGATTATGCGTCGGTGCCTAATAACATCACGATGGAATCTGACTATTAGTGACAGTTCAAGAGGGATTCATTCAATGCTGAGTTCTACAGAGAAATGGAAAGTGTGAATCAAGCAATCTAATGAAATATTTTCCATCATAGAAGCAACACTAAGTATCTTGGGAATCCATGTAATCTCTAAAATTCATGCATCAATCATCAATGATTAAAAACACTCTTATACTAATTCAAGAAAAATTACAAACTCATGAACTCATGATTAAAAATCTTAATTCAAATCCACTCTTCTAATTAAAATTTCAATTCAAATCCATAATTGAGATTTTATAATCTAAACTAAACTAAGCCTATCATTAAAACTCAGATTTCAAAACTAGAATGCTTTTAGAAAAGCATAACCCAAAAATCTATTTCATCCTAACATACTAAAGCAAGATTAATGAACAAAATAGATCTATGAAAACTTAACTGAACTGATAATTAAATTTAGCTTGATTACAACTAATAAAACTTGCAACTATTAATCCATCTAAGCTTGTAAACTATCCTAAATTAAAACTTTGTCTACACTAATCCTTTGTCTAAATAATACTCTATTTTAATTGCAAAAACCAAATTAAGACTTCAATGCACTATCTAAGTTAGTATCCTGCAAGACAATTCATTGCTAAGAAATAAGAAACATAACAGGATAAATAACAATCTCCTATAAGCAATCTGCAATTTAAAGAAAGACAAATTAGATAATCACATTACAATTAGCATGTAAAATAATTGAAACTAAAAGATACATACAACAAAGAAACAGTGTAAATTCTAACTAAGAAAATGAGATAAACACACGATATATCTATAAAGTCACCCAGACCACTGGTGCCCCCCCAGCAAGTTGTGGCTACTCTTCAACAACAAAACACAGGCTTCACTCAACACGATTATGTCATTAATTAAAAACGAAGTTTGGAACACATGTTTACAGAGAAATGTTTGAATTACACAATGAAACTATCCTTAAAAATTATGTCTGTGGTCTTGCCACTGATAGTGGTATTTATAGGTGAATTACTGCTCTAGAGGTCGACCACTGGAAGGGTCGACCTCCTCTAAAAATGGGAAATTCATTAAATGAACTTCTAACAGCTTCAACTTCTAGAAAATCTGTGAGCCACTCAACGATCATAATGAATGCCCAATGTGAGGTGTATTGAGCTCTGTAGCTGGAGGCCACGAGGGGGCATAAAACCCAGATCGTCGATTCGTCCACCACATGCCACCAATGTACCAACCGACAACTCCTCTGGGCTCTGAGTGTTGGATCGCGTGTTGGATGGAGTGTTGGATCGTGTACCGGATGGGGTGCTAGATGAGGTATCGGATGGAGGATTAGACCGCGATTATGCCCTGTTACACAGAGACCATGTATTAAATCCTTGTAAACATTAAACTGAACTGAATTGAGCTCAAAATCATTGTAAAAACATCAATTACACATACCTGATATGAATCCATGATGAATCGATATAAAAACCTTTGAAAATCCTTCAAAATGGCCAATAGAATATATAATATCGGTGAAAAAAGGATTCAATCATCATAATAAAATAGTCAAAATACGAACCCAACATTACCCCCACGCCTAAGGATTTGCAGGTCCCACTTCAAACAAAAATGAATCACCTGACATGACTAGTCTTGCGAAGGTGGGGGTGGATTAGCTTTGGAATCTTCTCCCTCTTGTATTGGGCCTTTTATGATGTTTCAATTGTATCTAGAGGATATGATTGGCATTGGTCATTTGATCAACCAATCGTTGGAGAAAAATTTCTTTTTCTTGCAATACTGCATTATCATGATGGAGATGCCTATCCATAGTTTTTCGCTTTTCCAATTGTTGAAGCAACTGAGCATTTTATTGTTGTAATTTTTCAATAATTGGGGTATGATCAGATGTTTCATAAGAGGGATTGGATCCCTTGATGGATGTTGAAGGTCTATCAACTTTGGAAGTTGATGTAGGCATCTGGGAGGTAGTAGTAAAACAGTTCTTGTGAGAGGGAATAGGTTCATATTTTACTTCTCTATCAGGCTCAAACTCTTTTGGAGAAACTTCCCTGAGTATTTTATGGGGGCTTTCATGATCATAAGACACTTGGATAGGATTTGAAGTGCTTGGGGGTTTTACATTAGGCTTTCCACTTGCACTTTAGGTACTTCTTCGAAAAGATTCCCCTTTGAATCGATTGGATCCTCTTCTATTTGTAGGGACTAAAGGGAAATATTGATGCAATGCCTATTGTAACTTCTTGGGTTGAGGATCAATAAGTGTTGAGGGAAATGGAGAATTATCAATAGGCTTCTTAGTTTTCTTTCTCGATGAGGCTGCAGGGGAATCAACAATTTTCTTGGTCTTTTGCTCAGACAGAGAGACAGTTTGAGTGGGAGGGTTTGGAGTCTTTGGAGAATGAGGCTTAGATGGAGTAACAGTCCCTAAATCAATTGATTTCTTGTTGGTCTTGACTGTGAGATGGGGGTTTGAGAATTGATAGAGAAATTCATCCCATGTCTTGCCCTGTTTTGTCAACTCGATTATGATAAGCAATTTGATGAGGCCGTGGTGGAATAGACTGTGATGAGGATTGGCGACATTCTTTCGTACTTGGGAAGACATTTTCTCAAGAATTTTCAAGAAGTAGAAAGGAAAATTCAGGGGCTTATTAAATTGGAAATGAGCTAACAGACGAAAATGACAAGCTTTGCAAACATAGTATCTACCTTCACAAGTGATAATTTTGGTAATGACAATTAGAGGATTAATCATCTCATCCTTAATCCATTATTTGGAGTACCCTTTAGCTCTAGAAACATTCTGAAACTCAGGCTTGAAAAATTTGTTGTAGCTTGGCCGCGGGAATTGATGGTGTTTGAACCAGTGATCTCCAACCCGTTGAAATTTTGTGGCTAAGGAAATTGACTCCTCAGAGACCAAGAAGGCTAAAGACCCAATGCACGCCATCCTCCCATCGAACCCGAGGGAAAATTATAGTGAAACACCATCATCGTGGCCCTGCAGATAGGCCAAGAATGGTCCCCGCGCCGCGTGAAGGAAAAACTCCCTACACTCTATGAATTCGGGAATGGACAGAATCTCGGCATAGGAGGAAGGCTCATAGCGTTTAGGCATGGTTATAGCGTGGAGGATGAGAAAAAGGATGGAATTGGTTAGAGGGTGAGCGCGAAAAAACAATAAGGGATGAGTGAAATGGTAATTGGAGCTAAAACCCCTATTTTTAATGCGCTCAAGGTGGAAAATGGTTGAATTTGTGAGCGAATTCATCACACACAATTTCCATGTGTGACTATGATTGCACCGAATTTGAATTTCAAAGAGTGTCCTTTGGAGGCAATTTTAATCATGTGAGAATTATATCAATGTCCAAGTCTTCGACTTGGACATTTGATCATAAAAATGCATTACAAATTGTTTAATTTAATTGTCAAATGAAAATTTTAATGATATGCCATTTAATCCATCTCATCTTACGAGTGAACATGCGTATTAATTCGAATGATCCATTTTTTTACCTGCAATCATGGTCACTCACAGTATGTGCACACCTCATCCGATCCTTCATATGGCGCTTCATCCAGTCATCCATATGGCACTCCATCCGGTTTTCCAAATGGAACTCCATATGACACTCCATATGGCACTTCATATGGTACTCCTGTGAAAATGGAATTTTTTCTCATTTTAATGGACGTTTACCCATAACACTCATCTGGGACAACTTCTGACAGTCATGGTGAACAAGAGCATAGATAGGATAAGTGTGAATATAATGATCCACTGTTAATTTCCTTGTCATCATTCTTGTACACTATAAAAAAATATGTTCCTCTGTCCATAAGCGTGTAACACAAATCTATAGTGAATATTTTAATAGTTTGTAATTGACACAAAGAACCAGTTAAGCGGTATTTCAAAGAAATGTACAACATAATTATAACACATAGTGATGTCAGTGGTATATAATTTAGCATTTCAATAAAAATAACTGTTGATATAATAGCCCATATTATGAAAGCAATATGCAAAATTTTTACAAATATTCTACTTCTTCTTCTCATGGATTATGATATAGATAGGAAGTGTTTGTCATTTGTCATCTCATGAAATCCCTCCCCCCACTCCTAATTATCGTGACACTTCACAATGAAAAATATAGGGAACCAATCAATTCTCTCAATAGCCTAAGACTTACAGCTTGCCAAGTGTAGAGATAAATTTCACACATCAATCTGACGAGACAGTTAGAAAATGGCCCCACCTATAGGATAGAACATCCTACATATATTTAAGAAGAGGTAGGCGAGAGAGTCTTAGGATAGTCTTAAAGTTAGTTCCCAATGGCAGATTTATGGATTTCATTGACCTTATCTTAAGCATACATACTTCTTTTTAGCTTTGTCTACAAGTAATGCCATATATCAGGACAAGTTTAAGATTTAGGAATTTTGTTTATTATTTTTTGTCAGATTATCATCCTCGCTGGGTAGAATGCCCCATTGTTAGCAAGCATGTTCGGTACTTCGACGGGTTTACCTAGTGATACCACAGGTCGATATCCGTTGCCAACATACCTATTCAGTATCCCGATGGGTTAGCCTCTTACACCCTCAAAGACTGGTCCACCATCTTTTAATATTTTAATATAAAGATTGCTTTTTGCAAGAAGATGGGGAGACTGCTCTGAAAAACGTTTCTCTTTTTTTTTTAATATTTGGATGGTATTTATGTTAGAGGATGAATCTCCTTTATTGATTCCTTAGATATTGTCCCGATGTAAGGAGTACTTAAGTGGATGTATCCTATCTAAATATATGGCATAATCAAGAATTTTTAGTGTGTAGTGGATGACACCATTGGGAATGAACAAAAAGGTATCTTTAGGCTCAACTCACCTTTTTTTTAAAGTTATTGTGATGTTTCCATGGCTAACCGCTAATCATACCTCCTTGTTACTCTTTAATAAAGATACTTTACTCACTTACTCAGGGTTCTTGGGTAAATTGTACAAGTAACCTCTAAGTTTTATAGTCAAGGTATCACTTCCTTATATCCTCTAGTGGTGGAGGTTAAGAGCAACTGCCATTAAAGATTTCTTGAAAAAAAGAAGATAGAAATGTTTGCAAAAATATGGCTAATTACAACAAGGCATTATTCAATTGATGCTTAGCAGACAACAAGGTTCAAATATAAAAATATTTTTGAAGGGAAATACTTCCCTTTTTATCTCCTTGAAATTGTCTACTCGTGGTCAAATAAATACCTGCAAAAATATTTAGAATTGTCTATCAACATACTTCAAATTATTTACATATGTACAGTTGGAAATTCAGAAAGAAAAGTTTCAAGAACAGGGGGACACTTCCCCATCTACTAAGGCCAATGCCTTGTCAGTTGACATGATCTGTAGAAAATATTCTTTGGAAATGGGTCTGTGATAAAGTTTGAGTCGATGTCCATTCACTATGAAAGAGACTTGTCCATAGTCAATTGTTTTGATCTTAACAACACCATTATCATACACGGTGACTACCTCATAAGGACCACACCACCGATTGGTAAATTTTCCTTTGAAATTTTTAAATTAGGAGTCAAACAACAATGCCCACTCACTAGGTTGGAAGTGTTTCTTCTTAATAAACTTGTCATGCCACTTGCTCCTCTAGTTTTGAACTAATATTGTTTGTTGGATAGAATATTGCCTAATCTCATCCAACTCATTTAATTGTAAGGCTCGTTGTTTCTGTGCCTCATCTAAGTTTAATCTCAATTCCGCGACAATACATAAAGTCCTTACTTGGAATTCTATTGGTAGAAGTACTTGTTTTCCATACACTACGAAAGAGACTTTTCCATCGTCAATTGTTTTGATCTTAACAACGCCATTATCACACATGGTGACTAACTCATAAGGATCCAACCACTGATTGGTAATTTTTCCTTTGAAAATTTTAAATCGGGAGTCAAACAACAAATCCCAATCACCAGGTTGGAAGTGTTTCTTCTTAATAAACTTGTCATGCCACTTGCTCCTCTGGTTTTGAACTAATGTTGTTCATTGGATAACATCTTGCCTAATCTCATCCAACTCGTTTAATTGTATGGATCGTTGTTTCTGTGCCTCATATAAGTTTAATCCCAATTCTGTGGCAATACAAAAAGTCCTTACTTGGAATTCTATTGGTAGAAGTACTTGTTTTCCATACACTAGCTCGTAAAGGGTATGCCCAATGGTGTTTCTCTAGGTTGTCCGATATGCCCACAAAGCCTCTGGAAGCCTATCAACCCAATACTGATGATGTAATTGAATAGTCTTGGTTAAGATAGCTTCTAGAACTTTGTTTGTGGACTCTACATGACCATTAGCTTGTGGGTGATATGGAGAAGAATTGTAGTGTTTGATCCCATATTTCTCCGCTAATTCTCTCATCATCTTGTAAGTGAATTGGGTGCCTTGGTTTGTAACAATTTCATGAGGAACACCAAAGTGGGCAAAGATGTATTCATAAATGAATTCGACAACAGTTTTTTGGTATCCCTAAATAGGGATTTTGCTTCTACCCACTTGGTGACATAATCTGTACAAACCAAAATATATTTTTTCTTACGAGACATGGGTGAAATTGGTCCTACAAAGTCAAGGGCCCATTTATAGAAAGTCTCTATCATAACTTGCACACGCAAGGGAATCTCTTTAGCTGACATGGGTCTTCCTATCCTTTGACAACTATCGTAACTCCTCACATATTTGGAAACATCCTTAAAAATGCTAGGCCAATAGTAACCTGAATGTAACACCTTATATGATGTACATTTGTTGGAAAAATGGCCACCACATGGTCCATCATGACAACTTCGTAGGATTTCTGGTATCTCATCTTCTTAGACACATACACGAATAATCAAGTCAGTACTAGTATGAAAAAGGTCATGGCGAACCCAAGATTAATTAGTTAGCACTTTGCATGATAATTCTACGCTTTTCATGAGGTGACAATTGAGATGGTAACTTCCTAGTAGCCAAATAATTTTCCATGTCTGCAAACCATGGGGTATTTACATTGAGGGAAAAAAGATGCTCATCTGGGAAACTATCATCAATGAGAATATTATCACCCTCATGTTTTATGCATGAAAGAAAATCATCTACCAAATTCTCCTTTCCAGGTTGGTCAAGGAAGATGATATTGAACTCTTGCAATAACAGGAGCCACCTAGTCACTCGACCATTGGTAATGGGTTTATTCATAAGAAATCTAATGGTAGAGTGATTTGTATGTACAAATAATTCATAACCTATGATGTAGTGGAGAAACTTATTGATGGCATGGACCACTGCCAATAATTCTTTTCCGGTAACTGTATAGTTTAACTCGGCAGGGTACAAGTTATTACTCACAAAATAAATGGCATAGGACTGATGGTATTCTTTCTGCCCTAATACTCCTCCTATTGCAATATCAGAGGCATCATTGGATATGTGAAATGGAAGGGACCATTTGGGCCCCTTAAGAACAGGTGCCACAGATAACGTAACTTTTAGATTTTCAAAGGCGGTTTGACACTGATCAGTCCAAAGAAAATCAACATCTTTTGTTAACAATCCAAACATGGGTGCAACAATCTTTGTGAAATTTTCAATAAATCATCGGTAGTATCCGACATGTCCAAGAAATATTCTCACCTCTTTTTGAGTCTTGGGGGTGCAAGTTTGACGATTACCTCAATATTAGCAGGATTAGATTTAATCCCTTTAGATGAAACATGATGTCCTAAGACCAATCCTTCAGTCAACAACATTTTACATTTTTTATGACTTAAGGATAGGTTCATTTCTTGACATTTGATAAGGAATTTTTCTAGATTATCTAGGGCTTCTTGGTAAGTATTTCCATATACTGTAAAGTCATCCATGTGTACCTCCACATAATCTTGAATAATATCAACAAATATCCCTAGTACTACTCATTGAAATGTGGCAAGAGCATTACACAAACCAAATGGTAAGACCCTATAGGCATAGGTTCCCCAAGGACAAGTGAAGGTAGTCTTGTCCTGATCCTCGGGTGCTATGAGAGTTTGGTTGTACCCGCTATATCCATCTAAAAAGGATAAGTATTTCTTTCTTGACAGGGTATCCAAGACTTGGTCAATGAAAGGAAGAGAAAAATAATCCTTTAGAGAAGCCTTATTAAGCTCCCAGAAATCGACACAAATTCTCCATTTCCCTGTTACTTTCTTTGGAACCACTACAAGAGGGGATACCCATTTACTGTCAAAGATGGGATAAATAAATTCGACATTCAATAACTTTTGTATCTCCTCTTTTACTATATCCTTGAGTGTTGGGTTCATCCTTCTCTGGGGTTTCCTAACAAGTGTTACTTCTCCCTGGGTATATATGTGATCAATGCATGTGTCAGGGTGTATACCCTTCATGTCAGTGTATTCCCAGGCGAATTCCCCTGATTGTTCTTTAAGGACGTTTACTAACTGCTTTTGTTGGT
Source organism: Picea sitchensis (assembly GCA_010110895.2). Lineage (NCBI taxonomy): Eukaryota > Viridiplantae > Streptophyta > Pinopsida > Pinales > Pinaceae > Picea > Picea sitchensis. Next base: position 163,389 of record SNQJ01S0000129.1, read on the forward strand.
CTTCATCTAGTCCGAAATTTATATGTAGAAATTTCCCTGGACTAATTTCATAGGGCATAGTATAAGATGTGGCACTCATCTATATCAAAAATAAAATATGTCGAAGACAAAATAGATAGGTTCAACTGTTCCTGAAATTATTCCCCAAACATGTACTCAAATTGGGGAAAATATTGTGGAATATCAACACACGTGATAGCATAAATAAATTGGTTTAGCACATTTTCTGTTGTTTTCTCCTGAAGTGCCCATGAATGATCACTTGGCAACATGTTTTCTTCCCATTCCTCATTCTTCTATGGAAATTAGAGCCACCATATATTTTCCATGATAGGTTGAGCTGGTGGGTATATGGTGAGCTTCTATATAAAGAGTCCATTTGAGATGGTCATTTCACCTTCTCTACAACCCATAAATGCATTGGTTTTGGCCAACCAAGGTCTTCCCAAAATAACGATATGCCCTTTGGTAGGGTCGTTCGAATGAATGACAAGAATTTCTACAGGGTACTCCCATGAGGCTAATGTAACTATGATATCATCCAATATTCCTTCAGGTATAACCTTTGTCTTATCTGCTAATTCCAAAATAGTTAGGATAGGTCTAAGAAGAGGTTTTAACTGTAATTCCTCCAAGGTAGTAACAATCATAACATTGATGGTTGCCCCTAGGTATATGAGAGTGTTTCCGATGGGAACCTTATTAATGGTTATGGTTACTATGGGGTTCCCATATTTTCCAACCCTAGGCTGCTCTGATATGTACTCAGAGAGTTCTCATATCAAATGTACTGTTGGAGAATCCTTTTGCTTCCTTCCTGGCTTCTTAATACACAATTCTTTGACCTCCTTACTGTAAATTGGAATGTCCTTTATGGCTTGTAGCAAGGAAATTTTGACATAGATATTCTTCAATTCATTCAAAATGTCAAATTCCAGTCGAGTGGTAGGTTTCTCAATCAATAATATTTCTGGATAAGGAGGGGCCTTTGTAATTTGTGAAGATTCATTTTGGGGAAGCTCGGGTTCCTATTCTTTAGGAATGGTAACATCTTCCCACTTAGTATCATTCATGGGTTTTTTGGGGGTTTCCTCTTCTTCTTCTTCCCGAATGACTACTGAAGGCCTCTACCTATCCAACATTTTTCCCGACCTTAGTTTAATCTCATGCAATGGAACAAAATAAATAACATACATTAGAAAGGATTGCATCTCAACATTGTGAAGAGGTTGAGTAGGTTTGTTATTAGTGTTGGGCACTGGTTGTGTCGGTAATAATGTCAGTCTTGGGGAGCTTGCATTCTGGTATTGCTATGGTTGTTGTGGAATAGGAGGTAAAGGTGGGGGAACAAAACCTGGCAAAATCCGCGGGATGTTCGGTGGAAACTAGGAGTAAGGATGAGTGGGCATAGGGACATGTGGAGCTTGAGGGTTTCCCTGGTTATGCCCTCCTCTCCATCCTTGTAGCCAAGCATGGTGATACTGTGTAGACCATTTTTTCCAACTCGATGAGTTCCACTGTTGTGGTTGTTGATAATAAGGTGGAACTTGAGGATGTAGATCCGGGTATGTAGGCTGACTCCTAGGCTACCATGGACTCCTAGGTGCATAAGAGGACTCCCCAGGATCCCTACTATGGCTAACAAAGCGGGAAGTGATGGCACTTTTCATTTGGGTGGTCTTCAGTGCATAAGCCACAAACTGAAATATTATCTAATGGGAATTCCCTTGAGGAATGCTTCTTCCTCCTACATCTTGGGAAAAATATGCACATTGTTGCATTCTCCTCCTCTTGTTTCTTTTTAATCTTTAGGGTGTCCAATTGGGAACCTATTGTACTTAAGATATCTGTTTTGAAGTTCTCTAAGAGGTTCCCTATCTCTACCCTTGTGATACCACTTGAACTAACTGCTTTTAGGTTTCTACTATAAGGATCCCAAACAGTCTTCCCTGATTTAGCTCTACTCCTCGAGTAATTCCTACACATTTCATAGATTCCAACAAATGGTTTATGAGAGATGTCACCTGATTCCGTCAGGTTAAGTGTCTCTATGTATTCTTCCGAAATATATTTAAGGAAAAGAGCCCTAATTGCATCATCTGGAAGGTCACGATACTTCGATTTCTGCGAGATATAAGCAAACCGTTCCATGTAATCCTCAATATTCTCATCCTCTAACTGTTGGATTTTGAAAATATCATTACAAGAATCCTTGGACTTGCAATAGTCTTGGTATTTTTTGAGAAATATATCTTTCATGCCTTCTCAATATCTAATATTGGACTCTCCCAACCCCATGAACCATCTTAGTGCGGAATCCTTGAGGGTGGCAAGATTTTTTTTTAGTTTCTAGGCATCTTGTAAGTAATTGTAGCTCCTCTACAAGATGTCAAATTCAAATAGGAAGGTATCCATGTCTTCATTGCTTTTACCATAAAAGGTGGGCAGTGTCAAGAGTGTAATGTTCTTCATATTGACATTTTGTGTGGTATCCAAAATTGGAAACCCAAAAGTGGTTTCGATTTGATTTCCAACTTCTTCTCCCTCCTTGTGTCTTACATGGTTGCGATCCTCCTGATCATCCATACTGGTTTAGTTTCCAAAAAGAGAGTACCTAAATGGTTTTATCCTTGAAGATAACAGAGTATCCCAAGGTTCTTTTCTGGGAAAGGTATCCCTTTGATGGGAAGGTATTTCCACTGTTTGGATGTCCGATACTTTACTCAAGACGGTTGAGACTATTGGTGCCAAAGTTTCTGTTTCAACTTGGGAAGCAATTATATTGGCTGAACTACCAAATAGATTATTCACCTGATCAGGGTCAATGATGTCCACTAAGTTAGGGTCCTATGATGGTGGTGAAAAAACAAAGGTTGTGTTGGCTGGTTATAATGAAGTCCCGAGTGGTATTGCCTCCTATCCCACTACTACTGATGCTTCAATTTTCTGATCTATAGTTCTCCCTGTTTTGGTCTCTTCAAAGATTGCTTTACCTCTTTGGGTTGAGCTAACCCCTACTTTTCGGTATCGGTCTGTGGAGTTTATGGGTGGAGTGTTCCTTCCTCCAAAAACGTTAGAAGGAACCTTGGTTGAAAGGTTTGGTTTGGTTTTAATGTATCTGCCCTTTGAGTCCCTAGGTTTGTTCATGAAAGAAAATAAAAAATACCATTGTGTTTGGGGGAACCTTCTATAACAGATGCGCAAGTTCTTACCTCTTGTCTTAAAGTTCCCCCGCCACCAAACTAATGCTAAGGTTCATAAATTATCTACTTCCTAACTATTTCCTACCTTAAGAAAACTCCCTGGAAACGGTGCCAAAAATGATGGGTATTCTATATGCACTAATTCCATCAATTAAATTTTCAACCCGAGGTAAGTAAAATTAGAGTTGTGGCACTGTATGAGCCAAGGCATAAAATCTAATGGAATTACTGTATAACTAAGGGGATGGTCTACCTAATAATCAGTACTCTGTCGATCTACTTAAGAGACAACTCTTTTCATTTCTATCAATTGACAAATTCTATTAATGAGCTTGAACTATTTACCACAAGCAGCTTCAAACAATGGATTGATGGATTACCTCTAAGAGAACAAATCATAACCTATCTTAAACACGTTAATCTATTCAACCCTTTTTAATAAGAAACAACAAGTAAATTACTTTTGATATTTTTATCTTTAAGAAAATAAGCAAGCAAACAACTAACCTATCAAGACTATTTCAACAAGTGAATTCTATTCTTAAGAATAACTCATAATCATTTCTACTTTGAAAAGGAGAAATCTTAACCTACTTAATAAAAAAGAAGCATGACTGTATTCAAATTCTAATTAATCAAAACTGTTCCTAATTTACAATAACAGGAAAAAGAGAATTCAAAGATGATGATTATGTCTTCGGTGCCGAATAACATCACGATGGCATCTGAATATTAGTGACAGTTAAAGAGGGATTAATTCAATGCTAACTTCTACAGAGAAATGGAAAGTGTGAATCAAGCAATCTAACGAAAGATTTTTCATCATAGAAGTAACACTAAGTATCTTGGGAATCCATGTGATCTATAAACTTCATGCATCAATCATCAATGATTAAAAACACTCTTATACTAATTCAAGAAAATTTACAAACTCATGAATTCATGATTAAAAATCTTAATTCATATCCACTCTTCTAATTAAAATTGCAATTCAAATCCATAACTGAGATTTTATAATCTAAACTGAACTAAGCCTATCATTAAAACTCAGATTTCAAAACTAGAATGCTTTTAGAAAAACCTGACCCCAAAATCTATTTCTATCCTAACATACTAAAGCAAGATTAATGAACAAAATAGATCTATGAAAACTTAACTGAACTGATAATTAAATTTATCTTGATTACAACTAATAAAACTTGCAACTATTAATCCATCGAAGCTTGCAAACGATCCTAAATTAAAACTCTGTCTACACTAATCCTCTATTTTAATTGTAAAAACCAAATTAAGACTTCAATGCACTATCTAAGTTAGTATCCTACAGGACAATTCATTGCTAAGAAATAAGAAACACAACATGATAAATAACCAGCTCATATAAGCAATCTGCAATTTAAAGAAAGACATATTAGATAATCACATTACAATTAGCATGTACAGTAATTGAAACTAAAAGATACATACAACAAATAAAAAGTGTAAATTATAACTAAGAAAATGAGATAAACACACGATATATCTATACAGTCACCCAGACCACTAGTGGCCCCCCTAGCAGGTCGTGGCTACTCTTCAACAACAAAACGTAGGCTTAACTCAAGGCGATTATGTCATTAATTAAAAATGAAGTCTGGAACACAAGTTTGCAGAGAAATGTCTGAATTACACAATGAAACTCTCCTTAAAAAAATTGTCTGTGGTATTTCCACTGATAGTGGTATTTATAGGTGAATTACAACTCGAGAGGTCGACCACTGGAAGGGTCGACCTCCTCTAAAAATGACAAATTCATTAAATGAGCTTCTAACAACTTCAACTTCTACAAAATCCATGAGCCACTTAACGATCAACATAACTGCCCAATATGAGGTGTATTGAGCTCTATAGATGGAGGCCACAAGGGGGCACAAAACCCAGATCACCGATTCATCCACCACAGGCCGCCAATGTACCAACAACCAACTCCTTTGCGCTTCGAGTGCTGGATCACGTGTTGGATGGAGTGTTGGATCACGTATCGGATGAGGTGCTAGATGAAGTGTTGGATGAGGTACTAGATGGAGGATCAGACCGTGATTATGCCCTATTACACATAAACCATGCATTAAATCCTTGTAAACATCAAATTGAATTGAATTGAGCTCAAAATCATTGTAAAAACATCAATTGCACATACCTGATACAAATCCATGATGAATCGATATAAAAACCTTTGAAACTCCTTCAAAATGGCCAATAGCATATATAATATCAGTACAAAAAGGATTCAATAATCGCAATAAAACAATCAAAATACGAACCCAACAAGACATAAGCTTAAGTTCCCTTGTAATATTTGCAAGGGAGATCACCTTACTCATTTATTCCCTGGCCTTCCAGAGGTACTAAGATTTTGGTCCCTGTCTACAAGATATTTTGATTCTAAATCTTCTAAGGTTTCCTCACAGTCTATTCAGTCAGTGGTTGAGAAAGTGGTTGTGCCGATGCAATCTTTGGTTGATCCCACTCCTTTTTGGGGGGCTGATGCGCCTTCAGACCATGTTTTCTCCCAACCTATTCAACCAGTGGTTGAGGAAGTGGTCGTGCCGATGGAATGTTATACTGATCCTATTCTTCTCTTGGAGAGTGTCGAGTCTACCAAAATGGTCATGCTGATGCAATCTTCGGCTGATCCCACTCTTCTCTTAGGGAGTGATGTGTCTACCAACTATATTTTTAACATTTCCAGTTTAGTACTTTCAAAACAAGGGGGAATTCCACTCACTTCGAGCACACCCCCTCCAAGCCCTAGGATGGTTTCCTTTGATTGGAATGACCTTGTTGAGCCTCGTCTTCTTTATTTTTCACCCTTTCAAATAAGGGTTGAATTTAATTCAATTTTTTTTTACCGATGTATTGTAGATGAAGGAGCCTCCGCACGTATTTTATCCTCCCAGGCTTGGAAATCTTTGGGTTCTCCCAAGATTGTGACTGCTTCGCATGAGTTGTTGGATTTTGAAAGACGTCCTAGTGAATATTTGAGGGTTCTTCCTTAGTTTCCTATCTCATTAGGTGGGAAGAAAATCCTTGTTGATGTTATAGTGGTGCAAGTCTTGTTAGATTTCAATATGATTCTCGGGCGTGATTATGTATATGCTATGAACGCTATGGTGTCTACACTCTTCCGGGTGATGCATTTCCCTCATAATGGAAGAATTGTCACTATCGAGCAATTGGCATCTAATAATAACCATCCTAATTCGACGTTAGTTCAGGCTGCCCATTTATATGTTCCTAGTGTTCGTGTAGACTCTACCCCACCACAGGTTAATTATGTGGTGTTTTGTCCTCCATGTTCAATTGCTTCTGAGAAAGAACCTGTGCAATCATGTTTTCCTTCTCGATACATGGTCTTAAAAATTAATCCGTTGGTATATCCAATGGGGGCATGGGAGCCCTTGCTTTCCCCTCTTGGTCCAAGTGATATTGAGTCTCCTTTTGAGTCTGTTCTCACTGTTTGTAGATCCTCAAAACCTCGTGCTTGTGATTCTTCACTGATAGGCTCTGCCAGTCCTAACGAGAACCTTCATCGTCATATGGAATATGGTCAGTTTACTTTGCCCTTTGGGACTTTCGACTCTCCTCATTCGTGCGATTTCTCGGATTTTGAATTTCCTTTAGATGAGGCTATCCTTCAAGCCATGACTACGGGTTCTATACCATGCAAATACTTACACCATAGTTTGTGTTTTCTTCCCTTTTTGGAGACTTTTCATGTTGACTATCGAAGAGAATCTTGGTCAGAGCCTAGTGTTAGGCGGAAATATTGTCGTTTAATTTCGTTGTAGTACTTTCCCAACTATTTAATTTGTCAATCCGAGGTTTGTAGGATTACAAAGCATATGCACTATATATGCAGGACTGAAGTAGAAGTAATCTAATCTAAATTGCTGAAATGAAATTAATCTAGGAAAACATTGAAAGACTAACTATGAAAGCAGGAAATTAATCTAGGAAAGCAATACAACATGTGAATAGTTGAATGACAAAAGACATGTGTGATCTCACACAATATATCAATCTCAAATTATATTACAAGAGTCAAATGACAAAGCATGAAAGAATGACAAAACTAAGAATCCCCTACTCCTAATTACAAGACTAAATTATGAATTACATGACCTCTAACTCTCCAAGCTAATCCCTCAATTATGAATAACATGATGACCCTCATGAAGAGAAAACACTCTCCTGTATACATGAGTGTCATAATTACAGATCCACTATTCTCTCAACTTATTCCTTCAAATCCTCCACTCATATATTGGATAAGATATCCTATCAAAATCTCCATGATCTTCTCCTTTGAATATGCTTGAATGATTGTCCGAAATATTCTTCAAATCTTCAAAGCTTGAAGATGAAATTCGAATTTGAGGTTAGGTGGTAATACTTGACTTTGTTGAAATCTTCAAATATGCCTGTACACATCATCAAACTCATCCAATCTTGATATATAATGAAAATATGTCATTTTTCTAATATTTAATCACAAATTCACTTATAATACTAAAATGAATGCAATGGAAAATAATAAGGAGAAACCCAAGTATCATTAAGGAAATGGTGTGATGGAAGGTTAATGGGACGATGAAATGTAAGGAATAGTGAAGGAAAAAGAGGATATAAAAGTGACATTTCTAAGGCCCAACACCTAGCAACGAGCTCTATGTGAACTACTACCACGCATGATCCGTACGACTGTAAGATACCTTATACATATTGTATAGTATTTGTTTACTGTTTTCAAGTTTTGTATTCAATAGCACCTCTTATTTTTTGAAGTTGCTATCTATATTGGATTTATTAACTTCTGGATGAGTGTTATTGGCCTTATATGCAGGATCTTGGAGATATTTTTTCTTTGACATTCGTTCATTGTATCGATCTGTTCTGACAGTTATTGACCTCAAAACTGACATATAGGTTAGGTTTTTCCCTACTTTCATTTTTGCATTATTCATTTCCTGGTTCATTTGGCCTTAGGATCGACCCCACTGAATTGCGACACTAACCTTCCTTGCTGATACGTGTGTCGTACTTTATGTGGTAGAGCCTTCCTTCCATGGGAATCCTAGTTAGAGGCTTGTTTTCCATTTGGTGCCCATGCCGAAGTACTTCATAGGTGCAAGAGTCCTTTTTAGTCCCGCCATGACTTTGTATTGAAGCCTCATTCTTCTCTCTAGTCATCATTCTTGGCCTTACCCTTGGGACTCCCTAATGAGTACGCTTTGTTGTCTTTCAAGCTCGTTTTAAAATTTGAAAGAAACATCCAATGAGACTGTATTTATTCTTTTTGATATCATCTGGATTACTTGAGAAAAGTAGCCCCCCCAGAGTATTCTTTAATCCCTTTTCAGAATCTCTAAAATTGAAAAGATTGTCGAGCGATATTTTTTCCCTTCACGCTCACCAAACTCAAATTTGAAGGCACATCTATCTAGTGGTAGTTTACCCCTTTTTGGGTCTAGATGACTAATTTTATGAATAAAGGTATGCTCTAGGAACTTCGGTTCGCTAGAAGAGTATTCTCAGGTGTAATTTTAACCCTTTTTCGGGCCCGAGGGACTAAATTTTTGAAAAATGAACATTCTCCTTGATTTTGGTTTATCACCTTTTTCAGGCACTGGAGATTACTTACGAAAAAGGAACCCCCCTGGAGTCCATAGTTAATCTCTTTTCAGACTCCCTAAAATTGAGAAGATCGATGAGTGACCTTATTCCTTCACGGTCGTTAAATTGGTCCAGAAAAACATCTACTTGGCATGAGTTTAACCCTTTTTCCATCTAGTAGATTATTGTGGAAAAAGGTATGCCTTGGGAGATTCGTCTCGCTAGCAGAGTTCTCTTCAGTTACTTTTATACTTTTTCAGGATAAGGAGACTAAACTCAGAAAAAGGCTATGAGTCCATAGCTAATCTCTTTTCAGATTCCTTAAAATTGAAAAGATAGCCGAGTGATCTTGTCTGTGTCACACTCGTTAAAATGGTTTTGAAAAGACATCTTTTTGGTGCAAGTTTAACCCTTTTTCAAGCCAATTGGACTAAATGTTAAAAAGTAACTCCCTAGAGTCTTCTTTAACATTTTTTTAGACTCCCTAAACGTGAAAAAACCATCGAGCTTATCTTCTCTGGGCTTGTAAAAAATTACATAGAAGAGGTGTTGCTGAGTCATGCTTAATCGCATTGTGGGTCTCATATTTGCTTCTTTGCGTAATGCCAACTCCATGTTTCTCTCAATTGAACCTTTGAAGCATTCCTTATACGCAAGCCTTGCAATACTTTTTTCCTTTGCGATCTAACACCTTGACCCATGGAGGAATTTTCCCCGAGTGTCCTTATCCTGCACATGTCTCCTTGCCTTGAGCATTAGTATGTTCCATGCACTTGGAACCAGTTTTCTTGCTCGCGAAACTCATTCCTCCTTTGTAAAGTAGCATTCTTTTATTCTTTTTCAATCTCGTTTAAAAATTGAAAAAGACAAAAAAAAATCAAATATTCCAAAAAGAAGGGACGAGAAATATACATTCTTTTGTTTCGGTAGCAAAGATAGTCTCCCTTGGACAAAGCACATCCTTCTATTTTTTTGTTCATCAAGCATTGGGATCTAGTATGACATTAGGAAGCTATTATCGCTACATAGAGGCGTGTCCTCCTCCATTTGGTTCTCTTCCAAACATATGGAGAGTTTGCGATGCCTCTTGCATCACAAACTTATGTCAATGTTACGCTGCCTGAGTCTAATCATCTTTCGTTCTTTTGTCCAAGGGAAGTTTTACCCAACCCGAGTCATCCTTTTTGTAGTTCATCTCTTGACTTTCATGAGTCGGCCATCCCGAGAGTCCAGTCAAGTTCATATTCAAAATCAACAAAGTTCTCTGCCTAATCATTGAGATTCTCTAGTATTTTCCCAACGTATTGTCGAAGACATTAGAGTAGTGAGTCTTACACTCCCATTGTACTCCTACCTGAGTTTTGAATATCTTGAAGTTGTTGCTTGAGATATGAAGTTTTCATCTCCAACCAAGGGCGTCACTATCTTTTTGAAGATGCATATTGTACTTGTATATCTTCGACTGATTTTGAGATGTATATCCATTGTGTATTTCTCGTAACTACTCTTTATATAGTTATGTGACATGGATCTGTAGTGTATTTTATTGGCAACCATGATTTAGTTCCTCCGGAGCATGGGTATGCCCGCCTCATAGAGACAATTGTTGTTTTGTAGATGGCACCTCCCGAACTCAGGTCCCCGGCTCACTTGATTTCGTGCATTCATGACGGTAAAGATATGTAATGTATTTCGACCATCAGTTTCACTTATGAACTCATACATTATGGGGCATCTGTTATAGCCCTAAAATTGCCTACTCATGCATATATGGCATTGGCCTTTCTACTTGCATAATTTTCCAAATCATTGCTGAGGAACTCTATTTTAAAAACCATTTTTTGGAGCATGTACACATCATGTTGCACTACTTCCCACGTACATATGCTTGCTTCATGCTATACAACCCACGTACATATGCTAGATGCACACTAAACAACCTGTATATACCTCCAAAAGTTGAAAAAATTAAAAAGTTGCAAGGAATTCGGTGGAATTAACATGCTATTGGAGGTTTCTCAACCAATTCACCAGCTATAGCCCATCCCCCAACCATATTACTATACTTTTGTCATATTAAATGAGGTCTTGGGGTCTCATTCCACAATCAAGCATTAGATCGGTCAAACTCTTCCAAAATTCCCTTTCCTTCGTTGCCCAAGTATTTGCACCCTTTTGTGAGTTATTTCCTCAACATTCCCTCTCTAGCCCTTTTATCCCATACAATCCATTCCCTTCCCTTGAGGTGATCAACATATAGTGAGAGAAGGCATTTGGAGGGTGAACTTGGATAATTTTCAATAGGATCCCGAACCAGGTTCGCGGAGCATTGGCCTGCAAATGTTGTAATTTCCAATATTTGAGTATTGAATAAAATAATCTCTTTTCCCTATCCCAAATGATGGTTTTTATGTATTTTCTTTTATTTATACATAACAATTTATATCTAAACCTAATTGATGAATATAAATAGAATGTTTGTAGTCTTGTTTTCCTAGTTTTGGATGAAGGTCATCTTTGGGAGGAGACTTGCAGCCTTGGGAGCTACAAAGATTGAGGAGGTCAACACCAAACATTGGATTAAAGGTACAATTTCTGACTTACTCTTTCATTGCTTTCTGTTCATCTATTTTGAAATGTTTTGGGTAGTTTAGAAATGAGATTGACTTTTAGGGAGTCATTTCTTTGTCTATACTTAGAACCCTGGTATAGTTATAGGGGGGTTTTCTTGATAGCAAATCTCTTTTTGAGACACATTCAGGAAAGCAAATCAAAGTCCTCTGAACAAATAATGGGGGAGAATATGTCAACCATGATATACATAATCTTTGTCATGAGGCCAGGATTTAGCTGCAGCACATGGTTCCCTATACACGATAGCAAAACATAGTTGTTGAGCGGAAAAATATATCTCTAAAAGAGATGGCATCTTGCATGCTACATGCAAAGGAACTTACACTGATATTATGGGATGAAGCAATTAATTGTGCAACCTACATCCAAAATAGATATCCCCATAGATATGTCAAGGATAAGGCCCCCTACGAGGCTTGGAATGACATCAAACTGAAAGTGACCCACTTCTGTATTTTCAGTTCACGTGCATGGACCTGGATTCCCTCTAAGAAGAGGAAGGCACTTGATCCACAGAGCATAGCGTGTATCTTTGTTGGATACCCCGACGATGTGAAGGGATATAGAATCATTGATATTTCCTGGACCAAATCATCATTGAGTGAAGTGTCCAATTCAAGGAAAGTGTCTTGCATGTACCTCAACAACCACATGCATACACTTTTTTTATTCCACTTTTCATAGATGATGAGCATGCACATGTCGAATCTTGTTCAGATGAGATTTTTGATTCAGAGGATTCATATGATCCAGATATAGAGTCAGTACAGTGAGATGCAAAGTCAGTGCATGCAACTACAAATACATAGCCACAACCAAGGCCCAATTGGGCCAAGACTACTATTCACGATGCATGAGATCTTGTTGGGGATCCAACTGATACTAGGAGGACTCGATATGATTTCTAGGAGCCTCCTTTTGCACTCACTTCCACTGAACCAATTCCACCCAGGCATTTTTTCTTGGTTCATTCTTCATATCCATAGTCCTATGGTGAGGCTACTGGAAATCCCTTTTGGGAATCCTCCATGTAGGAGGAGTAGAACTCCCTCCTCGAGAACCAAACTTGGGATCTGGTTCCCCTTCCTTCAAGAAGGAAACTTGTCAGGTGCAGATGGGTCTACAGAACTAAGAGCACAACAAATGGACAAGTTTGAAGATAGAAATCCAGGCTAGTTGCCAAAGGCTTTCAGTAGGTGCATGACATTGACTATGATGAGACCTTTGCTCCAGTAGAGAAGATGGATTCCATACGTTTGAAACTTTACATTGTGGTAGCTAAGGGATGGGAAGTCCATTAGATGGACATGAAGAATTCATTTCTTCATGACGATATATCTGAGGAGATCTATATGGAGCAACCCAGGGATTTGCGCAAGATTCATCTTTGGCCTGTTGACTAAAGAAGTCTCTTTATGGCCTTAAGAAGGCCCCGAGGGCATGGTATGATAAGATGGACTCCTACCTTTTGTCATAACACTTTGTACGTTGTAAGTCAGACTCAAATGTTTACATGCTCGGGACTATTAATTCACTTCTACTCCTAATTCTTTATGTTGATGGTTTGCTGATCACCACTTTCTTGACTTCAACGATTACTAAAGTCAAGAGGATTTTGCACGATAGGTTCTTGATGACAGACATGGGTCTGCTACATTTCTTCCTTGGACTTGAGATCGATCAGGATGCATAAGTTATCAAACTATCTCTGGCCAAGTATGCATGAGATCTCCTTGAGAGATTTCACATGATAGACTACAAGTCTACCCCGATTCTTTTCCTATCAAGAGTTAGACTTGAGGATGGTGGGGACACTCCACTAGTGGAAAACACATTGTACAAAAAACTAGTGGGGATATTTTTGTATCTCACACACTCTAGACTAGACCTCTCCTATGCAGTTGGAGCAGTCTCCAGGTTCATGCAGGAGCCGCATGAGCTACATTGGAAGGCTTCAAAGCATATCCTTCAATACGTATAGGGCACCATCACCTTTCGGATTCAATATGCAACAGAATCTACATTGGACCTCATCGGGTTCATTGATTATGACCAGGTTGGTGATAACATTGATCACAAGTCCACATCTGGTTACTCACTTAGTCTTGGTTTTGGGCATGTCTGTTGGTTGATCAAGAACCAGGTTGTTATTTCTCTATATTCAGCCAAGGAAAAGTACAAAGGGGTAGTTAACATAACCATTTAAGTTATGTGGCTACAAAATTTTCTCATTGAGTTGGGCATTCAGTTTCATCGACTGATCGCCATTTGGTGTGACAACTAGAGCACTCTGAAGTTCTACAGAGATCCATTTCAGAGGCAACGAATGAAGCACATCAATATCCACATGCACTACATCTGGGACTTATTACACTAGGGGATCATTGACTTGAAGTTTTATCCTTCAACAAAACAAACTGCAGACATCTTCACCAAGACATTAATTGAGAAGAAGTTCCATTCTCTGCACAATCATCTTGGAGTGAAGGACATGGTTTCCTAGCAACTGTCAGTTCTTATTTTTACATACATTTTACTTTGAGGAGGGGGTGGGGGGGTGGTTCCCATGAGTTTTTCCCTCTTTCCTCATTTATTTTAATGTATCTTTTTTATTTGGGTACCTAACATGGCCTTGTTGTCGGGACCCATTCTTTATTTTCACCATAGTGATGTTTAGGGGGGGTGTTGGAGATACTTCACACACACCTAGGATTTCTTTTTCCTAAGGTTTTCCCTATGTTTTTTAGTCATTATTTAGTCTCCTATAGTTTAGGAAGAATATTCCTCTAGGAGAATATTCTCTTCAATTGACACTTCAGTTTGATCAGTTGGTGGAGTCTAGATGCCACATTGGGATCATCACCATGCAACATTGGGATCATCACCAACTAATGCGCATTGTCCTTGGGATTATCACTAGAATAGAACATTACTCATGATTCCCTGATCTCCTCCTCACTTCACTCTATTTCAGTCAGTTAACTGAAGACTAAGAGACTAGTTAACTCAGACTAGGTGGTAGTTCACTCCTGTAACTGCCTGAGAGACTAGACTAGGTGTTAGTTCACTCCTGTAACTGCCTGAGAGACTAGACTAGGTGTCAGTTCACTCCTGTAACTACCTGAGAGACTAGACTAGGTGGCAGTTTACTCCCGTAACTATTGTTGTGTGTCTAGATCACTCTAGAACACCACTATGGTGATTGTATTCTCCTCCAGTGCACATTAGTTGAGTTATACATAGTATATCATGTGTAAATTATCATTCATTTTTTTGGTTAATGATAATTCTTCCATTCTTTCTCTCGTGCTTCTCTTTTCTCATATTTTCTCTGCAAACTGTGTATGTCATTTTCTAGCTAGATATTTTCTGTGTAGGTTTAACACATTTACAAGAGTGTCAATGCTGATTTAATTTTGCAGCCCATCTTCTACTCTAGTGAGGACAATTAAACAGTTAGAACCTCTACATAAAATTTGAAAAAAAAAAAAAAAAAAAAAGATTGATTCTTGCATAATAATGTTTATAATTTTAAGTTTTTCATGAAGCTTATATGCCAGAAAATTTAAAAGATATCAGAATTGTGTTTGGGCCTTAGGAAAGTAGTTCAAATGCTAACAAGAGGTAAAATATTCTAAGATTTAGTAATAAGGAAAAAGGGAAATAAAAACCTAATTTCCTAATATGAAGTAAAATGAAATTTGGAATTTAAAACATTGAGAATAATTAAATCCCATTTGAATTTGGTAAGAAACAAATCTTCCCAGGAATTACATAGTGAATTAATGTTCAAAGGGGAAAGATTTGGACTTAATAATTATTCCTTGAAAATATGAAAGAAATGCATGTAAATAGGGGATTAGTAATCCCTGGTAAAATCCATTGTTTTACAATGGAGAACTTCACCTCCAGGAAATATATTATTATGGAAAATTAATTTAAACAAATAAATATTACTTGAATAAATATATGCAAGGCAACTTTGAATAAATGGTAAAGACTCATAAACTTTGGTAAAATTCCAAAGTTAACATTTAAATGCTCTAGTATTTGAATAATAAGGATTGTAAATTACTATATTTACAAACAAGGATATTTGAATAATAAGGATTGTAAATTACTATATTTACAAACAAGGATTGTAAATTATTATATTTACAAACTATAAATTTTCTCCCTGTGCTAAGTTTACCCGATTTCACTATTTATGCTCTACCCAGATTGTTTGTTTGGTTCTCTTGAAGAAGTCACTATTAAGGAATTTCATTTATCAGAAAGTTAATGCATGGAAATATTTGTTTCCTTTTATCTTTCTCAACTTAATATTGTATGCATATATTTTAATGTGTAAATTCCTTCCAAAATTAGGCCGTTAGAGAAATAAAAAGAGTGCATGTGATGGATACAAAAAACTTGAAGTCCGAAATACCCTAGGCATTAAGACATAAAATGAAATTTTAGTTCATTACCTTTTCGGAGTTGGGATATCAGAGAGATTCCATGGTCACATTCGATTGAAGTCCAAAGCCGTTGGAGTGATGGAATTGATGTTATAAAGTTAAATATATTATAATATTAACCCTTTCCCTTTCAATATTGGTCATCAAAGTAATGAGAAGAGCACGCACAACTTGACTCCTAATATTTCATAGTGTGATGGCATATATGTTATAAAGTTCAAATATATTATAATATTAAATCCTTCTTGTGATTGGCGGTAGGAGTGCCGAGAGGAACACATGCATTTCACACCCTATTTGACATATAATAAATTAACACATATTTAATACATATAATAAATTAACACACATTTCCAAAACCTTTTAGGAGTTGACCCTTTTCAGAGTTTGACCTTGAGGAGTTCAGAGCACGAATCTGAAGGGTCGGAGTACAACTCCAAATATATTGGAGCATGTCTCTGAAGAGTTATAAGTACATCAGTCCGTATATTATAAGTTTTTAAATATTGTACATGATGGGGTTTGATTTATCCATAATAATATATAATATTAAATACATTTCTTCCTCCCTATATATATAAAATAAAAAAATAATGTGGAGATTATATAGAGTGTGAAGTCATAAGCTAGGTTCGTTTACTTATATGTTAATCAAGAATTATAATCCTAAGTACATTATGGTCTAATTAATTATATTAGGACATGGGGGGAGATAATTAGTTTGTGGAGATTAATTATCTCTAATGAGGATTAACTAAATAAATACCGAGGAGTTGAATCTATTAATTAAGTATCTTAATCAGTTTATAGGGAATTTACAAATGTCAATCACTAGTCAAGAAAGACTATGTAAACTATGGTGATGTGGCGTGTTGTGATGGGTCCACATGTCAAGTGGATATTTAGCCACGTGTCCCGTCAAGTGATAGCTACAAGGTGGCAACAATGATCTAGGTGGAAAGTGAGATTTAACCTCAATCATAGATCTCCTAGGGCTCCACACAAGCTAAGTGCAACTGGAGCATGAGGAGGGTCGTTAAATTTCATGTGAATTGGTGACTCCAAAGTATTCAGGGCCATTGGATTTGTAAGCTATATCCATCAGAGTAAGTGAGATCAGAGAGAGTTTTTCGGAGTGGTTCAAGTGCCTAAAATGAAGGAACTTCAATTGAGAGACTCTGAAAGGTAATCAGAGACATTGAATGCTCAAATCTAAAGATCGTTGAATCTATCAAAGGTAACCATTGATTTGGAGGGCCAATGGGCCATCTAACAGGCACCATGTCAATGCTGCATCAGATGGTGTAAGTAATAGGAATCCACATGGAAGTGAGTGGTTTTGTCCCAATGAAGGTCTAATGAAACTTTAGGAAGCTATAACCTCTGACCTAGAGCTCACTTCTGAGCATGGCCATAGCCGTTGGAAATATCTTGTCGAGAAGAAGACAATGACACCCTCTATATGAGGATTTGAGACGGTTGAGGAAAATAAAAAATTTAATACCCAATCCCTTAAAAAGTTACTTAGGGGGTTGGGTGTGTTATAGACTGGTAGAAGAGCAGGAAACAATAATTGGTTTGCTTGGGCTCGCAAAAGAGTTGAATAATTTTTTCTTAGATAACTTTTAAGGGTGAGAGAACCCTACCCTACCCCATCTATCAAAGCATGATTCAAACACTAGGCCTGAATGGGTCAAAGAAAATTGATGAGGATATATTATTAGGGCTAAGATGATCCGATTGAAAGTGTTTTCTTCCTCAAGGATATTATCTGAATAAGCTCCTTGAGGAGAAGGATTGTAGTTTTAAATTTTGTTGGGAATTTACTCAAAAAAAATTGAAGTATGCTAGATTGCAGCAGAAGAATCATGTCATTTATTTGGTGGAATGATAACCACTACTATAGGAGTGGGATTATGCTAATAGGAACTAATAACAAGACTTGGATGGTAATGGATTGAATAGGTTGCAGGGTTTCCTACAAATGTGGGCTAATGAAGCCTCTAGTAATTACAATCACTGCTTAAGTAAGAGATTAGGCCTTGTGTGTATAATTCTCCATGTCAAGAGGCCTTATGGAAATATGTGAGGTCAACCTACTTGACCTGTCATAATTGAAAACTGCTATTGGGATAATCCCCTTTTAACAAAGTAAAAATGCGTCCTTTGGATTGTTGCTCGTCCTCATGGAAGAAGTAAAGTGACACTAGCAAGTTTAGAAGCTCATGGTTGTGCTAAAGGAGTGTATATCCTGTTGAGATTTGTACCTTGGGAAGTGTTCCCCATGTGCTTTTTCCCTCCTTATCACATGAGGGAAGGACATGACACTTTGTACCTAGTACTTTTGTCTGTTTTCACTTTGACTTTGGTTAAAGTGAAATTTGGTCACTTTTTGATAAAGTGAGTATTAAATCACTTTGGGGTGATTTTGGAGACATAAGTAGAC
>SNQJ01S0000129.1:181843-193572 GCA_010110895.2 Picea sitchensis
AACCCCTGGAGTCAATACTCCGCTAGGTGAACTTGTGGGAGACTAAGGGCTCTAAGGAATAAGGCCCCCGCCTTATTGCGCACCCCTTAGAATCATCGTGAGCGACTTCCACAGTATGCCCTCACGACATCGTGGATCCTCTCGATGTAGGTAGTCGTTAACCTACAGTTCGAGCCACGGTGGGAGTGCTAGTAGGCTGTGGCAGGGCTTCTGTCCACCCCTCTCCCTCAACCTCTCTGGAAATTGTGTGTGGCCCCTTTACTCCATATGTGAGTCTGGTCTACAAGCTATCGTCAGCCTGCAACATCAACAATCATGTCAGAACATGTCCACATCAATCATCAAATCAATGAAATATCACAGTAAATATATCAACCCAAATAACACACTCCCTGACTCAATCCGAAGTCCAAGGAGTTCCATTGATGCCTCTGCATCCTCAAGGTCCAAAACCCCGCACACTCAATAAAACTGAGTCAATAGCACCTGTCTATTTCAAAGAAGTAAAACATCATGTCATCTATCATAACACATCATAATCAAGGATAAATGTTTTAACATCATAAAAGTCCAGATCACTTGCGAGCAAGTGTCCTCAAAGAATAAGTTTTGTCAGTGTGCCAGAGCGGGATGTTACAAGTTGCAAGTGGTACAAGGGTTCTGACAATCCCTTGCCAAATGTCTTGGCTGTGTGCATTTATAACAGATAATCTGACCTCTACCTCAACCCATACCTCCACCTTGTCCTCTTCCTCTGAATCCACCACGAGGATTGAAATTTCCTCTTCCTGGGAAGTTGAACTATGCATTATTTCCTTCTTGCTGTGTCTCTCCTTGGATTCTATATGTATCCATTCATCTTTCATGCAAGAGATCATAAGCCCTACAATCCTTCTTATCATGTCCCATAGACTTAGAGAATGTGCAGTAAATATTGGTAGGTGTTTGGACATATTTTTGCATATAATAACATTCACCAGGGCAATGTCTAGTTCTATATACCTCACACCAAGGTACAATAGCCTACTCCAAAAGACTAGGTGCTCCAGAGGCCAAGTATTCATGAAATAGGGGGCAATGTTCCTTGTCACAACCCTCTAATTTACATGTGATACACCCGATATCTTATATTTCCTTTTTCCCTTTGTCTTTCTTCATATCCTCAACCTGTAAGGATAAACTAGTTAGTTGATTCAAAATTTGACTCATACCTGGGCTGGATTCTTCTACAGGGGCTGCTTCTAGTTTCATGGCAATCTCCAGAGCTTCAGCCTACCAAGTGACTTTCTATTGCATCAGGGGAACTCTGATGTGTGGCAAGAGAGCATCGATGAACCATTCTTTATTCTATTCATTTGGAATTTGAAAACTCAAATGACCTGTAAGAGTCTTAAACCTATGATCAATCTCCCAAACAGGTTTAGTGACCTTCTGCTTGATCTCTTTCAGCTATGTAATGCATTGTGACTCTGACTTAGGTTTCTTGAATTCTACACTCAATGCAGTCTTGATAGTATTTAGTGGTTTAGGTTGTCTAGGTCTTGAAACAAACTTCATATACCAGTTCAGAGCATGATCCCTCAAAGTAGTACTAAAATGAGTTCTCTTAACAACTTTGTCAGTTACTTGCTTGATGATCCATACAGCTTCGCATAAGAACCAATGTTGATCAGGATCTTCAGATCCATCTCCTCTAAATATAGGTAACCTCATTTCATCTGCCATATATCTTCCTTGGTTTCTCAAATGAGTATGTGATAAACTGATGGTAACAATACTCTAACTGCTCTGACTACCCTGATTACTCTGGTTACTTAATGCTTCTAAAACAACAGGAGGAGTGATATTACTTACTTTGACAATAGGTGCAGTGCCTGGAGTTTCTGGTTCTCCTCGACGAGGTTCTTTAGATCCTACTTCCTCTGTTCTTGAGGAATCTGAATACTCTTCGTCTATTAGATCTTCTTATTCTCCACTGTAGAATCCCTCATCTCCATAGTTTTTCTTAAATAGGTTCTCAAGAGGAACCTATCTGAACAGTCTCCCACTGCGCATGTGTCCAACATCTGTGTCACTGTCGTTGTCTGAATTCTTGAACATTAGCTTCACTGTATCTTCAAGATATTCTTCTCATGCAATATCATCTTAATACTCAGCTTTAAAAAGTGTAGGAACTTTCCTCTAGGTCCCTTAAAGAAATACCTCTCTGCTTTACTATACGATTCGACTCTGTCAATGGAAAACTCAATAATGTATCCTCCAATAGTGCTATCAAACCAGAGATCCACTTCTCTAGACACAATGTTATCAACTCTCTTGACCTTCTTGATCAACGCTCCTGTACAAACCATAGGTGGTCTAGATCTGATCTCAAACTAGGTATCTGCTAATATGGATAGCCACTCGTATAGCTCTTTATGAATTCCTCCAAAGAAAATCTCGTGTATGTCAGTGAAGAAGTACCTTCCCAACCAGTCTTCCATACTAATGCTAGGATTCTTGTTCTGGGCTTCAACAAAGTCCTTCTCTTGTTCTTCTATCCACTTCTGAATTTATGTCTTCGATGGAAACCACCTTGACATTCCCTCAAGCAGATCCCGGTCCCGAAAATGGAACCATTTGTTGGCACAGGGGCAGACCCAGGGTTCAACTCTAGCAATGCACCAACAAGCCCTAACTACTGGCCCTTTCGGCAACACCTGCGAAGCAAATGTAGTCTCACCCGAAGTAGCAATAGGGGGTTGTAGGACACATGTGTCTACAACCAGAGGAAATGCAAAGTGAATTAAGGGAAACAACACACAACAATCTAGATATTATTTTCCACTCTTAAGCTTACTTTGCAAGTTATATCTAAGATCTAACACAACAATGCATTTACAGGATAATAGATGGAAAATAACATAGCATCAATCACAAATAACAACAATATATATGCGGTTCATTCTCTCCTAGGGCTACATCCACAAAACTATGTTTATTGATATATTAAATGGAAAAATATAGTTCTATCTGTGCACTTAGCTTGCAAATATCTCTCTCTCTTCTCTCTTTCTCCCCCCTCCCCACGTACCCAGCTACAGGGTTGATATTCGCACCCAGCTGAAGATCTTACAATACCGACTCGATACTGCTCTCAACAACAGTGATCGACAATAAACAACAATAATCATAGTACCAATGAACCAACTTAGAACGAACCCTCCTAGGTCTTCTAGACCTTTATTTATACATTACATAGCAAAAGTCTAGGTGTCAAAATCCTAGATCCAAAACCCTAGGCCCACTTGTCTCGTGCTTTCTAGGATTTGTCAACCTGTCTTTCCTTCTTTTCCACAAGGTTCTCCAAAGCACTCGTTGATGTCTTTTCCCGCTTGATGAGTTTTCCACGATCCCTCTTCTTTATTGCTTTATCTTCCTTGATCCTCTCTTCCAACATATAACTTTTCCTTTACTTCACTCCTTCTTTTCTACTTATTTAACCACTTCGACCCCTCCTTGGTTTATTTGCCTTCCACGTAGTTCGTACTTCACCTTTATTCCTTAGTCTTCGCTTCCTTACCTAACCAAGGGAAAACATGCCCCCAATACTCACCTGTGACTCATCCCAAGTCATTGCAAGACTAAACCTTCTGTTTCACTTCGACTTCAGATGGCGCAGAGCAGCCTGCACTTTATTCTATGTTCCTCCCTATCGTGTGTAGACTATCTTTTTTGTTTCTGGTACCCAGTTTCAACTGCACCTGGTACCTAGACACTTCTTCCTTGCTTTTACAGAGAGTTGTGAGGTAGCTGGTTGTCATAATACAATTTCAACCGAATCCCATTTACCAAACCTTCTTTCCATTCTCCATTAAGGGTCTTCAACTGTGAAAGTCCTCCTTCTGTAACATAGACAATCTCAAATGGCCCTAGCCAATGTGTCCTGAACTTCCTTGTATGCTTCATGAACTTGCTGTCATATAACAATACCAAATCTCCTTGCTTGAATGCCTTCCTCTTGATATGTCTGTCATGATAATCCTTCTCCCTTTCTTTCTGTACCTGCTGATGAAATCCTGCAATGAACCTGTCTTCCTCTAGTTCCAGTAACTGTGCAAGCCTATCTTGAACAATGCTTGTGTCATCTATACCTATAAATGCTGCAATTCTTAAACTAGGAACCAAGTATTCCATAGGTACCAATGCTTCCAAGCCATATACCAACTTAAATGGGGTCTATGTTGTCATATTCTTGCAAGTAGTTCGATAAGACCACAATACTGTTGGAATTCTTAAATCCCAATCGTCTCTATTAACACTACAAATCTTAGTCAACGCTGTCTCCAATATCTTATTGAAGGCTTCGACTGTACCATTCGCCTGTGGGTGGTATGGAGTGGTCTTCTGATGATGAACTTCAAATTCCTGAGCTTAGGCTTCAATGGTTTTGTTGATAAAGTGTGTGCCTTGATCACTCATGAGGATATTCGGGCATCCAAATCTGGTTATAATATTCTCAAAGATGAACTACGCAGCTGTAGCTGCACTATAGTCCTTAATTGCTCTTTCTTCTGCCCATCTGGTCAAATACTCTGTCGCAATGATAATGTATCTAGCTCCTGTGTGCCTTCTTGGTGGGTTAATAGGTCCCACAAAGTCAATGGCCCATTTCTCGAATACTTGTAATGTTAACTGTGGTGCAAAAGGCATCTCATCCCTTCTAGATGACTTTCCTACTCTTTGACATACCTCACAAGCTCTGTATTATTCCTTAGCATCCTTATGTAAAGTAGGCCACTAGAGGCCTTCTCTGAGAACCTTTTGCGTTGTTGCTTTCCCTTCATAATGTCCTCCTGCGATGCCTTCATGTGCTTCTGCAATAATCAATGGTATTTTTTCCTTCATAACACATCTCCTCAAGATCTCATCTGGTCCCATCTTATACAACTGTCCAGCTATGAGTTGAAAGTCAGATGCCCGAACTACCAACTGTTTCTTCTAAATGACTGTGTACTCATGAGGTGCCATTCCTGTGGACAAGAATTGAACTATCTCGATGAAGTGATCATATACTTTTGTGATGGACAACAACTGCGCATCTGGAAGTGTATCCTCCAGACTAGTAGGTTCCTCTCCATGTTCCAACCTAGATAATTGATCAGGTCCTTTATTCATTCTTCCTGGCTTGACCAAAATTTCAAAATCAGACTCCTTGAATAGTAGTAGCCATATGCATAATATTCCCCCCAACACTGACTTTTTGACTAAGTACTTCAATGTAGAGTGATCAGTGAACATCTTAAAATTTCCTCCCAGCAAATAAGGTCTGAAATTTTGCAGCACATATACCATAGCCAAGCCTTCTCTTTCAGTTGTAGTATAATTCCTTTCAGCTGTAGAAAGCTTCTTGCTAGCAAAGACTATAGGGTGGTCAATGTCTCCTGCACCCGACTGTGCTAAGAATGCTCCTAATGCAACAAATGAAGCATCAACATGAACATTGAACTCCTTACTCCAATCTGGAAACACCAAGATGGGTGCAGTGACAATTTTCTATTTAAGTGTGTCGAAGCTCTGCTGGCATTCTTCTACCTATTGGAACTTGCTATCTTTCTTTAAGAGCTTCTCCATAGGTGCTGTTATCTGTGCATAACCCTTAATGAACTTCCTGTAGTATCCAGTGTGTCCTAATGGAGTGCGCAACTGTCTGACCGAAGTAGGGGGAGGTAGGTCAACAATGATGGCAATCTTGGAAGGATCCACCAACAACCCTTGCTTACACACAATATGCCCTAGAAACACTCCAAAGGGTGAAAATAAATACACTTTTTCAGATTCAGGGAAATCTGACCTTGCCTGCACTTATCTAACATCAATCTCAAAAATTCAATGTGGTCTTTCAGTAGGCTAAAGACAGTCCAATCATCAAAATAAGCTTCCAAGAACTTGTGTAAGAAGTCCTTAAAATGCTTCGACCACCACCCTGGAAAAGATGGTTGGTGCATTTTTCAATCCAAAGGGCATCATTGTGTACTGAAAAGAACCCCATTATGTTGAAAATGTGGACTTATGTCGATCTTCCTTAGCAATTCTGATCTGGTGATACCCCAAAAATCCATCTGTGAATGAGCAGACCTCTTGTCCTCCTACATTATCTAGAACTTCATAGGTAAAGGGTGTAGGGAATGGATCATGTAGACATGCATCGTTCAACTTTCTTTGATCTACAAAATTATGTTTTCTCCCATCTTCTTATATTGGACCACCATGCGGTTGATCCATTCAGATTCTTCAACAAGTTGTATGATTCTTGCTTCCAACATTCTATCCAATTCGATCCTAAATTTCTTCTTATATTTAGGATTTAGTCTGTAGGGTCTTTGCTTGATAGGTCTTGCATCTGGTTTCAAGGAGATATTCATTTCTCACATGGGTCCTTTAGTTCCCTTCATGTCTGTGAACTTGGTTGGAAACAAGTCCTGATATTCATGCAATAGCTCTGTGATCTTGCTAATAGTAGCATCATCCCAATAATCTCCAACATTTGCTAATTTAGGTGTTTTCTCTATTCCAATATTAACTTTCTTAATTTTAATGGGATGTCCAATAAAAGGTAACTCAATCCCTGGCCCTTCTATGTCTCTATGACCTTTAGTTTATGCAATGTTTACATCTCTTGGGTCATCATTCTCATCAACATTGATATTATAGCATTCCTGTAACTACTGAAGAGGCGCAGTCCATTCATCTTATTCTCGCTCAAAAGGGAGGTTAGGTGCCTCCTCAAAGACCTATTGTCTTACAATTTGTAAATCTTGATCTACTGTAGGGTACTGACTTTCAAATAAAAATGTAGCTATAAAGTTCTAAGTCATTCCATACCAGTCTGTAGTAATGAGGCACAGTTCTTCTTGAAGATACCAGTTGATAGGTGTGGTATTCAAGGTGTTTATGAACTTATGCACCCATTGTTATTTAGGAGTGTTGCTCCAGGCTTCCTCACAACTTCATATGTGGTCCTTAGGACAACTCTGACCTGTGTACCAAACTTTGCATCCTTCTGCTTGGTCTGAAAAAGTGCATTGTCAATAATGTGTGACACTGTGTCCACTCCGTGATGTTCCTCTTATGTGCTCCCCACCATCTCACTGGCATGACTTTCAAGGCTTCATCCAATGCCAGCATCCTCTGTTGTATGGGCACAACTTTCTCAAATTCAGATACAAATGTCTCTAAGTGATTTAAACCATCAAATGTTGGAAGATTACTTACTTTTGTGCCAATCCAGTTAACTTCTCTGGTCAATATGGCACATCGCCGTGTGGAGACTTCATACATTCTATTCTGCCAATTTTCCAAGGATTCCTCTAAGTCTGATGAACATGCACTTTCACTTTGCCAACTAATATTTCCATCTGTTATAGGATTAATGTAATCCTGCTCTCTTGCTGTTAGTTTGTAAATGTTCTCTAGCTCATATGCATGGTCTTCTTCCCTGATAGGTTCTGTGTATTTGTGACCTTCGTTTGGGTCCATAAGTGTAATGAATTTAAGGCCATTACTCTCAAATGTCATTCTTCTCTTCTTTAGGTCAACAATAGTCAAAGTGTTGAAATCCCAATCAATTCCTAACAATGCAGGATAAAGACAACTATCATCAACAAATTGAATCACTTCAAAGTCTGCAAATGTCCTTATCCCATTGATGTCTACAGGGACATGCTCTATTCTTCCAAAAGGTCTCATCGCCTGCTGATTAGCCATCCTGAGCCTGATAGGAGAGAAAATCAATCTAGGTTTTCCCATTAATGCCCAAGTCTACTTTGTCATAACATTGACTTATGATCCTAAGTCGAGGACCACATAATCTACAACATAGTCTCCAATATGAGCACTAAGGTGTAATTCCTTTCTTGTTCTTATTTTCCTTGATACTTGGTTCACAACTCTACTCAACATAGGGTCTATTCTCCCAATTTCATATTTTCTTACTAGGTGTTGTAATTCTTGTATAGCCTTTTCATATTTAATCAAATTGATACATGTGTATAAAAAGTCCATGAGCTTGCTTACCTCTTTTCCTTTTCTAGCTAGGGCAGACTGATCAAATGCTGGTGGCATTTCACATTCCCTTAATTCTGGTTGTACCTTAGATGAAGAATATTTTTCTCCTACAAATTATTTCCTTGCTTCCTCAAAAGTATGCCTTTCCATCCTTGGATCAAACAACTGTTCCTTCTTTGCAATTCTTTTGATACCTGATCCTTCTGCAATCTTTCCTAGGGTCACTCTATCTTCTCCTGTAATAGTCCCACCTCTAGTAATAACAGTGACTCTAGTGTCCTCACCGCGAGGTTTTGCTGATATTAATTGTACTTGTTGGTTTCCTCGTCGTCTCTCCTGGAGTTTGGCCAACAATACTGGAAAATATTCAATGACATTGTCGAACGAGTTACAGTAGTTGCAAGTGGTACAATGGTTCTGAAAATCCCTTGCCAAATGTCCTGGCTATGCACAGTTATAACAAATAATCTGACCTCTACCTCAACCCATACCTCCACCTCGTCCTCTTCCTCTGAATCCACCATGAGGATTGAAATTTCCTCTTCCTGGGGAGTTGAGCTGCGCATTATTTCCTTCTTGCTGTGTCTCTCCTTGAACTTTATATGTATCCTTTGATCTTTCATGCAAGAGATCATAAGACATACAATCCTTCTCATCATGTCCCACAGATTTACAAAATGTGCAGTAAATATTGGTAGGTGTCTGGACATATTTTTTTATATAATAACATTCACCAGGGCGATGTCTAGTTCTACATACCTCGCACCAAGGTACAATAGCATGCTTCAAAGGACTAGGTGCTCCAGAGGCCAAATATTCATGAAATATGGGACAATGCTCCTTGCCATGGCCCTTTGATTTACATATGAAACACCATATATCTTCTCTTTTCTCTTTCCCTTTGTCTTTATTCATATCCTCGACCTGTAAGGATAAACTAGTTAGCTGATTCAAAATTTGACTCATACCTGGGATGGATTCTCCTACAGGGGATGCTTCTAGTTTCATGACAATCTCCAGAGCTTCAACCTGCGAAGTGAATTTCTATTGCAATAGGGGAACTCTGATGTGTGGAAAGAGAGTAGCGATGAACCATTCTTTATTCTATTCATCTGGAATCTGAAAACTCAAACGACCTGGCAGAGTCTTAAACCTATGATCAAACTCCCAAACAGGTTCAATGACCTTTTTCTTGATCTCTTTCGTATTTGTAATGCATTGTGACTTCGACTTAGGTTTCTTGAATTCTGCACTCAATGCAGTCTTGATAGTATTCAATAGTTTAGGCTGTCCAGGTCCTGAAAAAAACTTCATATACCAGTTTAGAACGTGATCCCTCAAAGTAGTACTAAACTGAGTTATCTTAACAACTTCATGAGTGACTTGCTTGATGCTCCATATAGCTTCGCATAAGAACCAAGGTTGATCAGGATCTTTAGATCCATCTCCTCTAAAGATAGGTAACCTCATTTCATCTTCCATAGATCTTCCTTGGTTTCTCAACTGAGTATGTGATAAACTACTGGTAACAATACTCTGATTGCTATGACTACTCTGATTACTCTGGTTACTTGATGCTTCTAAAACAACAGGAGGAGTGATATTACTTACTTCGACAGTAGGCGTAGTGCCTGAAGTTTCCATTTCTCCTCAGTGAGGTTCTTCAAATCATACTTCCTCTATTCTTGCGGACTCTGAATACTCTTCGTCTGTTAGATATGCTTCTTCTCCATTGTAGAATCCCTCGTCTCCATAGTTTTTCTTAAATAGGTTCGAAAGAGGAACCTCTATGAACGATCTCCCACTGCGCATGTGTCTAGCCTCTGTGTCACTGTCGCTATATGAATTCTTGAACATTAGCTTCACCATATCTTCAAGATATTCTTCTCATGCAATAGCATCTTAATCCTCAACTTTAAAAAGTGTAGGAACTTTCCTCTAGGTCCCTTAAAGAAATACGTCTCTTCTTGACTATACGATTCGACTCTGTTAATGACAAACTTAGTAATGTACCCTCCAATAGTTCTATCAAACAAGAGATCCACTAATCTAGACACAACGTTATAAACTCTTTTGACCTTCTTGATCAACGCTGCTGTCCAAACCACAAGTGGTCTAGATCTGATCTGAAACTGGGTATCTGCTAATTTGGCTAGCCACTCGTATAGCTCTTTTTTAATTCCTCCAAATAAAATCTTGTGTATGTCAGTGAAGATGTACCTTCCCAACTAGTCTTCTGTACTAATGCTAGGATTATTGTTCTGGGATTCAGTGAAGTCCTTCTCTTGTTCTTCTATCCACTTCTGAATTTATGTCTTTAATGGAAACCACCTTGACCTTCCCTCAAGAAGATCCTGGTCCTGGCAACAGAACCATTTGTTGGCATAGGGGTAGACCCAAGGTTTATCTCTAGAAACGCACCAACAAGCCTTAACTACTGGCCCTTTCAGGAACACCTGCGAAGCAGATGCAGTCTCACCCGAAGTAGCAATAGGGGGTTGCAGGACACATGTGCCTACAACCAGAGGAAATGCAAAGTGAATCTAGGGAAACAACACACAAAAATATAGATATTATTTTCCACTCTTAAGCTTACTTCGCAAGTTATATCTCATATCTAACACAACAATGCAATAACAGGATAACAGATGGAAAATAGCATAGCATCAATCACAAAGAACAACAAGATATACGTGGTTCACCCTCTCCTAGGGCTACGTCCACATAACTATGTTTATTGATATATTAAATGGAAACATATAGTTCTATAAGCACACTTAGCTTGCAGATCTCTCTCTCTTTCTCTCTTTCTCCCCCCTCCCTACGCACCCAGCTGTAGGGTTGATCTTCGTACCCAGCTGGAGATCTTACAATACTGACTCGATACTTCTCTCAACAACAATGATCAACAATGAACAACAAAAATCATAGTACCAATGAACCAACTTAGAACGAACCCTCCCAGGTCTTCTAGACCTTTATTTATACATTACATAGAAAAAGTCTAGGTGTCAAAATCCTAGATCCAAAACCCTAGGTCCACTTGTCCCGTGATTTTCGGGCTTCGCCAACCTATCTTTCCTTATTTTCTGCGAGGTTCTCCAAAGCACTCGTTGATGTCTTTTCCCGCTTGCTGAGTTGTCCAAGATCCCTCTTCTTTGCTTCTTTATCTTCCTCGATCTTCTCTTCCAACAAATAGATTTTCCTTTACTTCACTCCTTTTTTGCTTCTTTAACCACTTTGACCCCTCCTTGGTTTATTTTCCTTCCGTGTAGTTTGTACTTCACCTTTCTTCCTTAGTCTTCACTTCCTTGCCTAACCAAGGTCCAACAATATTTTCTTCTTCCTCACCTCGCTTATCGACACTCCCATGTATGCAATCAAATATCTTCTATTTATAAAGGCGATTTGTTTAGCCATTAGAATTTGTTTTAATGAAAATATTTTAATGTGGGCTCCCTCTTGGAACTTGAGCAATTGGCATTGTGATATACAGATTAGCCCGACTAAGGTAGTTACAATTTAAAACAGTTTGTGGTTATCATGGGTTGTCGACTTGACCTTCCATTTAGTAGGTGAATGCATGCTTAGGTGTTTAATTGAGAGTTTAACTATCTTGAGAACATTTGTGAATTGAATAGTTTATTGAAGAGTTTGGATTATATATATATATATTAATTATA
>SNQJ01S0000129.1:193620-234933 GCA_010110895.2 Picea sitchensis
TTAAGTGATATCATTATAGTAATTAGAATTACATTACT
This sequence comes from Picea sitchensis, assembly GCA_010110895.2. Lineage (NCBI taxonomy): Eukaryota > Viridiplantae > Streptophyta > Pinopsida > Pinales > Pinaceae > Picea > Picea sitchensis. The sequence goes on from SNQJ01S0000129.1 coordinate 193,659, forward strand.
TTAAGAGTATATATATATTTTGGATTATTAATTAGATATAAATTGCTCACAATTAAATTTCTTATACTATACATCATTTATGATCCAAGTTGCTTATGTTGTCATAAATTATGTTTAATTGTGTCATTTGATTCTTGATAATTTTGAAGAATAGTGTATGGTTACATTATTCTTACTTCATTGTAAATTTTAAATATATTAGTTATATTATAAATTAGTTAAGAGAAACATTTTTTCATATTTAATTGAGCCTTAAGTCTATGGAAACGAAGTTGAGAGTTGTTTAATCCTTAAAGTGTAAATTGATTATGCACAACTTGTTAAATTTATATATAATATGAGTGCACTGGTTGCACAACCATAAAAGGATTTGGATGTTGACAATACCCTTACTTCTCGTTGCGTCATTATATATACCTTTGTCGAGTGTTAATCCTTAAGAGGTTTCTAAAAAAAATAAAATAAACTTGTGAATTGCACAAACAGTGTAATCAATTAATTAAATGGTTGATGGTGATTAAAAACTAGTTGCATGTAATTGTAAGTTACCTGATTTTTTTAGTCTTTGTAAATGATTAATTTTGTATGACCAGTTTAAAAAAATAAAATAAAAATAAAATTTCTATGGTTATCGTAGTTAATGTTTTGTATTACTCACCCATCATTGATTATATAAAGTTGTCATTACAACATGTTCCATAACAAAAGGTATTCGTCTGAGGATGAGGACATTGATGAATATATGAATATCAAGTGAAGTGATATCCACACTATAGCAAATATCCCAACTCTTTTTTCTTACAACGATGATACTATATGGTGTTTCACCCACATGCAGAAAGACACCGCGATCATAGTCAACACTTTTGGCATTTCAATCACATATATCAAGTTTGAAGATATACGGTTATTTTACAAAACCCTGAAACCTATTGTTTCGTTGGATGAATTATTCCTGGACGAATTCAGAGTCAATCACAAGGACTTAGAAGTCTTGATGGAGAATTGGTTCATAGAAGAAGAATGGCTAGTGAAGAAAGGAAAAAGATATATTCCCACTCACTAATTAAAGGATCCATACAAAATCCTAAATGATATGATATGCAGAATCTATGGCGAGGAGACTAACACCCATTTCAGGATGTAATGGTTTCCGATGGCCTATATAATAGTCAATATTGGGAAACCATTTAATTGCGCTAGCATCCTATCATTAAACATCTCAACTCGAGCTCAGGATGTAATGCCCCTTTCCAAATGATTACACAGAGGATGACGAATAAGCCTATATACTCTCCCCGTAGGCTATAATAAGTGGGAAAGGGGAGCCTATGGAGATTAATTGATGTTACTATCTTATTAAAGATAAATTATAAATGTGACATTAGTTAATTAAAATAAAATATTATAAAGTGACTTTTCAATTAATTGAGAAAATAACCTTAGAAGTCACTTTAATTATTTTAAGTGATTCCCAAGAAAGGATTATAAAAGGAGATGAGGGAGCCTCTCTGTCATTATGCATGTTATGTTTTTGAGTTGAGTTTGGAGATCTCTTGGAGATAGGGTTTCTAGGGTTTGAGAGACAAAACCCTTGGACTAGTTTTAGTGGTGAAAGACCCACTCTAGCTAGTATTCAATAACTTCGATGGCGAGAGATCAATCCTAGATACTCTCTTATATAGTTTGTTTTTTTCTTCTACATGAGGATGAATTGAAATATCGGGGCAAATACTTCTAGAAGAAACCCTTGTGTCATTTGGTACGATTTGTATCTACAGGAACAAATTATTGACAGGGCGAGCTATATCCCTTTTTGGGTTTGAAGCGAGTTTCCATTTGTGGGAATGATTTACTATTTGGGAGGGTGAACTACTATTATTGGCATAAAATATTAATAGTAGAGGTGAAGGATCTATTGAAGGCTGCAACTATAGCTGGGATTTCGAATTGGGTTTTGCTTGACAGGCTCATTGATCCAATCAATATTTTCTATTGTGGGTGAGTTCTTCTTAGTGGAAGGGTGAATATTTTACCTATGGGTTATGTTGCTAGAGTGCTGGGAGGTTTACAGTCCTTGGGGAATGTTTTCTTAGTGAAAGACACATTTTCTAGTTGGAATTAAGTGCTGGTCAAGACAAGAAATGTGCAAACTTTTTTATGAAGTCATTCCATCATTGGGAGGTTGAATCCATTAAGTAGTAGGTGTAGATTTGGCATATGGATTACATCAAGACGTATGCACAACCAAGGGCGATTTCTTTATCATTAGAAGCCATGATTTTAGTGCAATCTTCATTAGTTGGAAAACCATTTTGTGGGAAATCTTAGTGGTTGATTATTGGTTCCTATATTCATCTATTCGGTTTATATCAACCATTGAAATTAGCTACATCTCAGTGTAAAAAATCATGGGTTTTACTTGGGAATTTATCCTCCTATAATAAAAATAAGTCAAGGCATTTGAGAGGTGTTTCTATTGTTAATTCTTATCAATCATTCCAAGTGATTTTCCTTTGTATTATATTCTATCATATATTGTTCAAACATTAAATACATCAGTATTATACTCAAAATACAAGCCACAACAATCTACTTGCAATATGTTTGACAAAATGATTCAGTGGGATACTCTGCCAATAAATATACCAACACTCACTTAAACATAACAATAGACTATTTGGGAGTTATAAGGAGTGAGAAACACATTCAATTGAAGCTCCAAACATATCCAAACCATTCGGAAACCTCACTTAAAAGTTAAGTTGGTGCAACAAACGAGACGATATTGGTTGAGAGCACTTGGTCAAATAGTCTAAGTGTTTAACGAAATTCCCCTATGAAATTAAGCTGATTTATAACTAATATTCTATTGGGAATCTTACACAAGAGGCTAAAGGTATGAAAAATCCCATCTTCTACATGACAACTTATATCATAGATGCAATTTGTGTAGCGCATGTATTTCCTGCTTTCAATTGGGCTTGGAACCCAAACCAACCCCCAATTCGTGAATATTGCTATCAATTATGGAAAGTGAAATTCAAAAATTATTTCTATAAATTTATAATTATTTCATGGCTCCCTTGCACAAATCCATATTTAGGTTTCACCCTCACCGAATATATCCTGGAGCCATCAAAGCTTTACAAAAATAGGAGATTGTACAAGAAGAAATATTGCACCTTTGTCAGTATATATGGAGCTACAAGGCCACCTCATTTACTGCCTAAATATTTACCAGATAAGTTGTTGGCTGATGAAGTAGCATATCAAACAATTGATAAAGGAGTCATTGCATACCTATCAGATAAAAATAAAATATATTGGCCGAATTTTCCTATTCACATAGGTCAATACTTGATCCGTATTTATGAGCGGAACAAAATAAATAACAGATTGAATACCATAACAAAAAGATACAAAGAAAAAAAAAACATATATCCAATGAACAATAACTTCTATTTAATAAATAAAAAAGGTTGAAACTGTAAAAATGCAGAACTGAAACAACTTGCTCAAATGGTGGTAGCTATCTCTGAGAAGAGATGTGGTTTCTATGCACATCCATCTGAGTAGAATGATTACAATGAGGCTCCAGATGCATTTTTAACATTACTCATGAATGAAAAAACACTCGACATAAAAAAACCTAACCCTAGAAGATGAAACACCAAATGTTATGTGGGCCCCGATGGGTAAGTTGGTACTTGAACTTCCCGGGGTCGTAAATTTTTCATACGAACTTCGTTTTAGGCATGTGATAGCCCATTGGAAAGGTATTTTTAAGAACTACACATTATGCCATCAAAATGTATATCGGTGTATAGTTTGATTGTTGCAAGCCAAAAAAACACTATTTGGGGCCCCAAAATGGCCCTGGAAGTACATAAATATGTATTGATATGAAAACATCCAAAATAAGCCAGTTGGAATAGGTGGGAGGCCACCAATATCCACCTAGATGTTGTGTAGGGCTTAAAGACAAACTCGAAAGTGAAAAACACACAATTACAAAGAAACGTGTTGAACTAAAAACTGTCAATATGAGCCAGTTGGAATAGGTGGGTTGCCACCAATATCCACCTGGACCATTCCTCCCCCATTAGGATGAAATGGTCTCCATTGTGTTGAGTAGCCCTATCAGGTGAGGAAACTTCTGCTGAATTTGGCCCCAGGTGAGCCACTTGCCTTGGTGCAGGAGCTACCCTGCCTTGACAACCCGATAAAGTTGGATCCTCTGCTGACGAGTGCCCTTGACCTATGTGTCCACTATCTGATCAGTGAATGATTGTTCCATGAATTCAAGGTTGAGCTTTGTTGGTGTCAACTATTGTGTGATCTCTGAGGTGTCTAATAATGGTGGACAATATGGTCGAAGGAGGTCCACATTGAACACTGGGTGCAAGCCAAGGAAGGGTGGTGTGTTGAGCTCAAAATCATTTCTACCCATAGCCTTGGTGATAGTGTAAGGCCCATAGAGAAGTGTGAAAAGATTCCAATGGGGACCTGTAAGGCACTCTATCTGCAAATGTAAGTAGACCTTATCTCCCACCTGAAAATGGTCTGGTACCCAGTGTTGTTCATGGAACTGCTTGTACTTAATATTGGATTTCTGCAAAATCTCATGGACATGTTGGCAAATGTGCTGAATCCGCTCAATGAATCTGGTGGTTTTTTGGTCCTCATAATGAACATGGGATGATTCTTACTGTGTGTTTGCAAGAGGTAGTGCAACATCAATGGGACCTAAGGGTTGGAATTCCATCCCCACCTGAAATGGTCTATGGCCGGTGGAGCTATGGAGAGCCCTTTTGTAGCTGTGCTGAACATAGGGAAGAATCTCATCCCATGTACGTGAATGCTTAGAGTTGTACATGCATAGGATGTGCAAAATAATCTGATTGACGACCTCTATCTAGCCATTAGTTTCGGGGTGGAAAGTAGTGGATTTAGTGAGCTTGGTGTCCAACAGTGACCAGAGACTCGACCAAAATGTGCTGAGGAACCTACTGTCCCTATTTGAGGTGATTTTCTGTGGTATCCAAAAATGGACCCACACCCATTCGAAGAAGAACTTGGTAATATCTGTCGCTGTTATGCTCTTCTTTCAAATTGTGATAATTGCCATATTCTAAAACCGATCAACCACCACAAATACACAATCATTACCGTGCTTGGTGGATGGAAGGCCAGACATGTAATCCATCGATATGGATTCCCAAGGCCTCTTAGGAGTAGAAAGAGGGGTGTATAAGCATTGCTTCTTGATGGCTGGCTTGGAAATGACACAAACAGTGCAAGATATGATATACTTCCTGATGTCTTGCCGAAATTTTGGCCAATAAAAATGTTTCTGTAGAACAACCACAATTTTCTCACACCAAAATGTCTTGCCATCCGACTACAGTGAGCCTCCCAAATCAGCTTTGCACGCTCACTTGTGGGAACACAAAGGTGGCCCAGATGGAATAATAGTCCATCTTGTGTATGAAAATCAGTGACATTCACACCTGCACCCAAGAGCTGATAGGTGGTGGTGAAGTTAGGGTCACACTGATAAAGTTGGGGCCACTCATATGCCTCATGCCCACACGAATGGAGTACTGCAGTGAGTGAAACAACGGGAGGGTGACTGAGGTAGTCCGTGGGACGATTTGTGCTCCCTCTTTTATACTTGATGTTGAGATGGAATTGTTTTAGGTATGTGGACCAATTTTGATGGCGGTCGTTCTGTAACTTCCCCTGTGTCTGTATGAATTGTAGAGGCTTGTGATCAATGTGGCTAATTGTCTCCTTTCCCATAATGTAGTGTTTCCATTGATGACATGCTTGCACAGTGGAAAACATTTCTTTGTCATAGGTGGGGTATTTCCGGACAATATCTGAGAGTGTCTCACTATGGTATGCTATTGGATGACCATGCTGAGTGAGAACTACACCTACAACATAGCCAGAGGCATCGATATCAATCTTGAAAGGTTGTTACAGATAAGGTAAGGAGAGGACTGGAGCTGAGCACACGCGATGCTTCATATAATCAAATACTTGTTCTTGTGCTTGCCCCCATGTGAACTTTTCCTTGAAACCTCCCTTGGTTACTTAGATGAGGTCCCATGCAATATGGGAGAATCCCAACATGAACCTTCGGTAGAAGTTGGAAAGTCCCAAGAAGCTCCGAAGCTCAGTTAGTGTGGTCAGGGCTGGCCAATCATGAATGAATTGGATCTTAGCCGGATCCACATGTACCCCATGCTCATCAACAATGTAGCCCAAGTGTTGGACCCTGTTCATGCCAAAGGATCATTTTTCCAAGTTGGCATATAGCTTGTGCTTCCGCAGAGTTCCCAAAACCTACTGAATATGCTGCATGTGCTCCTCCCAAGTTCTGCTAAAGATGAGGATGTCATCTAGATATACCACCACAAAAGAGTTGGTGAAGGGTATCAATACATCATCCATGAATCTCATGAAAGTTGTTGGTGCATTTTTTAAGCCAAAGGGCATGACCAACCATTCAAAGAGACCTCCTTTAGATTTGAAATTTGTCTTCCATATATCAATTGGTTTGGTGGGAACCTGGTGGTAGCTAGAATTTAGGTCAATCGTGCTGAAGAAATTTACCCCCTTGAGTTGGTCAAGAAGGTCATCAGTTCAGGTAATTGGGTATCGGTTCCTAATTGTGATTTTGTTTAATGATTTGTGATCAATGCAGAGCCACCATGTCCCATCTTTCTTCTGCACCAACACAATCAGGCTTCTTCAAGGGGAGGAGTTAGGTCATATGTGCTCCTTTTGAAGTAGCTCTTGGATCTGATTCTTGATTTCGTCATTTTCCATCAGCGAGTGATGATAGACTGGTCCATTAGGCAATGGTGCATCAAGGATTAGATCAATTGGATGATTGACTTGGCAGTGCATTGGTACCCCGATGGGTGAGGAGAATATGTTTCTGTACTCTTCCATGATCCTGTCCACTTGATTCTACTGTAAAGAGAGGATCTGTGTAGAGGTCACAGATGTGGCAATGACCTTCTGCTTACTGCAAGCACATATCATGAAGAAGATGAACTTCCTAGTATGTGAAATGAACTTACTGCATTACTTAGCAGAGATTAAAGAAATAATGGTAGGCAACGCAACCTCTGGTATCCTGTACAATTTTATACCCAAAGTAATAATAACACTATGGGCTCTAGACTCATACACAAAATGTCACTTCCACAAATATGGATGGCCTAAAAGCACATCACAAAATTCAAGCGAAGAAATATTAGAAAATACCTCATCTTTGAAGGGCTTGATTCTGTAGGGTAGATGGAACTGTTGGCTAATGCGAATATCTCGTCCTTGGCGAAGCCAACCAATGGTGTAGGGATGCGGGTGCGGTGTTATCGATAGGTCCAACCACTTGATGACCTCTGCTGAGATCAAGTTATTTTGACTGTTGCTATAAAAAATGAAATGTAGCGGAGTCCCCTTTACCCACATATGTGAGTGAAAGAGGCATTCCCCTTCCTTTGGTTCTTCTGGTTCACTTGGATAGAATTTGGTGGTAGAAATAGTGGCACTAGGTTTTAAATCGATGATCTACTTCCCACTTTCTGGATTTGATTCGGAGTCATATTCTACCTCTGACTCGGAAGCTTTCAGCTCGACTAATAATGACTACTTGGAGCGACATTCTTCGGTGTTGTGCCAAGGGATTTTATGGTATTCACATCACTTTCCCGTGTCCTTCTTCGACTTCTCATTACCCTTATTGGGTTGTGGCTTGGACTGGTTGTCCTGAGAGTGACCAAATTTGATCTATCCCTTTTTTGGTGGTTTGGGACCACCTTTTCCCTACTTTGGCTGTGAGGAATTTGAATATCCAAACTCTCACCTCTTCTGCTTAATTTTCTGCTCGATCTTGACAACATATATATAAGACACACCTAATGATGTGATGTCCAGATAATCTATTTCTATTTGAATGTATCTGTGTGGGAAGCCATGGTATTTGAGAACCATATGTCATTCAGAGTCTTTGATACACAATTTGGTGCGCAGAGTATGGAAAATATTAGTGAAATCTAGTACTGTCTAGTCCCTTTCTTGACACAACATGGTCCATCTTGTGTACTAGTCCTTGTAGCTTCCAACATGGTAGTACTATTCTTTAATGGAATCCCTAAAGGAATCCCAGGTGGGGGCGACCAAAAAATATTTCATATTCCTCTCTGTATGTTTTCTCATAGTACATATCTTACCAGTCCTTAACATGGGGGATGGCCTTGAGGAGTGCAAAAGTAATATTTTCCCTATCGGAAAAATTGTAGACCAAAAAATACCCTTCAAGCAGATTCAACCATTTATCTACAACATCCGCATCTACCAGTCCTTAAAATAATGGAATATAAAATTTTACTTTTACCTTGAAGGGGGTTGTGTGGCCGCTTGATGAAGTTGCGTCTCCTGTGGACATCTGCCGAAGGATCTATGCAAAATTGTATGTCATCTCGTTCCTTTGTCATGCAAGGGATTTATGGAGAAACATTTTAAAAGGGTATCTTGATCCATCATCTCCCATGAGTTGTGGTTGGGTTTGGTGCGACCGATCTTGAAAAGTGTCGATTGGTTTGAGTCCCAACTTCTTGTACCCAGTTCTTGTTGGGGACATACACATAGAAAAACAAATGAAGAGCAAACCGCTCTGATACCACTCATCCAAATTTATGAGAGGAACAAAATGAATAAAAAATTGAATACCCTAACACAAAGATACACATGACAAAAACATATATCCATTGAACAATAACTTCGATTGAATAAATAAAATAGGCTGAAACTGTAAAATTGAAACAACTTGCTCAAATGGTGGTAGTTATCTCTGAGAACAGATGTGGCTACTATGTGCATCAATATGAGAAGAATGATTACAATGAGGCTCTAGAGGCCTTTTTAACATTACTCATGAATTCCAAAACCCTAGACATCCAAAAACCTAACTCTAGGAGATGAAATGACAAAAGTTATGTGGGCCCCGATGGGTAAGTTGGTGCCTCAACTTACTGAGGTTGTAGATTTTTCATACGACCTCCGTTTTAGGCATGTGATAGCCCACTGGAAAGGTATTTTCTATAACTAGACATTATTCCATCAAAATTTAACTTTCTCTACATTTTGACTATGGAAAGCCAAGAAAACAAAGCGTTGTTTAGGGCCCCAAAACGACCCTGGAAGTACAAAGAGATGACTGATATGAAAAATTCCAAAATAAGCCAGTCAGAATAGGTGGGTGGACACAAATATCCACCTGGATGTTGTGTAGGGCTTCAAGACAACCTTAGAAGTGCATAAACCACAATTACAAATAAATGCCATCATTACAGAGAAACATGCTGAACTAAAAACTGTCAAGATGAGCTTGTTGGAATAGGTGGGTGGCCACCAATATCCACCTGGATCAATACTCTCTACTTAATAAAAGACATGCCGAGAAGGAAGCAAAGGCTCTAAAATAAATATTTCTGTGCATTGGAGACAAGAAAGGACATGATCCACACAATGTGGTATATGATCACATAAAAGTTGTCAAGTTAGCAAAACAAACAACCCATGAGGTCAAATATACAAAGGATATCTTCCAAGGAGCCTAATATTTTTAAGAATTATTAAATAGGCTCCCTAACGACTTAACTAGAGAACAAATTCACAAAGAATAATATGAGAACATAGTTTTAAGGATATCACGATTTAAAACACTACTTCAACAAGATAAAGAGAAAGAGGAGGCCAAATAACTAGCAAGGAAACAAAAGGATGCAAAATTGGATAGAAAGGCGGATGAAGAAAGAGAGGTACCAACAAAGGAAGAAAGCTGAAGCTCAGAAGAAACAAGATGAAATAAACAAAGGAAAATGTCAAATTCTAGAAAAAAATGGAAAAGAGATAGGTAACCCAGGATTCAAGGCCAAAACTCAAGTAGATAAAGAGATTGAGATGCAAAATGGAAGACGAAGAAAAAGCCCTTCTAGCCGCTCAAAATAAGAAAAAAAAGGGGAAGGATATTGAATCCCATGAGGGAGAACCTGAAAAACAAGACATAGTTGTGGTGACAAAACCTGATACCAGTATGGTCACAATCCCACTAGAGGAGTGTACTCCACTGACAATTATTCCAGGTTTTTCTTTAAACTTACATCATCAGGGTTGGGAATTGAATGTGCAGTTGTAGCAGTTGGAGAGTATTAATATAGTCGTAAGAATAAAGCTATTGAGAAAAGAGCTTCCAAAAGGAAAAGAGGAGGAACAATCCAAGACACAGTAGAAAGAAGTGTCAGATGGAAAGTAGGCCCATATCCTAAGGAAAATGCTATTCAAACAACATCAATCCTTAGTGCCTTCGCTAGGCCAAATTTCATGTCAGTTTATGAAATGAGTGAAACACTGGATATGTCCAAATCAAGAATAATAGAGCTAGAAAATACCATGAATATTATTAGGGACACCCTGGTCAATGAATTCAATAAAGAAGCCATGTAAACAGAATGTGTACATAGAGAAGAAATGCAAAGGAAAATTCAACTACAAGAAAAAGAACTAAGTGAAGGATTTGAGAAAAAGGTCAAATTGAACCAAAAGATGCACCAAGAGGAGATAAATAAACTTAAAGTCACACATGCTCAGGAAATAATGAGTCTCAAAGGAGAAGAGTTTGATATCAATAAATATAATGAAAATATTGAAGAACAAGTTCAAAGATTGTAGCAAGATAACCATCTCCTGGAGAAGATTGCAGAAGAAATCATGAAGAAAATTGTAGTCCCAAAGATAATCAAAGAAGAAGACATCAGGGAAAATGAAGTATTGAGATATATGTAGAAGACATTATTCCTTTCATTACACAACATCCAAAATAATTGGTCCAATGACATGAATACAGGTCAACAAATGAATTTCATGAAAGAGAAGTATCAAAAAGTTCAATATGCATATGACCATATTTTCCAATGGAAAGACATTTATAATAACCCTCCCAACACATTGCCAATATATATATCCAAGCAGAAGATCAAAGACCAGATATTACTCAACATTGGGAAATCTGTTCTCAATAACATGGAAAATACGTAAAAAAAGGTAGAACAAACTTGTAGAAGGTTATGGAGAGAAGCAAATGATTTGCTAGAACAATTCATAATGGAAAACAAGTCAGACTTGGAAAAAGTAGGATTGACTCACACAATGATAGAAGATGTCGAGACCAAAAGAAATATGAGCAGGAAAGCCATCGATGCAATGGAATAAATTGATCAGGAAATACTAGAAAAAATAATAGTGAAACCAAATCAACTAGTACTGCTAATCGGACACTTCATGGAACAAGAAGAGGAATCCTTAAAGACAGATGAAGTGACACCTATTTGTGACAATGAAATCGAGCTTGAGAACATGCAGCTGAGAAGAGTGGAGACTATACTAGAAGATTTCAAGTTGTGGAAGGACTTAAAGATCAAATGCAGATGCCCAATGTCAATTGATTATTGTAATTGCCCTCTATATTTTGATTAATTTTGTAATCAATGTAAAACCCCAATTGGGAAGGAGAAGTGAAACACATGTTCAATTGTATGGATTATTTCTATAATTTTCCTGTATGCTCAGATTGTCATAGTTTATTTTATTAAATGCAATGATAATATTGTTGTAGGAAATACAAACTAATTGCTATTATTTATTAATAATATTACTATGCCTATATCCCATTTGGATGTACAAACAAATTCTAATCCAAAAGTAAATTTTTCTTAACGATATTCATTCTTCTTTAGTTAGCTCCCGATTAGGATAGGATTAGTCTAGTTAGTATCTCATCTTACAGTAGCTATAAATAACATCCTTTAGTTTAATTTCATATTTTGATTCATCTGCGAACCTATGGTTCTTAGATTCATATTTAGAGAGTAGTTTTAGTTTGGCAACTAGGCCAATTCATTGGTTGGAAAAACCACCCTAAACAAGAGTGAGTCTAATTGGGACTTTCCATCTGGCATTATCTCTTACCTGATTGACAGGGCCTTTTGGACTCATCAACATATATCTACAAACTCTCTTCAAAACAATTGCATCCTTCATTGACGAGCCCAAAGGCATTGAAAAAATATCACCAATAGATAATTTTTTTTTATCAAAATGAGTGTGAAAAACCTTAATTGGCATATCCTAATAGATTGTATAATTTTTAGGGATTTCCAATGATATTTTGGGGTGAATAGGAGGAATCTATATTTCAAAATTAACTAATTCCTTCCACTTCAAATGTATAAAGGTGGATGAAATCAACACATGCTTTGTTTGCACATTTCATGAATGTAGGAATTTATCAAACAAGACCCCATGATGTGATGCTAGAAAGAATTTGAGAAGAGGTTTCAATGAGTCACATAGCCCAAAATATTTTCCAATATCTATCTCAATACTAGGGTGTTTGCATGAAGTTAATGGACAAAAAAGTGGCAACAGGGTGAGCACAAACACGATCACGTAGGAACATGTGCGTGTTCTTAATAATGCACATGTATTCCTGATGTGACAGGATCGACAAACCCCGAACTGCCACCAAGGATGCCACATTAGCTCCTCGACAATAATGCGCACACAATCCTAAGAATGTGAACACACTCTAGAAATGCATGCATGTTCCTGTTAGGATCGATTAAAAGGGTTTGCAACCCTTTTTTTTATCCATTCCATCGACTGTACGACATGTTTGGGAGGTCATTGAGTGAATTCAATCTCTAGGATTTGCTGGCAAGGTGTCCATACGATCCTGACACCATCTCCAAGGTATTCTAGGTATTTATTCACATGCAATTTCATGTTTTTTGTAATTTTCTAAGTTAATTTAAAAAATGAACCTAATTTATATAAATTCCATTATTAAATTGAAACACAATAATTAAAATGGAACTTGGAGAAAACCAAAACCCAAAACAACCATAGGAAGACACACCAAACCCTAATTCATAACCCACAACCCACAACCCACAACCAACAAATGTAAAGACACAAATTGATGAAGGGTTGAGGTGTCTTAGATTGTCATTAGCTAGAGATCCCACTTGATTTTCATTAGCTACTTCCTTGGACACCGTCGTATCATCGATTGCAAGTGCCCTAAGTAAATTAACCAATATTTCTGATTACACGACTATGATGTTTGAATATTATAGGACTAGCATAGACAAAAACCAAGTGAGAGACTTGCACATTACGAAACAAGAATTAATGTCACTGTTCATTGATCTTAGAACCATGCTACAAAAACCAATCATAAAGAGAAGAATTTGTATGGATTGGTTCATCTGCCAACAATTTAAGGATAATTGGATGTATAGGTGGTTTATGGTGTTTGAAAAACCTCCCTGCAATAATAGGGAGGTGCCTCAATATTTCCTTATGGAATTATGGGCAGAGTTTATGTTGTTTCACCATGTCAACTACTTTGACATTGGTGAATTCTATGAGGTGGGTCATGGGTCTACAATGGACGGATAAAATGCTATGCATGACCTAGTGCTAGGTCCTTTTCCTCCTAAGTGAAGGACTAACCGCCCTACTCAACATCCTTTTGTCATGGAAGACATCACTGAGACATAGTTATCCATATCAACCTTGACTCGGAGCCTGGTGCAACATGGAAGTTTTGTAGCAATATCCTAGCAGGAGGTATGTATAGGTGAGATTGGAAGAGGGGACATACCTTCAATCCCTGCAATAGAGTGTAGCTAGGAGAGGGCACATGGAAATATTAGGCATTCACGTGACCCTCATAGATTCTCAAGCTGCAGACATATTTTTTATGGGTCGATGGAGGCCAGTGGAAATGAGAGTTTCATGGAGGAGGTTAGTATATTTATTATCTCTATGTTCAAAGGTTATATATATATATATATATATATATATATATATACACTCAGATGGCATACCCTCGATTCCATTAGATGCATCATTGCCAGTTTGCACCACTGATGCAATTGTAAAGGTAGATTATGCATTTGGTGTATCGCATACACATGTATGTGTCACCTTTGATAAATTGACCACAATTATTTTCTTATGCTCTGGCATCCTCAAATATAATTTTTTTGTGTTTCTATAGGTCGCGGTATGATACAGTGACGAACCATGTCCACCTGGCATGGAAAAGTCACCCCCTTCATAGGTATCATGTGTCGAGTTGAATGTTTTATAAATATGGAATTTGTTAGATTCTTTTGGTTGAATTTTACATTTTTTACTAACAAAAATATTATAAATATATATGTAAGATACTTCATTCATTACTAGGTCGCCTATACCACCACCCTTCCATTCACAACCACCATCACCATTCCCCTCAACATTTCCCCCCAAATACAAGGGTATTCCATTCGTTGGCCACCCTACCTCGGCTCTTGGGATTCCTCTTTCCACCCCATGGGTTTTACCATCACTTGTAAAACCCATGGGGGTTTATCGCCACCCACCCCCACCCAGTTTGTCATCCCATCCATCAACAATGGCTACACTTGTACACCACCCATCCCCACCACCTTTTCCATCTCATCCATCCATAGTGGATGCACCTATATTCCACCCACCCCACCACCTTTTCCATCTGATGCATCCATAGTGGTTTCACTTAGATGTGACCCATCGGTTGTCTCCATTGTAGACTAGACTATGCCATCCACTGAGGTTGCTACAAAATATGTTTCTTCGGAGTAGGTTGTAGAAACGAGTGCTCCACCTACTAACGACTCTCCACCATTTCCCAAGTTATTCATAGTGAGATTATTTGTTGATGGATTTTTATGTATCATGAAAGTAATTTATTTTATGAATTTTGTTTAAATTTCATGCTTTGATCCTTGTAATTTCTATAGGGTACATTTCTGAAATATTAGGGTCACGAAAGAGGGAAACACCCTTGCGATTTTCAGTATCATCTGTGATGAGTTTTCTTAGCTTGTGTTCTAAAGTATCATTTTTTAATTTTGTTAATTCATCGTGGAATTTTTTTATAAGAATGGCGTTTCTTTGTCTAGTCTCCAGAGCGATCAACCACACCCAGGTGAAAAACCACTCAAGGTGTTGCTTCAAGTAAGATAAGAAATATCAAGTTCCAGGATGCACATGATAGTTGCGAGTGTGGTAGTGGTCAATGAGTTCCATTTTATATCTATGGAACCATATGTCACTTTTCCATGTTTGGGTACTTGCTGTCATTTTATATATTGAGAACAATGTGCCATTTTGTAAAAAATGTACAGTTGAGACGATTTTGAACACACACACACACATTTCATGACACATGTTTTATGAATTGCAACATTTGTTTATTTTATGTTGATGGATGATGATTATGATGATAATGCTAAAAATTCCTCCGTTTTCCATTATGATGAGAAGCTTCTAATTCCATATTTTTCTCTTAGAATATATTCAAAGCTGTTTTGGTCTACAGTTGCCAAGCCCATGAATGATGGAGGGACTGTAGAGTTTAACCTTGTACAATATTTTACTGCAAATAGATTCTCAATAAAAGAACAAAAAAGATACAATGGAAAATACACACATTACACATAGATTTTTCCCTTGGAAACCTAAACCGAGAAAACCAACATATTCTATATTCATTCATTGTGATACATTGTTTACAATACCATATACATATAGGAGCCACCGACATCCAAAACCCTAACCCAATGAACTGGATTAGTCAACAACCCTAATTCCTTAACTGGAAATTTAAAACCATCGAAAAAAACCATGTGCCGAAAAATCTCCCAACAATGGACACAAAAATTGAGGTGACATGAAAAACGAGGCAAAAAGCAAAACATTTCCTGAATATAACACTAGTCGTGCAAAGAATATAACACATACCCAACATGGACACCCACATATTATAGAACTTAAAAAGTATTCAAAGATTCACATCATAATCCCATATACCAAGCTAAAATAAAGCTAATAAAACCAAATACAAATTGTTCCAGCAAGAGCCATATCTCTCCAGTAAAACCCCCAACAAAAGTTCCAACACAAATCTCCAAAAATAGTTTGGAAACAATCCAAATATGCCCCTCTAAATAAAC
This sequence comes from Picea sitchensis, assembly GCA_010110895.2. Lineage (NCBI taxonomy): Eukaryota > Viridiplantae > Streptophyta > Pinopsida > Pinales > Pinaceae > Picea > Picea sitchensis. Next base: position 209,786 of record SNQJ01S0000129.1, read on the forward strand.
AAAAAACATGTTAGTGAGAAAGTATTAGGAAAAGGAAGGATGATGAAATTTGAAGTATTTCCCAACGATGTCTTCTTAAATTTTCCATTGATTGACATCCAACAATAATCTAGCCTCAGGAAATCCATCTTCCATTTCGTTCTTTTACATGTAAATATGATGAAGGGATACATGACTAAAGCTAGAAGAGAGTGTCTGAATCCCATGGAAAATATACCTTAAGATGTAATTATCTAAATCACATAATGTAGTTGTAATACCCCTATTTGCCCCCAACTTGTAAATATAATTATATTTTGCTAAGAGACTATGGAAAAATCGGTTGTGCGTGGATCTGGGAAATGCTAAACCTTTGCTTAAGGATGAGATGTAGATATTTATATAAAAAGGAAAATCATGAATAACTGTTGAAGGGAAATTTTCCTATATAGGTTATGATTCCATGAGAGGGAAACAATGAGGAAATTTCCATTACCAATTTAATATTCAAGAAAAAAAGGAAAACCAAGATTTCCCATTTTTCTATAATTTCAGTTAATGAAGGGAAGTTGGTGGTTGAACTACCAACTTCGAAGATTTATGAAAAAGAATGGGTGTTTTACTAGAATTTCCTTGCCTCATAAGCATGGGTAGAAAAGTACCCATCTAGAGGATTCTAGGCTGACCCGCGGATTGGGGGATTTGACCCACGAAAATCTTGTTGTAGAAGACAAGAAACAGAGGAAAATCATGAGAAGAGAAGAGAGGACACACACAATTTAGTATGGGAAGGAAATATGAGTAGAGAGTAGTGTGGGAAACTCCCATGGTTATGAGAAAATAGGAAGAAGTGAAGAAATGTGTTTTCTGGGTACATGAACTGTTGGGGAGTGTCTTGTAATTAGGATAATAAACAAAACTACAAAGAGTTTGAGTGATTGAGTGAGAAATCACAATAGATTCCCTTGCTTGGTGGATAGAATACTGAACTGCCCGGTTACTCTAGGAGAAGGAGAGTAACTTTCATCCCTTACTTTTGGTTAACAAAAGAAGAAGTCTCTCTCATGGCATCATGCTTTGGCTAGGGGGTGGCCAGTTGAGAAGATACCAAGATAAGCTGTGCCTATGGTTGGGTGGAAAGTGGCACACCCTTCATCAATTACAACTCTTTTCATCTCCTAGATAATTATTTCTTCCCAAATTACTGCAATGTTAAGTTAAAAAATGACAAAGAATGTGTTTCAGAACAATGTAAGTTCAACTCTGTTAAAAATATCCTGAGAAATTTAGGTGAAATTGTGAGAATTTTTCAGCTGAATTTCATTTTGAATTATATGCTCACTTCTTGATTGTTTGTGTTTTAAAAGAATATTTATGGGTGAGAATTGTTGGAGATACTTCACACACACCTAGGATTTCTTTTTCCTAAGGTTTTCCCTATGTTTATTAGTCATTATTCAGTCTCCTATAGTTTAGGGAGAATATTCCTCTAAGAGAACATTCTCTTCATTTCACACTTCAGTTTGATCAGTTGAGTGGAGTCTAGATGCCACATTGGGATCATCACCAGAGAATGCACATTTTCTTTTGGATTATCACTATACTAGCGCATTACTCATGATTCCCTAATCTCTTCCTCACTTCACTCTGTTTCAGTCAGTTAACTGAAGATTGAGAGACTATTTAACTCAGACTTATAGGTGGCAGTTCATTCCCGTAACTTCCCGAGAGACTAGACTAGGTGGCAGTTTACACCCATAACTATTGGTGTGTGTCAAAATCACTCTAGACCACCACAATGGTGCATTTTATTCTCCTCCAGTGCCCATTATTTGAGTTATACAGAGTATATCATGTGTAAATTATCATTCATTTTTTTGGTTAATGAGAATTATTCCATTCTTTCTCTCCTGCTTCTCTTTTCTCATATCTGCAAACTGTGTCTGTAATTTTCTAGCTAGATATTTTCTGTGCAGGTTCAATAGATTGACATGGTATAATAGCCAATAGATTTCTAGGAAAAAGGCACACCAGATTATTTTTGCAGGTACCGAAGATTGAAGACAACGAAAAAATGGAATTTCCAAAAGAATCTATTCTTACACTATACAATCTCTTTGCATGGAAAAAGAATATGATAGTGAATCTTCGAGGCAGAGGATTATATAGGTTAACCATGAACACAAAGACCAAACCCACATCAACCATAGAAAAATCGAAGCATCTAAATCAAATGGATGAAGCGTTTGGAACTATTTTCAGTCTCATTTCGCCTGAACTCCTCTTTCACATATCCTCCTGTAAAACCACCAATGAAGCTTGGATCACCATGGAAGGTATTTTTGGCAAACAGGAAGAGATGAGGGGACACATGCTCGAGGTGAAATTTCTCACATTGGATCCAAAAACCTTCGACAATCTCATATATTTCTTTACCAAATATAAGGATTTGCTGTCGCAACTCAAGGCTTGCCGGGTTGATAAATATAAGGAGGAGAAACAAATGGTTCTCACCATTCTCTACAAACTTGGTCCAAAATACTCAGTGTTTTTATCCAAATTTCATTTAGTTAAGCTCACCTCTAGAGCCACCTAGAAGATTCCCTCTCTTGAGGTCTTTATTGAATCTCTGACATAAGAGCAAAACAAGCTCATCAACATGGAAAAAATCAAAGGCCCAAAGGTGCATGCACTTACTGTGCATGATGGTAGCAGTCATAAAAATTATAAATCTAAAGAAAAAGACAAAAGGAAAGCACATGAAAATCCAAAGAAGGAAGGGTACTCAAAACCCTTTAACAATGCAGCCTCCAGATCCAAAGGTGGAAAGGGAAGAAAAGGGGATAAATTCACTTACTTCCATAAAGGATTCCATCTAGAATACACATGTATGCTGAAACAGATAGATCGAATGGCCCAAATACTTCAACAAAAAAACCTTTGAGATCGCTTCCCCGAGGGTGCCAAGAATAAGAATCCATAAGATCAAAATCCCAGGAAAGGAAATTCTAGCCATTCTTTGATTGCCATCAACTCCTCTCCCAATGCTTGGATTGTAGATTCATTATCATCACACCACATGGCAGCCACAAAAGAAGTCTACTCTTCATTGGATTCATGCAAAGGTCCTCCTATTCTAATGGGGGACAACTCTCCAATCGAGGTCACTGACAAAGGAAGAATTGAACTCACAAACGAGAGCTTCGAGAATGTGCTAGACGTTCCAAAACTATCCATCAATCGTCTCTCCGTGTATCAGATGACAAACTCCGACACTGGAAAGATATTTGTATTCACACCTAATGCTGTGGATATCTATGACATGCAAACCAATTCCAAGGTTTCTACTGGTGAGGTAAATCATAAATCCAAACTCTACACATTTTCTGAATTTATTGAATCAGATTCTGCATTACTACTTACCCATGCCGATGAAAGCAGTAGAATATGGCACAAAAGGTTCGGGAATTTAAATTTTAGATATATGCAACAGCTTAGCTAGTAGGGAATGGTTGATGGTCTACCTGAAATCCACTTCTCCAAATGAATTTGTGAGGGATGTGTTCTTCGGAGACACCCTCAAGAGAAATTCGACAAAGGAAAGACTCAAAATGATTCCTTTCCTTTAGATCTGATCCATAGTGATCTAATGGGCCCTTTTCCACATCCATCAATTAGTAAAGCAATGTATGTGCTCATTTTTGTTGATGATTTCTCACACTTCACATGGATTTTCTTTCTCAGGAAAAAATCATAGGTCTTTCAACACCTCAAATATTTCAAAGCCTCTTATATCCCTAAAATTCCCTACTCATGCATACATGGCATTGGCCTTCCTACTTGCATAATTTTCCAAATCATTGCAGAGGAAATCCATTTTAAAAACCATTTTTTGGAGCATGTATGCATCCCGCTGCACTAATTCCCACATACATACACTTGCTACATGCTATATAGCCTGCGTACATACACTATCTGCACACTAAAAAACCCGCGTATACCTCCAAAAGTTGCAAGGAATTTAGTGGAATTAATGAGATATTTGAGGTTTCCCAACCAATTCACCTGCTATAGCTCATCCCCCAACCGAATAACTATCATTTTTTCATATAAAAGGAGGTCTTGGGGTCTCATTTCACAATCAAGCATTAAAACGATGAAACTCTACCCAAATTCCCTTTCCTTCCATGCCCAAGTATTTGCATCCTTTTGTGAGTTATTGCCTCAACATTCCCTCTCTAGCCCTTTCTCCCATACAATCCATTGCCTTCCCTTGAGGTGATCAATAGATTGTGAGAGAAGGCATTTGGAAGGTGAAATTGGAGCATTATCAAGAGGATCCCGGACCAGGTTCGCGGAGAGTCGGCTTGCAAAGGTTGTAATTTCCAATATTTGAGTATTGAATAAAATAATCTCTTTTCCCTGCCCCAAATGATGGTTTTTATGTATTTTCTTTGATTTATACATAACAATTTATATCTAACCCTAATTGATGAATATAAATATAATGTTTGTAGCCTTGTTTGCCTAGTTTTGGATGCAGGTCAACTTTGGGAGGAGACTTGCAACCTTGGGAGCTAAAAATCTTGAGGAGGTCAACACCAAAGGTTGGATTAAAGGTACAATTTATGACTTACTCTTTCATTGCTTTCTATTCATCTATTTTGGAATGTTTGGGGTAGTGTATAAATTAGATTGACTTTTAGGGAGTCATTTCTCTTTCTATACTTAGAACCCTGGTATAGTTATAGGGGGATTTTCCCACTAGTAGAATTAGTGACTCCATTGGGGAGTCTCTCTAGGGTTTTATAGGGAGGGTTTTTGGGTTTTTAATTGGCTTCTTGATTTCCTTTTTGAGTTTCAGTCTAGTTTGCTGAGTCTTTTAAGGGTCTCTGGTCACCTACAAGGTGCCTACCATTCTTCCTAGTATTTTTATTTTTGAAAAGTCTCAAGGGTGTACGCACTCTGCTTTTTCTCATCCCACGTACATACGTGCTTTGCACAATAGAAAACCCATGTACATATGAAGGTTGTCGATGAAAAAAACCACGTATCTATATATTGGAGTGTTTTTAACAAAGAGAGGCCTTGTTGGCACAAGGGTAGACCCGAGGTTCGCTCCAAGAGCGCACCAACAAGCCCTAGCTACTGGCCCTTTCAACAACACCTGCGAAGTAGATGCAGTCTCACCTGAAGTAGCTATGAGGGGGTTGCAGGATAGATATGTCTACAACCAGGGGAATATCAAGTGGATCTAGTGGAACAACAACACAATATGCACCTATCACTTATCAAGCTAGATCTATCCTGCGCAGTTATAGATATGATCTAACACAACAATATAAATAACAAGATAACAATGATAGATATCAAAGCATCAATCACACATACACAACGCAAGATATACGTGGTTCACCCTCCCTCTAGGGCTACGTCCATAGAAATGTGCTTATGATTTATTAAGGTAAAGCATACAGTTCTTGTCTGTGCTCTCAGCTAGCAGATCTTATTTCTTCTCTCTCTTTCTCTCCCCTCTCCTGCGCACCCAACTGAAGGACTTGATCTCCACACACAGCTAAAGATATTATAATACCAGAAGGCTCTCTCTCTCAACACTTCTTTCTCTCAATACAATAATCTCTCCCACAATAGAGCTGAATCAACAACAATATCATGTCAATACTCAATGACCAACCTGACCCAGGTCCTCTTGACCTTTATTTATACATTAAAAGACCTCACCGACAACCTTAGGTCGAAACCTAAGTGCCAAAACCCTATATACAAAAACCCTAGGTGTCTAAAACCCTAGGTCAACTTGACCCGCTTTTTTCGGGCTTCGCCAGCTTGCCTTCCCTTCCTTCTCGCACGGTGCTCCAAAGCATCAAACGGTGAATTTTTCCACTTTATGAGTTGTCCTCAATCCATATTCCTTGCTGATCTGTCATCCTCTATCTCCTTGTCCAACGTCTTTCTTTTCTGCACTTCGCTCCATCTTTTCTGCTCTTCTGCTCACTTCGACCTAGTGACAGTCACTGTGTCTCCCGTGAAGCTCATTTTTTACCTTTTCTTCCTTGTACTTCGCTTCCTTCCATAACCAAGGGCCAACATGCCTATCTCTTTCCTGATGAAATTTTAGGCTTCTCAGGACTTTCTTGAACATGTCAGAGTCTCTGTCTTTGGCCATATCTTGGGTAAAATTTTCGGTTAACTTGTTCCTTAGTTTTATTTTGTTTTCCCTAAAGGTTTAGAGTGAACTTTCAAGTTTTAGATCCTCCTTTTGGTTTCTTGTTTGAATCCATGCGTTTACGTAGTTGTCTTATGGTATCTATCAATCTTGATTTCTGTTAGCTCTTTTTTCCTGTTTCTTTCTTTGAAAAACAAAACAGATTTTTACTTTAGTTTTTCTTGTTAAAGTAGTTCGAAAAATAAAAAAATAATTTCTTTTCTTGCATTTAGTTTGGTAAAGTAGCCTAGGTTGTTTGTTTGCAGAAGAAAAGAGTCTTCATTTCAAAGTTCTTTTTGATTTCCTGAAATTCAAGTAGTTTTTCTTAGTCAAACGAAAGAACTTTTTAGGAAACTTTTAATTACAAGATCTTGAAACATTGATTAGAAAAGTTGAATTTTACAAAGAGTTTTACAAGCTTTGCTTTAAGTTCAAAGTATATTTTTGCTTTCAAATGCTCTAAATTTCTCTTCCTTATTCGTCTCTTCAAAACACCATTATTTTCATGACCACATCCTTTGTGTAAATCAATCCTTAAAATTAACGTTTAACTTAAAATATATTAGACTTTTTGTTTGTAGGGTTCATTGGATAGTTTAGGCTTTTAGGTGTGAAGAGGAAAATATTCAAGGCCATTTAAAAAAAATGTTGGAGTTTGAGATAGGGAGTGTTTTAAGTCCAACATCGTAAGATTTATCCGAGAACCCCCTCTAACACATGGGATAAACATGAGGTCACGTGAGGAAAGGTAGAGGAGATAACCCCTCCGAAGTCGGACTAAATATAATGGGGATTGCATATTGAGGTCTTTCTCGAGAACAATACTGATTACATTTTTGTATGAAGCTATGTGGACCTTGAATCTATTTGAGATCCTCAGTTGTCTTCTGGACCAATTTATTTCGACACCCTTGAAGGGCTTCATACTTGTTATCCTTCTCATTACAATCAGCCTGACTGTTGATTGTACCCGCCTGGTGACTGATTGCGAGATGGCAACCTAGTTGCCTATTTTTACGGACTTACACGAGTGACTGCGGTGGTATACCATGGTATCTAGTCCATACGTCAATCACACTTTGTAGAGTATACCCAGAGGGTTCTTCCATGTTCGAGTTTCACTTACACCGATAAGTTTCTCTAACATCGATTGGCATAACTGTCCTTCCCACTAGTTAGTTGTCTGCTTGATTTTCCCTTAGGAAATTTTAGTGGTGTGCTTTATTCTCCCTAGTTTTCTATAGTGATTTAGTCAGTCATTTATTTGGGTCTCTGAACTAAGGTGGTAGACCTCCCACTCCACCAGTCGTGAGGACTTTTCGGTCTTTCGCTTAGAAACATGGAGTCGCCTCTTTATAGGTGTTGTTTTTATACCATTGGTTCACAAGAGTTAGTGTGTGAGAATTTTATGGACTTGAACGATCCCTCAAAGGGAGAACCTGTGCATAATATCTTCATGGCTAAAGTTCCTAAAGATACCAACCAAGGAACCCCTTCTCAAGGGGATTCTTGTGCTTTTCCTTTCTTTGGAAACGTTGGTGTCCCTTTGATGACCACTTTGTACATTCCTGGGTTGAATATGGAACTGTGAGTTTGGTTGGGTACCATTCCAAATGTCCCGAATGATATTGAAACTTCTCAGTTAAGAACATTATGTCATGGGCACCATGTTTATGTTCCTTTGTCAACAAATTATTCTCCTCCTTCTTCCTTCTCTGTTGAAATTCCAACTACTAGTAACCAAAATTCTAAACGAAATAGAAAGAGGAAGAATAAGAAGAAGAAATCACCAACCTCTGTTATTCATGTTGGATATAGGTCATCAAACTCTACAAGTCATGTTGAAGATCAATACCCAGCTTCTGCAAGTCATGCCGGGGGAAAACAACTAACCTCTACAAGTCATGTTGGGGGTACGAACCTAGTCCCTGCAAGTCATACTGAAGTTCAATTACCAACATCTGCAAGTCATGTTGGAGATAGTTCCTCAACCTCTGCAAGTCATGTTGAAGACCAACACCCAACCTCTGCAAGTCATACTGGGGGAAAAAATACATTCACTGCTAGTCATATTGGCGATAGGTCTGTAGCCTCTGCGAGTCATGTTATCGACCAATCACCAACCTATGCAAGTCATGTTGGAAATGTGAAACCAAATACTTCCAGTCATGTTGGGGGCATCGCTTCTGTTGATAAACCAAGACGGATAGGCCGTGATGGGTATTCTATATGCATTAATTCCCTCAATTAAATTGTCAACCCGGGGTAAGTAAACTTAGAGTTGTGGCACTGTATGAGCCAAGGAATAAAATCTAATGGAAGTACTATCTAACTAAGCAGATGGTCTACCTAAGGATCAATACTCTATCAATCTACTTAAGAGACGACTCTTTTCATTTCTATCAATTGGAAAATTCTATTAATGATCTTGACATATTTACCTTAAGCAAATTCAAACAATGGATTGATGGATTACTTCTAAGAGAAAAAATCATAACCTATCTTGAACAAGTTATTCTATTCAACCCTTTTTAATAAGCAACAACAAGTAAATTACTTATGATCTTTTTATCTTTAAGCAAATAAGCAAGAAAAAAACTAACCTATCAAGACTATTTCAACAAGTGAACTCTATTCGTAAGAAGAACTCATAATCATTTCTATTTTGCAAAGGAGAAATCTCAACCTACTTAATAAAAAAGCATCATGACTGTATTCAGATTCTAATTAATCAAAACTATTCCTAATTTGCAACAACAGGAAAAAGATAATTCAAAGATGATGATTATGTCTTCGGTGCCTAATAACATCACGATGGAATCTGACTATTAGTGACAGTTCAAGAGGGATTAATTCAATGCTGAATTCTACAGAGAAATGGAAGTGTGAATCAAGCAATCTAATGAAATCTTTTCCATCATAGAAGCAACACTAAGTATCTTGGGAATCCATGTGATCTTTGAACTTCATGCATCAATCATAAATGATTAAACACACTCTTATACTAATTCAAGAAAATTTACAAACTCATGAACTCATGATTAAAAATCTTAATTCAAATCCACTCTTCTAATTAAAATTTCAATTCAAATCCATAACTGATATTTTATAATCTAAACTGAACTAAGCCTATCATTAAAACTCAGATTTCAAAACTAGAATGCTTTTAGAAAAGCATAACCTAAAAATCTATTTCTATCCTAACATACTAAAGCAAGATTAATGAACAAAATAGATCTATGAAAACTTAACTGAACTGGTAATTGAATTTAGCTTGATTACAACTAATAAAACTTGCAACTATTAATCCATCTAAGCTTGTAAACTATCCTAAATTAAAATTCTGTCTACACTAATCCTCTGTCTAAATAATACTCTATTTTAATTGCAAAGACCAAATTAAGACTTCAATGCACTATCTAAGTTAGTATCCTACAAGACAATTCATTGCTAAGAAATAAGAAACACAACATGATAAATAACAAGCTCCTATAAGCAATCTGCAATTTAAAGAAAGACAAATTAGATAATCACATTACAATTAGCATGTACAATAATTGAAACTAAAAGATACATACAACAAATAAACAACGTAAATTCTAACTAAGAAAATGAGATAAACACATGATATATCTATAAAGTCACCCAGACCACTGGTGCCCCCCCCCAATAGGTTGTGGCTACTCTTCAACAACAAAACATAGGCTTAACTCAACGAGATTCTGTCATTAATTAAAAATGAAGTTTGGAACACAAGTTTGCAGAGAAATGTCTGAATTACACAATGAAACTATCCTTAAAATTATGTCTGTGGTCTTGCCACTGATAGTGGTATTTATAGGTGAATTACAGCTCTAGAGGTCAACCACTGGAAGGGTCGACCTCCTCTAAAAATGGAAAATTCATTAAATGAACTTCTAACAGCTTCAACTTCTAGAAAATCCGTGAGCCACTCAATGACCAGAATAACTGCCCAATATGAGGTGTATTGAGTTTTGTAGCTAGAGGCCACGAGGGGGCACAAAACCCAGATTGTCGATTCATCCACCACAGGCCGCCAATGTACCAACCGCTAACTCCTCTGGGCTTTGAGTGTTGGATCACGTGTTGGATGGAGTGCTGGATCGTGTACCGGATGGGGTGCTAGATGAAGTGCCAGATGAGGTACTGGATGGAGGATCATACCGCGATTATTCCCTGTTACATAGAGACCATGCATTAAATCCTTGTAAACATTAAACCGAACTGAATTGAGATAAAAATAATTGTAAAACCATCAATTACACATATCTGATATGAATCCATGATGAATCGATATAAAAACCTTTGAAACTCCTTCAAAATGGCCAATAGCATATATAATATCGGTGAAAAAAGGATTCAATCATCGCAATAAAACAATCAAAATACGAACCCAACATTACCCCCATGCCTAAGGATTTGCAGGTCCCACTTCAAACAAAAATGAATCACCTGACATGACTAGTCTTGCAAAGGTAGGGGTGGATTAACTTTGGAAGCTTATCCCTCTTGTCTTGGGGACTTTGTCTTGGGCCTTTTATGATGTTTCAATTGTGTCTAGAGGCTGCGATTGGCATTGGTCATTTGATCAACCAATCGTTGGAGAAAATTTTATTTTTCTTGCAATACCACATTATCATGATGGAGATGCCTATCCATAGTTTTTCACTTTTCCAATTGTTGAAGAAACTGAGCATTTTATTGTTGTAATTTTTCAATAATTGGGGTATGATCAGATGTTTCATAAGAGGGATTGGATCCCTTGATGGATGTTGAAGGTCTATGAACTTTGGAAGCTGATGTAGGCATCTGGGAGGTAGTAGTAAAAGAGTTCTTGTGAGAGGGAATAGGTTCAGATTTTACTTCTCTATCAGGCTCAAACTCTTCTGTATAAACTTCCCTAAGTATTTTATGGGGGCTTTCATGATTAGAAGACACTTGGATAGGATCTGAAGTGCTTGAGGGTTTTACATTAGGCTTTCCACTTGCACTTCAGGTACTTCTTCGAAAAGATTCCCCTTTGAACCGATTGGATCCTCTTCTATTCATAGGGACTAAAGGGAAATATTGATGCAATGCCTCTTGTAACTTCTTGGGTTGAGGATCAATAAGTGTTGAGGGAAATGGAGAATTATCAATAGGCTTCTTAGTTTTCTTGCCCGATGAGGCTGCATGGGAATCAACAATTTTCTTGGTCTTTTTCTCAGACAGAGAGACAGTTTGAGTGGGAGGGTTTGGATTCTTTGGAGAATGATGCTTAGATGGAGTAACGGTCCCTAAATCAATTGATTTCTTGTTGGTCTTGACTGTGAGATGTGGGTTTGAGAATTGATAGAGGAATTCATCCCATGTCTTGCCCTGTTTTGTCAACTCGGTTATGACAAGCAATTTGATGAGGCCGTGGTGGAATAGACTGTTATGATGATTGGCCACATTCTTTCATACTTGGGAAGACATTTTCTCAATATTTTTCATGAAGTAGAAAGGAAAATTCAGGGGCTTATTAAATTGGAAATGAGCTAACAGACGAAAATGACAAGCTTTGAAAACATAGTATCTACCTTCACAAGTGATAATTATGGTAATGACAATTAGAGGATTAATCATCTCATCCTTAATCCATTCTTTGGAGTACCCTTTAACTCTAGAAACATTCTGAAACTCAAGCTTGAAAACTTTGTTGTAGCTTGGCCGTGGGAATTGATGGTGTTTGAACCAACGATCTCCAACCTGTTGAAATTTTGTGTCTGAGGAAATTGACTCCTCATAGACCAAGAAGGCCAAAGACCCAATGCGTGCCATCCTCCCATCGAACCCGAGGGAAAATTGAAGTGAAACGCCATCATTGTGGCCCTACAGACAGACCAAGAATGGTCCCCATGCCGCGTGAAGGAAAAACTCCCTACACTCTGTGAATTCAGGAATGGCCAGAATCTCGGCATAGGAGGAAGGCTCATAGTGTTTAGGCATGGTTACATCATGGAGGATGAGAAAATGGATGGAAGTGGGCAGAGGGTGAGTGTGACACAACAATAAGGGATGAGTGAAATGGTAATTGGAGATAAACCCCCTATTTTTAATGCGCTCAAGGTGGAAAACGGTTGAATTTGTGAGTGAATTCATCACACACAATTGCCATGTGTGACTATGATTGCGCCGAATTTGAATTTCAAAGGGTGTCCTTTGGAGGCAATTTTAATCATGTGAGAATTATATCGATGTCCAAGTCTTCGACTTGGACATTTGATCATAAAAATGCATTACAAATTGTTTAATTTAATTGTCAAATGAAAATTTTAACGATATGCCATTTAATCCATCTCATCTTACTAGTGATCATGCGTATTAATTCGAACAATCCATTTTTTACCTGCAATCATGGTCACTTACAGTATGTGCACACCTCATTCGATCCTTCATATGGCGCTTCAGCCAGTCGTCCATATGGCACCCCATCCGGTCTTCCAAATGGCACTCCATATGGCACTTCATATGGTACTCCTGTGAAAATGGAATTTGTTCTCATTTTAATGGACGTTTACCCATAACACTCATCTGGGACAACTTCTGACAGTCATGGTGAACAAGAGCATAGATAGGATAAGTGTGAATATAATGATCCACTGTTAATTGCCTTGTCATTTTTCTTGTACACTATAAAACAATATGTTCCTCTGTCCATAGGTGTGTAACACAAATCTGTAGTAAATATTTTAACAGTCTGTAATTGACACAAAGAACTAGTTGAGCAGTATTTCGAAGAAATGTACAACAGAATTATAACACACAGTGATGTCAGTGGTATATAATTCAACATTTCAATAAAAATAACTGCTGATATAATAACCCATATTATGAAAGCAATATACGAAATTTTTACAAATATTCTACTTCTTCTTCTCATGGATTATGATATAGATAGGAAGTGTTTGTCATTTTTCATCTCATGAAACCCCTCCCCCACTCCTAATTATTGTGACACCTCACAGTGTAAAATATAGGGAACCAATCAATTCTCCCAATAACCTAAGATTTACAGCTTGCCAAGTGTAGAGATAAATTTCACACATCAGTCTGACGAGACGGTTAGAATATGGCCCCATCTATAGGATAGAAAATCCTACATATAGTTAAAAAGAGGTAGGCAAGAGAGTCTTAGGATAGTCTTAAAGTTAGTTCCCAATGGCAGATTTATGGATTTCATTGACCTTAGCTTAAGCATACATACTTCTTTTCAGATTTGTCTACAAGTAATGCCATACATCAGGACAAGTTTAAGATTTAGGAATTTTGTTTATTATTTTTTGTCAAATTATCATCCTCGCTAGGTAGAATGCCCCGTTGCTAGCAAGCATGTTCAGTACTTTGATGGGTTTACCTAGTGATACCACAGGTCGATACTCGCTGCCAGCAGACCTGTTCAGTATCACGACGGGTTAGCCTCTTACACCCTCAAAGACCAGGTCACCATCTTTTAATATTTTAATATAAAGATTTCTTTTTGCAAGAAGATGGGGAGACTGCTCTGAAAAACGGTTTTCTTTCTTTTTTTATATTTGGATGGTATTTATGTTAGAGGATGAATCTCCTTTATTGATTCCTTAGAGATTTTCCTGATGTAAGGGGTACTTAAACAGACGTATCCTATCTAAAGATATGGTATAATCAAGCATTTTTAGTGTGTAGTGGATGATACCATTGGGAATGAACAAAAAGGTATCTTTAGGCTCAGCTCACCTTTTTTTTTTAAGTTATTGTGATGTTTCCATGGCTAACTGCTAATCATACCTCCTTGTTACTCTTTAATAAATATACTTTACTCACTTACTCAAGGTTCTTAGGGAAATTGTATGAGTAACCTCTAAGTTTTATAGTCATGGTATCACTTCCTTATATCCTCTAGTGGTGGAGGCTAAGAGAAACTGCCATTAAAGATTCCTTGAAAAAAAGAAGATATAAATGTTTGCAAAAATATGGCTAATTATAGCAAGGCATTATTCAATTGATGCTTAGCAGACAACAAGGTTCAAATATAGCAATATTTTTGAAGGGAAATACTTCCCTTTTTAAAAGTTTTTATCTCCTTGAAATTGTCTACTCGTGGTGAAATAAATACCTGCAAAAATCTTTAGAATTGTCTATCAACATACTTCAAATTATTTACATATGTACAGTTGGAAATTCAGAAAGAAAAGTTTCAAGAACAGGGGGACACTTCCCCATCTACTAAGGCCAATGCCTTGTCAGTTGACATGACCTGTAGAAAATATTCTTTGGAAATGGGTCTGTGATAAAATTTGAGTCGGTGTCCATTCACTATGAAAGAGACTTGTCCATAGTCAATTGTTTTGATATTAACAACACCATTATCATACACGGTGACTACCTCATAAGGACCAAACCATCGATTGGTAATTTTTCCTTTGAAATTTTTAAATCAGGAGTCAAACAACAAAGCCCAATCACCAGGTTGGAAGTGTTTCTTCTTAATAAACTTGTCATGCCACTTGCTCCTCTAGTTTTGAACTAATATTGTTCGTTGGATAAAATCTTTCCTAATCTCATCCAACTTGTTTAATTATAGGGATCGTTGTTTCTGTGCCTCATCTAAGTTTAATCCCAATTCCGCGATAATGCATAAAGTCCTTACTTGGAATTCTATTGGCATACATACTTGTTTTCCATACACTATGAAAGAGACTTGTCCATTGCCAATTGTTTTGATCTTAACAATGCCATTATCACACATGGTGACTAAATCATAAGGACCCAACCACCGATTGGTAAGTTTTCCTTTGAAAATTTTAAATTAGGAGTCAAACAAAAAATCCCAATCACCAGGTTGGAAGTGTTTCTTCTTAATAAACTTGTCATGCCACTCGCTCCTCTGGTTTTGAACTAATATTGTTTGTTGGATAACATCTTGCCTAATCTCATCCAACTCGTTTAATTGTAGGGATTGTTGTTTCTGTGCCTCATATAAGTTTAATCCCAATTCCGTGGCAATACAGAAAGTCCTTACTTGGAATTCTATTGGTAGAAGTACTTGTTTTCCATACACTAGCTCGTAAGGGGTATGCCTAGTGGTGTTTCTCCAGGTGGTCCAATATGCCCACAAAGCCTATGGAAGCCTATTAGCCCAATACTGATGGTGTAATTGAAATTTTTTGGTTAAGATAGCTTCCAGAACTTTGTTTGTGGACTCTACCTGACCATTAGCTTGCGGGTGATATGGAGAAGAATTGTAGTGTTTGATCCCATATTTATCTGTTAATTCTCTCATCATCTTGTAAGTGAATTGGGTGCCATTGGTTTGTAACAATTTCACGAGGAACACCAAAGTGGGAAAATATGTATTCATAAATGAATTCGACAATAGTTTTTCGGTATCCCTAAATAGGGATTTTGCTTCTACCCACTTGGTGACATAATCTGTAGAAACCAAAATATATTTTTTCTTACGAGACATGGGTGAAATTGGTCCTACAAAGTCAAGGGCCCATTTATAGAAAGGCTCTATGATAACTTGCACACGCAAGGGAATTTATTTAGCTGATGCGGGTCTTCCTATCCTTTGACAACTATCACAACTCCTCACATATTTGGCAGCATCCTTAAAAATGCTAGGCCAATAGTAACCTGAATGTAACACCTTATATGTTGTACGTTTGTCGGAAAAATGACCACCACATGGTCCATCATGAAAAATTCATAGGATTTATGGTATCTCACCTTCTCAGACACATATACGAATAATCAAGTCTGTACTAGTATGAAAAAGGTCATGGCGAACCCAAGATTAGTTAGCACTTTGCGTGATAATTCTATGCTTTTCATGAGGTGACAAATGAGATGGTAACTTCCTAGTAGCCAAATAATTTTCCATGTCTGCAAACCATGGGGTATTTACAGAGAGGGAAAAAAGATGCTCATCTGGGAAACTATCATCAACAAGAATATTATCACCCTCATGTTTTATGTGTGAAAGAAAATTAGCTGCCAAATTCTCCTTTCCAGGCTAGTCAACGAAGATGATATTGAACTCTTGCAATAACAGGAGCCACCTAGTCACTCGACCATTGGTGATGGGTTTATTCATAAGAAATCTAATGGTAGAGTGATTTGTATGTACAAATAATTTGTAACCTATGATGTAGTGGAGAAACTTATTGATGGCATGGACCACTGCCAAGAATTCCTTTTCGGTAATTGTATAGTTTAACTCGACAGGGGACAAGTTATTACTCACAAAATAAATGGCATAGGACTGATGGTATTATTTCTACCCTAATACTCCTCCTATTGCAATATCAGAGGCATCATTGGATATGTGAAATGGAAGGGACCAATTGGGCCCCTTAAGAGCAGGTGCCACAGATAACTTAGCTTTCAGAGTTTCAAAGGTGGTTTGACACTGATCAGTCCAAAGAAAATCAACATCTTTTATTAACAATCCAAACATGGGTGCAACAATCTTTGTGAAATTTTCAATAAATCGTCGGTAGTATCCGACATGTCCAAGAAATATTCTCACCTCTTTTTGAGTCTTGGGAGTGCAAGTTTGACGATTACCTCAATATTAGCAGGATCAGATTTAATCCCTTCAGATGAAACATGATGTCCTAAGACCAATCCTTCAGTGAACAACATTTTACATTTTTTATGACTTAAGGATAGGTTAATTTCTTGACATCTGATAAGGAATTTTTCTAGATTATCTAGGGCTTCTTGGTAAGTATTTCCATATACTGTAAAGTCATCCATGTATACCTCTACACAATCATGAATAATATCAACAAATATCCCTAGTACTGCTCGTTGAATTGTGGCAAGAGCATTACACAAACCAAATGGTAAGACCCTATAGGCATAGGTTCCCCAAGGACAAGTGAAGGTAGTCTTGTCCCGATCCTCAGGTTCTATGAGAATTTGGTTGTACCTGCTATATTCATCTAAAAATGATAAGTATTTCTTTCCTGACAGGGTATCCAAGACTTGGTCAATGAAAGGAAGAGGAAAATAATCCTTTAGAGTGGCCTTATTAAGATCCCAAAAATCGACACAAATTCTCCATTTCCATGTTACTTTATTTGGAACCACTACAAGAGGGGATACCCATTTACTATCAAAGATGGGATAAATAAATCCGACATTCAATAACTTTTGTATCTCCTCTTTTACTATATCCTTGAGTGCTGGGTTCATCCTTCTCTGGGGTTTCCTAACAAGTGTTACTTCTCCCTGGGTATATATGTGATCAATGCATGTGTCAGGGTGTATACCCTTCATGTCAGTGTATTCCCAGGCAAATTCCCCTGATTGTTCTTTAAGGTCGTTTACTAACTACTTTTGTTGGTCTTCATCTAGTCCGAAATTTATATGTAGAAATTTCCCTGGACTAATCTCATAGGGCATGGTATAAGATGTGGCAAACTCATCTATATCAAAAAAAAAATATGTTGAAGAAAAAATAGATGGGTCCAACTGTTCCTGAAATTATTCCCCAAACATGTACTCAAATTGGGGAAAATATTGTGGAATATCAACACACATGATAGCATAAATAAACCAGTTTAGCACATTTTCCGTTGTTTTCTCCTGAAGTTCCCATGAATGATCACTTGGCAACATGTGTTCTTCCCATTCCTCATTCTCGTATGGAAATTAGAGCCACCATATATTTTCCATGATAGGTTGAGCTGGTGGGTATATGGTGAGCTTCTGTATAGAGAGTCCATTTGAGATGGTCATTTCACCTTCTCTACAACCCATAAATGCATTGGTTGTGGCCAACCAAGGTCTTCCCAAAATAACGGGATGCCCTTTGGTAGGGTCCTTTGAATGAATGAAAAGAAATTCTACAGGGTACTCCCACGAGGCTAATGTAACTATGATATCATCCAAGATTCCTTTAGGTATAACCTTTGTCTTATCTGCTAATTCCAAAATAGTTAGGGTAGGTC
The DNA here is from genome assembly GCA_010110895.2 of Picea sitchensis. Lineage (NCBI taxonomy): Eukaryota > Viridiplantae > Streptophyta > Pinopsida > Pinales > Pinaceae > Picea > Picea sitchensis. The sequence goes on from SNQJ01S0000129.1 coordinate 227,975, forward strand.
TAAGAAGAGGGTTTAACTGTAACTCCTCCAAGGTAGTAACAATCATAACATTGATGGCTGCCCCTAGGTATATGAGAGTGTTTCCGATGGGAACCTTATTAATGGATTTGGTTACTATGGGGTTCCCTAGGTTCCCATATTTTCCAACCCTAGGTTGCTCTGATATGTACTCAGAGAGTTCTCATATCAAATGCACTGTTGGAGGATCCTTTTGCTTCCTCCCTGACTTCTTAATACACAATTCTTTGACCACCTTACTGTAAATTGGAATGTCCTTTATGGCTTGTAGCAAGGGAATTTTGACATAGATATTCTTCAATTCATTCAAAATGTCAAATTATGGTCGAGTGGTAGGTTTCTCAATCACTAATATTTCTAGATAAGGAGGGGCCTTTGTAATTTGTGAAGGTTCATTTTGGAGAAGCTTGGGTTCCTATTCTTTAGGAATGGTAACATATTCCCACTTAGTGTCATTCGTGGGTTTTTTGGGGGTTTCCTCTTCTTATTCTTCCCGAATGACTACTGAAGGCCTCTACCTATCCAACACTTTTCCTGACCTTAGTTGAATCTCATGCAATGGAACAAAAGAAATAACATACGTTAGAAAGGATTGCATCTCAACATTGTGAAGAGGTTGAGTGGGTTTGTTATTAGGGTTGGGCACTGGTTGTGCCAGTAATAATGTTGGTCTTGGGGAGCTTGCATTCTGGTATTTCTATGGTTTTTGTGGAATAGGAGGTAAAGGTGGGGGAACAAAACCTGGCAAAAGCTGCGGGATGTTCGGTGGAAACTGGGAGTAAGGATGAGTGGGCATAGGGACATGTGGAGCTTGAGGGTTTCCTTGGTTATGCCCTCCTCTCCGTCCTTGTAGCCAAGCATGGTGATACTGTGTAGACCATTTTTTCCAACTCGGTGAGTTCCACTATTGTGGTTGTTGATAATAAGGTGGAACTTGAGGATGTAGATCCGGGTATGTAGGCTGATTCCTAGGCTACCATGGACACCTAGGTGCATAAGAGGACTCCCGAGGATCCCCACTTCTGTATATGGCTAACAAATTGGCTAGTGATGGGCACTTTTCAGTTGGGTGGTATTCAGTGCAGAAGCCACAAACTGAAATATTATCTAATGGGCATTCCATTGAGGAATGCTTCTTCCTCCTGCATCTTGGGAAAAATATGCACATTTTTGCATTCTCCTCCTCCTGTTTCTTTTTAATCTTTAGGGTGTCCAACTGGGAACCTATTGCACTTAAGATATCCATTTTGAAGTTCTCTAAGAGGTTCCCTATCTCTACCCTTGTGATGCCACCTGAACTAACTGCTTTTAGGTTTCTACTATAAGGATCCCAAACACTCTTCCCTGTTTTAGCTCTACTCCTCGAGTAATTCCTACACATTTCACAGATTTCAACAAATGGTTTATGGGAGATGCCACCTGATTCCATCAGGTTAAGTGTCTCTAGGTATTCTTTTGAAATACCTTTAAGGAAAATATCCCTGACTTCATCATCTGGAAGGTCATGGTACTTCAATTTCTGCGAGATATAAGCAAACCGTTCCATGTAATCCTCAATATTCTCATCCTCTAACTGTTGGATTTTGAAAATATCATTACAGGAATCCTTGTACTTGCAGTAGTCTTGGTATTTTTTGAGAAATATATCTTTCATGCCTTCCCAAGATCTAATATTGGACTCTCCCAACCCCATGAACCATCTTAGTGCAGAATCCTTGAGGGTGGCAGGAAAAAGTTTTAGTTTCTAGGCATATTGTAAGTAATTGTAGCTCCTCTACAATATGTCGAATTCAAATAGGAAGGTATCCATGTCTTCACTGCTTTTACCGTAAAAGGTAGGCAGTGTCAAGAGTGTAATGTTCTTCATATTGACATTCTGTGTGGTATCCAAAATTGGAAACCTGAAAGTGGTTCCGATTTGGTTTCCAACTTCTTCTCCCTCCTCGTGTCTTACATGGTTGCGATCCTCCTGATCATCCATACTGGTTTGGTTTCCAAAAAGAGAGTACCTAAATGGTTTTATCCTTGAAGATAACATAGTATCCCAAGGTTCTTTTCTGGGAAAGGTATCCCTTTGATGGGAAGGTCTTTCTACTGTTTGGATGTCCGAGACTTTACTCAATACGGTTGAGACTATTGGTGCCAAAGTTTCTGTTTCAACTTGGGAAACAATTATATTGGCTGAACTACCAAACATAGTATTCACCTGATCAAGGTCAATGATGTCTACTAAGTTAGGGTCCTCTGATGGTGGTGAAAAAACAATGTTGTGTTGACTGGTTCTAATGAAGTCCTGAGTGGTATTGCCTCCTATCCCACTACTGCTGATGCTTCAATTTTCTGATGTATAGTGCTCCCTGTTTTGGTCTCTTCAAAGAATTCTTTAGCTCTTTGGGTTGAGCAAACCCCTGCTTTCCGGTATCGGTCTATGGATTTTATGGGAGGAGTGTTCCTTCCTCCAAAAATGTTATAAGGAACCTTGGTTGAAAGGTTTGGTTTGGTTTTAATGTATCTGCCCTTTGAGTCCCTAGGTTTTTTCATGAAAGAAAATAGAAAATACCATTGTGTTTGGGGGAACCTTCTATAACAGATGCGCAAGTTCTTACCTCTCGTCTTAAAGTTCCCCTTCCACCAAACTAATGCTAAGGTTCATAAATTATCTACTTCCTAACTATTTCCTACCTTAAGACAACTCCTCGGAAACGGTGCCAAAAATGATGGGTATTCTATATGCATTAATTCCCTCAATTAAATTGTCAACCCGGGGTAAGTAAACTTAGAGTTGTGGCACTGTATGAGCCAATGCATACAATCTAATGGAATTACTGTATAACTAAGGGGATGGTAATCCATCAATTGACAAATTCTATTAATGAGCTTGAACTATTTTCCATAAGCAACTTCAAACAATGGATTGATGGATTACCTCTAAGAGAACAAATCATAACCTATCTTAAACAAGTTAATCTATTCAACCCTTTTTAATAAGAAACAACAAGTAAACTACTTTTGATATTTTTTTCTTTAAGAAAATAAGCAAGCAAACAACTAACCTATCAAGACTATTTCAACAAGTGAACTCTATTCTTAAGAATAACTCATAATCATTTCTATTTTGCAAAGGAGAAATCTTAACCTACTTAATAAAAAAACAGCATGACTGTATTCAAATTCTAATTAATCAAAACTGTTCCTAATTTACAATAACAGAAAAAAGAGAATTCAAAGATGATGATTATGTCTTCGGTGCCGAATAACATCACGATGGCATCTGAATATTAGTGATAGTTAAAGAGGGATTAATTCAATGCTAACTTCTACAGAGAAATGGAAAGTGTGAATCAAGCAATCTAACGAAAGCTTTGCCATCATAGAAGTAACACTAAGTATCTTGGGAATCCATGTGATCTCTAAACTTCATGCATCAATCATCAATGATTAAAAACACTGTTATACTAATTCAAGAAAATTTACAAACTCATGAACTCATGATTAAAAGCCTTAATTTAAATCCACCCTTCTAATTAAAATTGCAATTCAAATCCATAACTGAGATTTTATAATCTAAACTGAACTAAGCCTATCATTAAAACTCATATTTCAAAACTAGAATGCTTTTAGAAAAACATAACCCCAAAATCTATTTCTATCCTAACATACTAAAGCAAGATTAATGAACAAAATAGATCTATGAAAACTTAACTGAACTGATAATTAAATTTAGCTTGATTACAACTAATAAAACTTGCAACTATTAATCCATCGAAGCTTGCAAACGATCCTAAATTAAAACTCTGTCTACACTAATCCTCTGTCTAAATAATACTCTATTTTAATTGTAAAAACCAAATTAAGATTTCAATGCACTATATAAGTTAGTATCCTATAGGACAATTCATTGCTAAGAAATAAGAAACAGAACATGATAAATAACCAGCTCCTATAAGCAATCTACAATTTAAAGAAAGAAACATTAGGTAATCACATTACAATTAGCATGTACAGTAATTGAAACTAAAAGATACATACAACAAATAAAAAGTGTAAATTATAACTAAGAAAATGAGATAAACAAACGATATATCTATACAGTCACCCAGACCACTAGTGGCCCCCCCAACAGGTTGTGGCTACTCTTCAACAACAAAACGAAGGCTTAACTCAAGGCGATTCTGTCATTAATTAAAAACGAAGTCTGGAACACAAGTTTGCAGAGAAATGTATGAATTACACAATGAAACTCTCCTTAAAATTTTTGTCTGTGGTCTTTCCACTGATAGTGGTATTTATAGGTGAATTACAACTCGAGAAGTTGACCACTAGAAGGGTCTACCTCCTCTAAAAATGGAAAATTCATTAAATGAGCTTCTAACAACTTCAACTTCTAGAAAATCCGTGAGACACTTAACGATCAACATAACCTCCCAATATGAGGTGTATTGAGCTCTGTAGATGGAGGCCACGAGGGGGCACAAAACCCATATCGCCGATTCATCCACCACAGGCCACCAATGTACCAACTGCCAACTCCTTTGCACTTTGAGTGCTGGATCGCGTGTCGGATGGAGTGCTGGATCATGTATCGGATGAGGTGCTGGATGAAGTGTTGGACGAGGTACCAGATGGAGGATCAGACCATGATTATTCCCTGTTACACATAAACCATGCATTAAATCCTTGTAAACATCAAACTGAATTGAATTGAGCTCAAAATCATTGTAAAAACATCAATTGCACATACCTGATACAAATCCATGATGAATCGATACAAAAACCTTTGGAAATCCTTCAAAATGGCCAATAACATATATAATATCGGTACAAAAAGGATTCAATCATCACAATAAAACAATCAAAATACGAACCCAACAAGACATAAGACTAAGTTCCCTTGTAAGATTTGCAAGGGAGATCACCTTACTCATTTATTCCCTGGCCTTCCAGAGGTACTAAGATTTTGGTCCCTGTCTGCAAGATCTTCTGATTCTAAGTCCTCTGAGGTTTCCTCATAGTCTATTCAGTCAGTGGTTGAGAAAGTGGTTGTGTCGATGCAATATTTGGTCGATCCCACTCCTTTTTTGGGGGGTGATGCGCCTTCAGACCATGTTTTCTTGTAGCCTATTCAACCAATGGTTGAGGAAGTGGTCGTGCCGATGGAATCTTCGACTAATCCCACTCTTCTCTTGGAGAGTGTCGAGTCTACCAAAATGGTCACGCCGATGCAATCTTCGGCTGATCCCACTCTTCTCTTAGGGAGTGATGTGTCTACCAACTATGTTTTTAACATTTCCAGTTCAGTACTTTCGGAACAAGGGGGAATCCCACTCACTTTGAGCACACCCCCTCCAAGCCCTAGGATGGTTTCCTTTGATTGGAATGACCTTGTTGAGCTTCGTCTTCTTTCTTTTTCACCCTTTAAAATAAGGGTTGAATTTAATTCAATTTTTTTTTACCGATGTATCGTAGATGAAGGAGCCTCCACAAGTATTTTATCCTCCTCGGCTTGGAAATCTTTGGGTTCTCCCGAGATTGTGACTGCTTCGCATGAGTTGTTCGATTTTGAAAGATGTCCTAGTGAATATTTGAGGGTTCTTCCTTAGTTTCCTATCTCGTTAGGTGGGAAGATAATCCTTGTTGATGTTATAGTGGTGCAAGTCTCGTTAGATTTCAATATGCTTCTCAAGCGTGATTATGTATATGCTATGAACGCTGTGGCATCTACACTCTTCCGGGTGATGCATTTCCTGCATAATGGAAGAATTGTCACTATCAACCAATTGGCATCTGATAATAACCATCCTAATTCAACATTAGTTCAGGTTGCCCATTTATATGTTTCTAGTGTTCGTGTAGACTCTACCCCTCCATGGGTTAATTATGTGGAATTTTATCCTCGATGTTCAATTGCTTCTGAGAAAGAACCTATGAAATCATGTTTTCCTTCTCGATAAGTGGTCTTAAAAATTGATTCGTTGGTATATCCAATGGGGGCATGTGAGCCCTTGCTTCCCCTTCTTGGTCCAAGTGATCTCGAGTCTCCTTCTAAGTCAGTTCTCACTGTTTGTAGATCCTCAAGCCCTCGTGCTTGTGATTCTTCGCTGATAGACTCTGCCAGTCCTGACCAGAACCTTCATCGTCATATGGAATATGGTCAGTTTACTTCGCCCTTTGGGACTGTTGACTCTCCTTGTTCGTGGGATTTCTCATATTTTGAATTGCCTTCAGATGAGGCTATGCTTGAAGCCGTGACTATGGGTTTTATACCATGCGAAGACTTACACTGTGGTTTGTGTTTTCTTCCCTTTTTGGAGACTTTTCAGGTTGACTATCGAAGAGAATCTTGGTCAGAGCCTAGTGTTAGGCGGAAATATTGTCGTTTAATTCCATTGTAGTACTTTCCCAACTATTTAATTTGTCAATCCAAGGTTCGTAGGCTTACAAAGCATACACACTATATATGCAGGACTAAAGTAGAAGTAATCTAATCTAAATTGATGAAATGAAATTAATCTAGGAAAGCATTGAAAGACTAACTATGAAAGCAGGAAATTAATCTAGGAAAACAATACAACATGTGAATAGTTGAATGACAAAAGACATATGTGAGCTCACACAATATATCAATCTCAAATTATATTAAAAGAGTCAAATGACAAAGCATGAAAGAATGAAAAAGCTAGGAATCCCCTTCTCCTAATTACAAGACTAAATTATGAATTACATGATCTCTAACCCTCCAAGCTAATCCCCCAATTATGAATAACATGATGACCCTCATAAAGAGAGAACACTCTCCTGTATACATGAGTGTCATAATTACAGATCCACTATTCTCTCAACTTATTCCTTCAAATCCTCCACTCATATCTTGGATAAGATATCCTATCAAAATCTCCATGATCTTCTCCTTTGAATATGCTTGAATGATTGTCCCAAATATT
>SNQJ01S0000129.1:237520-252842 GCA_010110895.2 Picea sitchensis
CTTGACTTTCATGAGTTGGCCATCCCGAGAGTCCAGTCAAGTTCAGATTCAAAATCAATGAAGTTCTCTGCCTAATCATTGAGATTCTCCAGTATTTTCCCAACGGATTTTTGAAGACATTAGAGTAGTGAGTATTACACTCCCATTGTACTCCTACCTGAGTTTTGAAGATCTTGAAGTTGTTTCTCGAGCTATGAAGTTTTCATCTCCAATTGCGGGAGTCACTATCTTTTTGAAGATGCATATTGTACTTGTATATCTTCGACTCATTTTGAGATGTATATCCACTATGTATTTCTCGTAACTACACTTTATATAGTTATGTAACATGAATCTGTAGTGTATTTTATTGGCAACCATGATTTAGTTCCTCTAGATCATGGGTATGCCCGCCTCATAGAGACAATTGTTGTTTTGCAGATGGCACCTCCCGAACTCAGGTCCCGGGCTCACTCGATTTTGTGCATTCATGACGGTAAAGATATGTAATGTATTTTGACCATCAGTTGCACTTATGAACTCATACATTATGGGGCATCTGTTATAGCCCTAAAATTCCCTACTCATGCATATATGGAATTGGCCTTCCTACTTGCTTAATTTTCCAAATCATTGCTGAGGAACTCTATTTTAAAAACCATTTTTTGGAGCATGTACACATCCTGCTGTACTACTTCCCACGTACATATGCTTGCTTCATGCTAGACAACCTGTGTACATATGCTATATGCACACTAAACATCCTGTGTATACCCCCAAAAGTTGCAAAAATTAAAAAGTTGCAAGGAATTCAGTGGAATTAACATGCTATTGGAGGTTTCCCAACCAATTCACCAGCTATAGCCCGTCCCCCAACCATATAACTATCCTTTTGTCATATTAAATGAGGTCTTGGGGTCTCATTCCAAAATCAAGCATTAGATTGGTCAAACTCTTCCAAAATTCCCTTTCCTTCCTTGTCCAAGTATTTGCATCCTTTTGTGAGTTATTTCCTCAACATTCCCTCTCTAGCCCTTTTATCCCATACAATCCATTCCCTTCCCTTGAGGTGATCAACATATAGTGAGAGAAGGCATTTGGAGGGTGAACTTGGAGCATTTTCAAGAGGAGCCCGAACCAGGTTCATGGAGTGTTGGCCTGCAAATGTTGTAATTTCCAATATTTGAGTATTGAATAAAATAATCTCTTTTCCCTGTCCTAAATAATGGTTTTTATGTATTTTCTTTTATTTATACATAAAATTTTATATCTAAACCTAATTGATGAATATAAATAGAATGTTTGTAGTCTTGTTTTCCTAGTTGTGGATGTAGGTCATCTTTGGGAGGAGACTTGCATCCTTGGGAGCTACAAAGATTGAGGAGGTCAACACCAAACATTGGATTAAAGGTACAATTTCTGACTTACTCTTTCATTGCTTTCTGTTCATCTATTTTGAAATTTTTTGGGTAGTTTAGAAATTAGATTGACTTTTAGGGAGTCATTTCTCTATCTATACTTAGAACCCTGGTATAGTTATAGGGGGATTTTCCTGATAGCAAATCTCTTTTTGAGACACATTCAGGACAGAAAATCAAAGTCCTCCGAACAAATAATGGGGGAGAATATGTCAACCATGATATACATAATCTTTGTCATGAGGCCAGGATTTAGCTGCAACACATGGTTCCCTATACACGATAGCAAAACAGAGTTGCTGAGTGGAAAAATATATCTCTAAAAGAGATGGCATCTTGCATGCTACATGCAAAGGAACTTACACTGATATTATGGGATGAAGCAATTAATTGTGCAACCTACATCCAAAATAGATATCCCCATAGATATGTCAAGGATAAGGCCCCCTACGAGGCTTGGAACGACCTCAAACTGGAAGTGACCCACTTCCATATTTTTAGTTCACGTGCATGGACCTGGATTCCCTCTGAGAAGAGGAAGGCATTTGGTCCACAGAGCATAGCGTGTATATTTGTTGGATACCCCGATGATGTGAAGGTATATAGAATCATTGATATTTCCTAGACCGAATCATCATTGAGTGAAGTGTCCAATTCAAGGAAAGTGTCTTGCATGTACCTCAACAACCACATGCATACACTTTTTTTATTCCACTTTTCATAGATGATGAGCATGCACATGCCAAATCTTGTTCAGATGAGAGTTTTGATTCAGAGAATTCATATGATCCAGATATAGAGTCAATACAGTGAGATGAAAAGTCAGTGCATGCAACTGCAAATACATAGCCACAACCAAGGTCCAATTGGGCCAAGACTACTATTCATGATGCATGAGATCTTGTTGGGGATCCAACTGATACTAGGAGGACTCAATATGATTTCTAGGAGCCTCCTTTTGCACTCACTTCCACTGAACCAATTCCACCCAGGCATATTTTCTTGGTTCATTCTTCATATCCACAGTCCTATGGTGAGGCTACTGGAAATCCCTTTTGGGAATCCTCCATGTAGGAGGAGTAGAACTCCCTCCTAGAGAACCAAACTTGGGATCTGGTTCCCCTTCCTTCAGGAAGGAAACTTGTCAGGTGCAGATGGGTCTACATAACTAAGAGTGCAACAGATGGACAAGTTTGCATATACAAATCCAGGCTAGTTGCCAAAGGCTTTCAACNTTGACTATGATGAGACCTTTTCTCTAGTAGCGAAGATGGATTCCATATGTTTGGCACTTTACATTGTAGTAGCTAAGGGATGGGAATTCCATTAGATGGACGTAAAGAATGCATTTCTTCATGACGATATATTTGAGGAGATCTATATGGAGCAACCCAGGGATTTGCGTAGGATTCATCTTTGGTCTGTCGACTGAAGAAGTCTCTTTATGGCCTCAAGCAGGCCTTGAGGGCATGGTATGATAAGATGGACTCCTACCTGCTGTCATAACACTTTGTACGTTGTAAGTCAGACTCGAATGTTTACATGCTTGGGACTATTAATTCACTTCTACTCCTAGTTCTTTATGTTGATGGTTTGCTTATCACCACTTTCTCGACTTCAACGATTACTAAAGTCAAGAGGATTCTGCATGACAGGTTCTTGATGACAGACATGGGTCCACTACATTTCTTCCTTGGACTTGAGATCGGTCAGGATGCATAAGTTATCAAACTATCTCTGGCCAAGTATGCATGAGATCTCCTTGAGAGATTTCACATGATAGACTGCAAGTCTACCCCGATTCCTTTCCTATCAAGAGTTAGACTTGAGGATGGTGGGGACACTCCACTAGTGGAAAACACACTATACAAAAAACTAGTGGGGAGATTTTTGTATCTCACACACTCTAGACTAGACCTCTCATGTGCAGTTGGAGCAGTCTCCATTTTCATGCAGGAGCCGCATGAGCTACATTAGAAGGCTTCAAAGCATATCCTTCAATACATATAGGGCACCATCACCTTTGGGATTCACTATGCAACAAACTCTACATTGGACCTCATCTGGTTCATTGATTATGACTAGGTTGGTGACAACATTGATCACAAGTCCACATCTGGTTACTCACTTAGTCTTGGTTCTGGGCCTGTCTGTTGGTTGATCAAGAAGCAGGTTGCTATTTCTCTATATTCATCCAAGGAAAAGTACAAAGGGGTAGTTAACATAACCATTTAATTTATGTGGCTACAAAATTTTCTCACTGAGTTGGGCATTCAGTTTCATCGACTGATCGTCATCTGGTGTGACAACTAGAGCACTCTGAAGTTCTGCAGAGATCCATTTCAGAGGTAGTGAATGAAGCACATCAATATCCACATGCACTACATCCGAGACTTATTACACTAGGGGATCATTGACTTGAAGTTCTATCCTTCAACAAAACAAACTGCATACATCTTCACCAAGACATTAACTGAGCAAAAGTTCCATTCTCTGTACAGTCGTCTTGGAGTGAAGGACACAGTTTCCTAACAACTGTCAGTTCTTATTTTTACATNTTTTTTATTTGGGTACCTAACATGGCCTTGTTGTTGGGACCCATAATTTATTTTCACCATAGTGATGTTTAGGGGGGGTGTTGGAGATACTTCACACACACCTAGGATTTCTTTTTCCTAAGGTTTTCCCTAAGTTTTTTAGTCATCATTTAGTCTCCTATAGTTTAGGGAGAATATTCCTCTAGGAGAATATTCTCTTCAATTGACACTTCAGTTTGATCAGTTGAGTGGAGTCTAGATGCCACATTGGGATCATCACCATGCAGCATTGGGATCATCACCAACTAATGCACATTGGCCTTGGGATTATCACCAGAATAGAACATTACTCATGATTCCCTGATCGCCTCCTCACTTCGCTCTATTTCAGTCAGTTAACTGAAGACTAAGAGACTAGTTAACTCAGACTAGGTGGCAATTCACTCCCGTAACTGCCTGAGAGACTACACTAGGTGGCAGTTTACTCCTGTAACTATTGGTGTGTGTCTAGATCACTCTAGAACACCACTATGGTGCATTGTATTCTCCTCCAGTGCACATTAGTTGAGTTATACATAGTATATCATGTGTAAATTATCATTCATCTTTTTGGTTAATGAGAATTCTTCCATTCTTTCTCTCCTGCTTCTCTTTTCTCATATTTTCTCTGCAAACTGTGTATGTCATTTGCTAGCTAGATATTTTTTGTGCAGGTTCAACACATTTACAAGAGTGTCGATGCTGATTTAATTTTGCAGCCCATATTCTTCTCTAGTTAGGACAATTAAACAGTTAGAACCTCTACATAAAATCTGAAAAAAAAAAAGAAAAAAAAAAAAGAGAAGAAGTTGATTTCTGCATACTAATGTTTATAATTTTAAGTTTTTCATGAAGCTTATATGCGAGAAAATTTAAAAAATATCAGAATTGTGTTTGGGCCTTAGGAAAGTAGTTCAAATGCTTACAAGAGGTAAAGTATTCTAAGATTTAGTAATAAGGAAAGAGGGAAATAAAAACCCAATTTCCTAATATGAAGTAAAATGAAATTTGGAATTTAAAACATTGAGAATAATTAAATCCCATTTGGATTTGGTAAGAAACAAATATTACTAGGAATTACATAGTGAATTAATTTCCAAAGGGGAAAGATTTGGACTTAATAATTATTCCTTGAAAATAGGAAAGAAATGCATGTAAATAGGGGATGAGTAATCCCTGGTAAAATCCATTGTTTTACAATGGAGAACTTCACCTCCAAGAAATATATTATTATGGAAAAATAATTTAAACAAATAAATATTGCTTGAATAAATATATGCAAGGCAACTTTGAACAAATGGTAAAGACTCGTAAAATTTGGTAAAATTCCAAAGTTAACATTGAAATGCTCTAGTATTTGAATAATAAGGATTGTAAATTACTATATTTACAAACAAGGATTGTAAATCATTATATTTACAAACTATAAATTTTCTTCCTATGCTAACTTTACCCGATTTCACTATTTATTCTCTACACAGATTGTTTGGTTCTCCTGAAGAAGTCACTATTAAGGAATTTCATTTATCATAAATTTAATGCATGGAAATATTTGTTTCCTTTTATCTTTCTCAACTTAATATTATATGCATATATTTTAATGTGTAAATTCCTTCCAGAATTAGGTCGTCAGAGAAATAAAAAGAGTGCATGTGATGGATACAAGAAACTTCGAGTCCGAAATACCATGGGCACGTTCGATTGAAGTCCAAATCCATTGGAGTGATGGAATGGATGTTATAAAGTTAAATATATTATAATATTAACCCTTTCCCTTTCAATATTGGTCATCAATGAAAAGAGCACGCACAACTTGACTCCTAATATTTCATAGTGTGATGGCATATATGTTATAAAGTTCAAATATATTATAATATTAAATCCTTGTTGTGATTGGCGATAGGAGTGCCGAGAGGAACACATGCATTTCACGCCCGATTTGACATAATATTTAATACATTTAATAAATTGACACACATTTCCAAAACCTTTTAGGAGTTGACCCTTTTCAGAGTTTGACCTTGAGGAGTTCAGAGTACAACTCCAAATATCTTGGAGCATGTCTCTGAAAAGTTATAAGTACATCAGTCCGTATATTATAAGTTTTTAAATATTGTACATGATGGGGTTTGATTTATTCGTAATAATATATAATATTAAATACATTTTAATTGTGCTTCCTCCCTATATATATATAATAAAAAAATAATGTGGAGATTATATAGAGTGTGAAGTCATAAGCTAGGTTCGTTTACTTATATGTTAATCAAGAATTATAATCCTAAGTACATTATGGTCTAATTAATTATATTAGGACATAAAATAATTATGTTATAATATAATTAAGTGGCTTATAAGATAATCATTACAAAAATGGTACTTAAGTTAATTATTAGGCTAAGTAAAAATGTAATTACGAGGGGGGGAAGATAATTAGTTTGTGGAGATTAATTATATCTAATGAGGATTAACTAAATAAATACCGAGGAGTTGTATTTTAAGAAGCTATTAATTAAGTATCTTAATCAGTTTATAGGGAATGTACAAATGCCAATCACTGGTCAAGCAATACTATGTAAACTATGGTGATGTGGCGCATTGTGATGGGTCCACTTGTCAAGTGGATATTTAGCCACGTGTCCCGTCAAGTGATAGCTACAAGGTGGAAACAATGATCTAGGTGGAAAGTGAGATTCAACCTCAATCGTAGATCTCCTAGGGCCCCACACAAGCTAAGCGCAACTGGAGCATGAGGAGGGTCGTTAAATTTCATGTGAATTGGTGACTCCAAAGTATTCAGGGCCATTGGATATGTAAGTTATATCCATCAAAGTAAGTGAGATCAAACAGAGTTTTTCGGAGTGGTTCGAGTGCCTAAAATGAAGGAACTTCAATGGAGAGACTCTAAAAGGTAATCAGAGACATTAAACGCTCAACTCTAAAGATCGTTGGATCTATCAAAGGTAACCCTTGATTCGGAGGGCCAATGGGCCATCTAACAAGCACCATGTCAATGCTGCATTAGATGGTGTAAGTAATAGGAATCCACATGGAAGTGAGTGATTTTGTCCCAATGAAGGTCTAAGGAAACTTTAGGAATCTATAACCTCTGACCTAGAGCTCACTTCTGAGCATGGCCATAGCCGTTGGAAATATCTTGTCGAGAAGAAGACAATGCCGCCCTCTATATGAGGATTTGAGATGATTGAGGAAAATAAAAAATTTAATACCCCATCCCTTAAAACATTTCTTAGGGGGTTGGGTGTGTTATAGAGTGGTATAAGAGCAGGAAACAATAATTGGTCTGCTTGGGCTCGCAAAAGAGTTGAATAATTTTTTCTTAGATAACTTTTAAGGGTGAGGGAACCCTACCCTACCCTATCTATCAAAGCATGATTCAAACACTAGGCCTGGATGGGTCAAATAAAATTCACGAGGATATATTATTAGGGCTAAGATGATCCTATTGAAAGTGTTTTCTTCCTCAAGGATATTATCTGAATAAGCTCCTTGAGGAGAAGGATTGTAGTTTTACATTTTGTTGGGAATTTACTCAACAAAAATTGAAGTACGCTAGATTGCAGCAGAAGAATCATGTCATTTATTTGGTGGAATGATAACCACTACTATAGGGGTGGGATTAGGTTGATAGGAACTAATAACAAGACTTGGATGGTAATGTACTGAATAGGTTGCAGGGTTTCCTACAAATGTGGGCTAATGAAGCCTCTAGTAATTACAATCACTGCTTAAGTAAGAGATTAGGCCTTGTGTGTATAATTCCCCATGTCAAGAGGCCTTATGGAAATATGTGAGTTCAACCTATTTGACTTGTCATAATTGAAAACTGCTATTGGGATAATCCCCTTTTAACAAAGTAAAAATGAGTCCTTTGGATTGTTGCTGGTCCTCATGGAAGAAGTAAAGTGACACTAGCAAGTTCAGAAGCTCATGGTTGTGCTAAATGAGTGTATATCCCTATTAACTTAAGGGCTTGTCTATGCATGAGAATGCAAGAGGTATGCAAGTGGAATATGTATGTACTGCAGGCATGGGTAAAATTATTGGTGTGTGAGGATGTAACATCCCCACTATAATCCCCAGTTTAATTAATGTTTATGTAGATATACTATGTGGCTACGACCAAGCGATGTAATATGCGAATTGTATTTCCTTGTGTTATTAATAAAATATGATGCCAACTACTAAGGGGGACATGGATAAGAGATGGGGGTTGAATTAATCCACAATAGGGGGGAGTGTCTAGGATAATGGCCAAGAGGGGTCCAAGGGGGAAATACCCATCTATATTAATTTAACCCATTTTCCTAAAATTGATATTGTATATGAGCCTTCCCATTTCTGATTGAGTGTTCCCAAAGACAATCATTGAATACATGTAAGAGGGTGGGTGTGAGTGGTCACATCCTAAATTTATTGGGCACATGGGGGTTGAGCAAAATCAACTTGGGGAAGAGTGTGAGTCAAGAAAGGAAATCCAAAGAGAGGGAATTCATATGGGTTGGGGACAATAGATTTTAGACATTGAGTTTTGGTGCATGAGAGCAAGTAGAGACAAAAAAACAGGGATTGAAGTTGCTACAGCCATGGAGGGTGAATTCTAGAGCAATCTGGAGCATGATTAGAGTGCATTGGAGTTTAAAAAATGAAGAGCCAGGCTGTTACGGCTGAAGAGTGAAATATTGTGTGAGTTTCACTAAACAACAAGTGTTTGTTGTTGGTTTGCGGATAGTTTTCCTAGCAACAATTTTCCCTTGAGTTCCCAGCTGAGATATTCCTAGCTACCTGTGCCAGAGAGACCATGATAAAAGAATGGAACATTCATTGGGTTAATCCTGATAAACAGATGATACATCCCTTGGGTTATCCCTGATAAATGAATGATTCATTCCTTGGGTTGGACAGGTCAAGATGAAGAGAGCTGGTGGAAAATCGAGATACCTGTAGGGGAATATTAGTTCGGTTGAGAGTTTTATGAGTAGAGAGTGGACTATGAGAGACCACCCTCTTTTGTGGATTTCTAGCCTCAGATTGAGGGTGACTGGATGTTGAGTTTTGGAACAACTAGTCTATGGTTGGGTGGAACAACCATCCCAAGTAGCTGGTTGCACAACTGTTGTGAAAAGACAAGTGTTTTATCTTGTTGTTTTGTTAAATTATGTGTTTAATTGTTGTGCATGAACTCTGTGTATTTGGAAGTGATTTATATGCTATTGTAATGAGTTATTTAGCTACATTTCATGTTGATTATTAGCATGCCATAGATGATTCTATTTTGTGGTTATAGACAATAGATAAATCTATTTAAATTTGTAGATGAAATCTATAGGAAATGAGTTAACTGTAAATGAATTAAATCAGTTGGCAAAAATTTCATTTTAAGAGTATTTAGCACTGTAATATCACTCAGATGTGTTGGGGGACATTGCATTATGGTATCATAGCTTTGGTTCAAACACTAGGCTTGCATGGGATTGAACTAGAGAGAATTGGTGAAATTCACTGTTGTAGATTTAGTTTGTGACCGATTTGGGGGAAAAAACAAATATTTTAGAGATAAATACCCAATTCCATGAGTGAAATCTGAATTTTAATGACTTCAGACAATTTGTGATGGTTAATGGAGTACAACAGTGAAGTTGCAGATCGAAATTCGACTTGGAATGGTCAAAATTTGAGTTTTGATGGCCGCCTGTAGAGTTATAGGAAGTTTGGTGGATCGACGGGTGAGATCTCTTTTGAACTCGAGATTGATAGCTGAGATTCACTATGATAAATTTAAAAATTTATAATGTTTCATTCATTTGAAAGGTTGATCAAATCAACAACCAAGATTAAATCGGGGGTTGTGAAAGGTCGGAGCAAATCGACTGTCCAGATCAATCAAAGAAAATTCAAAATTTTTCTAAGTGTGAGGTTTGACAATAGAAATCATCGACGTTCGATGGTAAGATCGATGAGTTTGGTGAAGTGTTGGAAATTTTCCAAAAGAAATTGCCGATGGTCGATGGATGAATCGACTGAAATGACGAAGAGTTTGGGTCATCCATAAGACATATCTGACTACCGATGGTCGACAGTCAGGGGTTGACTGAATTCGACGAAGTATTTTCAATCGCTGACAAAACTTTTCGATGATCGACGATCAAGGGTCGATCGAATCCGATGAGGTATTTTCAATCGCCAATGGCCGATGGGCCAATGGTCAAAGGTTGTTTGAACTCAGTGAAGTATTTCAAATCAATCAAGAGAAATCATTGATGATCAATGTGTCGATGGTTCAACGTTGGTCGAAGTCGGCGAGGTGTTCGGGGTTTTCAAGAGAATTGGCTAATGGTCGATGGGGGAAACATGATCATGATTTCATCATCCACATTTCATGCCACACCATCATCCATGTGTCATGCCACGCCACCCAAGTTGAAACCTTAGGATGACATGTCATGCCATGTTGACATCCACGTGTTATGCCACATCAACAACTGCCACGTTAGCTTGCAGAAGTGGCTGATGGTCAAATTGGTCGATTTGGGAAAGAGCTTGAAAGTCATTGGGGATCGTTGATCACCGATGGGCATGTGGTTGGGAATAAACAGATTCAACGGAGAGTTTTTCATTCACCCACAAATATCGCCAATGACCGATTTAAGAGTTGTCTGGAAATAAGGTGTCGGGGAAATGGACTAATGACCGACGATTGGATCAATAGCTTTGGAAGAAAATTTTGTGCATCCAAAGGATAATACAAATCACCGATGGACAACAAGTTCAGATAAACAGTTTTTGTGTATCATTATTTGAGATCAATGATTGAGATTTAAAGAATTGTTACAATAGTAAAACAATGAATTTTGTGTGAAAATTTATGAAATTTTCATATTTTTGAAGGTCATTAACTTGTGAGGCATTTTTGAGGCCTTAAACGAAATTTTTAGCAAGTCAAAACCCATGAGAGTAGAGTGTACCTTGGTACACTCTATATAAACAACTCAAATAAAATAACTCAAATAGAGCTATCCAATGAGCTAAACGGTTCATGAAACAAAGCTCGTATGAGAAAGTTACAACCAAAACAATGAGCGTAAAAGTTTTTCACCAATATTACTTCCAAAGGGCATACCTCTATGTTCAGAAGTCCGTTTAGGGCACGAGAGAAGTTGATGGAAATATTATGACCCATAGAAGCTAGAACTGGAGTTAGATTTTGGTTATGGGAACCTGAAAATGTGTAGGAAGATAAATAAGACACCTATAGCATACATGAGTAAACTGAGTAAAACAACCTAAACTTCACCGGACCATAACTTTCAGCTCGAAGCTCAGATTTGAGAAAAAAGATAGTCATTGGAAAGGTATTGAGGAGTAGAAGACATTTTTCAACCCAAAATTTTTATTTGGGAAATTAAATTTCTTAGAAATTAATAAATATATTTATGTAGAAGTAAAAATAGTGGAATTGCAACATATAGTTGTTGTAACTTTTCACTCAGAATTCAGATTGAGGCATGAGTACAGTCATTGGGAAGATGTTTTGGGGAGGAATGCATCAAGAAAATAAAAATTTGAATTGGTGAAATATGTCCTTCAAAAATTGATGAATAAATAACCTATATTGTATATGATGAAATGTTTTATGCTATGCATATTTCTAACAATAATTATTATATTCACATTTCTTGCAGAATTAGAGGTACATAAAGAAACTTTAATTCTTATATGAGGAATAGATTCATGGAATATGCTCAAGGATATTACATCCATGAGGAAGATATCAAAGGTATTCATGTCAACATGGGGAATGTTGAGACAAAGTCAAATGGAAGAAGGGATAGGAAAGAGCCTGTCACTATGAGAAGCTTGCATAGGGAAGTGCAGAGCTACAGAGCTGATAACGAAAGGATTATGAAGGCTCAGGAAGATATAATTCATATATTTAATATGTTGCATAAGCAAGTCAACAAATATTATGGAACCAAACAAGCATCTAGTGCTATACAAGTATCAACATCTAGATCCCATAGCAAAAGGGATGATCATGTAAATGATAGAAAGTCAATAAGCATGAGCAGGCACCATCATTCTCCATGGTATTACACTAGAATAACTCATGGAATATCAGGGCTAGGGAGTATCCCAAGTGTTTCTCCCATTCAGAGGCAAAGACGAAATTTCGAGGCAAACATCTTAAGATGTGAACTCAGGAAAATCAAGCCACCTACTTTCAATGGTGAGCATAGGAAAGGAGAAGAGGTAGAGGCCTAACTATTGGAAATGAAGAAATATTTCCATCTGCATGATTACCCATCTCGGGTAGAAGTTAGAATTTCCACCTACTGTTACACATAAAAAATACTCACTTTGATAGTGTCGCAAGTGTCGTCATTACAAAGGTCGCAAGTGTCACATTTTTCTCACAAGGTCGCAAGTGTCGCATGTTGCTAACAAGTGTCGTAAGTGTCAAATAAAGAATGCTTCCATGATGCCTATGTCGTGCCTATAACGACATGATAAAGACACTTGAAACACCTCCAACATTTTATTTGGAAGAGGAGAAATGAGTCAGTAGGCTTACAAACCTTTTGCCATCTAAAAGCACCTCAAAAACTAGCTTTTGAAGGAGAGCGCTCCCCTATACCTCTTCTGGGAGCGCCGACACTCCCCCTTACATTGTTAGGGAGCGTTATAAATATCCTCTGGCCTTTTTGAGGGAGCGCTATAGATTTTGAGAGCGCTGCCGCCCCCCTAAAGCCTACTAGGGAGCGCTACAATGCCCTGATGGTCCTTTTGAGGGAGCGCTACCTATTCTGGGCAGTGGTTAAGTTGTTGAGATGAATGGGGGAAGGATCCTTTCATTCTTAGAAGGCAGTTGGATTCGAATCCCTAGTCCATCCATGATCTTAGGGCAGATCCTCAACTGAAGGAGGAAAATCCTCACCTTCCCCAAGGATATATCAAGTGGTTAAAGCCTCTCCAAGGCTATATAAGCAAGATTTCTAATGGTGAAAGAGGACTGGAAAGAGAGAATCACACCAAACTTATGATCTCATAAGTGGTGCTGGAACAGAGATATTTTGGAAGCAAGAGACCTATGATCTCATAGGGAGCAATTGGTGAAGCTATCATCATTCAGATCGTGGATCCTTTGAGCAAGGGGTAGACAAGGAGGACTTGGCAGAGCTGTTGTAATTCATCTATGGCTGTAAGCAATGTTTTGTGCTCATTAATATAATTTGCTTGGCATGTTTCTTTCTAATTCGTATTCAATCTCACATGAATTTGTCTCTTTAGTAGATAGATCTATTTCAGACTAATCTTGATAGAGTAGGAAGTAGTCGTACTTTGTTTGTCTACAGGATTCATCGAGGAGCGAAAGATTGGAGCTCAACTCGGAGCGTGCAGGGACAAACATCGATAAAAAGGTACTTATGTTCTCCTTCCTCCTCATGCATTAGTTTGTATAGATCTGAAAGGAAGTCAGTGTCCATGTTAAGCTCTTTCTGTCTTAGAGTTAAGAGTCTAGCTCTCTGAGGTGATCTACCTGTCCGCAGGGAGATTTTCCTACAACATAAATTGGCGACTCCACTAGGGAATCGAATAAAAAATTTTGGTTTTTCCTTTCCTCATATACCTTGCCTTACACTCTGATTGTTTTCAAACCTTGTTCACCCCATTTATCTGATTGCACTTGTTGATTGATTCTTTACCCCATCACACTCAGCCTGATTGTCAAAATTTGACTGAATTTTGGGTTTTTTGGACTTTTTTCTGAGCTTTAGGACTCCAGCGCTCCCCTGCCTTGTTAGAAGAGAGCCAACACTCCCTTAATCTGCTGGACAGAGCTTTGTAATGCTCTGGTGTCCCTTATACCAGAACGCCAACCCTCTTTTGCCCAAAATCTCTTCAAAATTTCCATTTTTTGGAGGTCCAAACCCTGTATTGTCACTTGCTGAACTGCTTTGTGATTCAATGATGCTTCCTTTGACCTTTGACATGCTTCCTCTTGAGAAGTAAACACCTTATTGTTCATATTTTATGCCCTTCTTCATTCTTTTTGAGTTTTTTCCGTTGAGATCTTGAAATCAATCCGCTGCTTTCTCCTCTCCTATCCGATTGAGCGGGGACTCTAGTGAAGGACATTAGAAGTCTATGAATCTTCTCATTTGGTTCTTTGAGGTCATTTGATCCAATCTCTTTCTCCTTCCTTTTGCGTTTTTGGTTTTCTTTCTCTTGTTTGATCGCAAAAAAAAAGGGCGTGTTGTTTGTGCGAAATCTGCGTTTTCTTGTCTGAATCTCCTTGATCTGAAAGGGTAGTTGGCAGGAGAAATTTTGCATTGAATTGATTATCATTCGCATGAAAATGACAAAAGTACATCTTAGTGATTAGTTTTCATATTCGTTTGCATTTTTGAAATGTTGTAGCATCATACTGGATTTTATTGAGAACAAAATTGATTGAGGGCATTCCTTATCAAGTGTTTGATAGTGAAAATGACTCTTCCTCTTTCCCTTAAATAGGTATTCATTGAAAATAAATGATTGCTTATCATATTTCATGAATATTTTGGGGAATTGAGTCATCATTCCATCAGTTTCACTTTCGTACACCCTCTGAGTAAACAACAACCATTAAAATCAATGCTTAACTAAAATTTATTAGACTTTTTACATCTTTGTTAGCAAACCTACATTAGTTTAAGGTGTAGGGCTTTGGAATAGGTTGAAAGGATAACTTTCCAAAGCTATCAAACAAAATTAGTAAATTGCGGTAGGGAGAGTCAAATCCAATTGTCGTATTGGCTTGCTGGGATCCCCCTCTCACACAGGGGTTACGCACGAGGTCGCATTCAGGTGAGTTAAAAAGATTATCCCTCCGTGGTTCAACTTTTTGTAGTGTTCAGATCGTATATTGGGGGTCATTGGAAGGTATACCCACAATGTTGAGTGGAAGCCTTTCAAGTTGATTTCGGACTTGTTATCCTGCCCATACGTTCTGATTGGACTATCGACTGTACCCGCCCATGGGCTGACTACGAGTTGGTGACCTTAGTAGCCATAATCTTTAGGGTCTCACACAAGGTGACGGTGAAGGGAAGTCTCACTGTACCTGGAATAGACGTTGGTCAAACTCACTCGGGCTCCTTGGAGGGTAAATCCACAATTACTGCATGGAATCTTGCACCAAGGAATAAGTCTGTTAAGCAGGTCGCCAATGTAACTGATCCACCCGCTCTATCCCCGCCCCTTCCTATTTTGATCTCGCGACGTTGGATTTCATCACCAACTAGTGGTTTCATCGTAGGAAGGTTTGTTTGATTGATTGCTTCTTAG
>SNQJ01S0000129.1:257592-306870 GCA_010110895.2 Picea sitchensis
CCTCTCCAAGGCTATATAAGCAAGCTTTCTAATGGTGAAAGAGGACTGGAAAGAGAGAATCACACCAAACTTATGATCTCATAAGTGGTGCTGGAACAGAGATATTTTGGAAGCAAGAGACCTATGATCTCATAGGGAGCAATTGGTGAAGCTATCATCATTCATATCGTGGATATTTTGAGCAAGGGGTAGACAAGGAGGACTTGGCAGAGCTGCTGCAATTCATCTATGGCTGTAAGCAACGTTTTGTCCTCATTAATATAATTTGCTTGGCCTGTTTCTTTCTAATTCGTGTTCAATCTCACATGAATTTGTCTCTTTAGTAGATAGATCCATTTCGGACTAATCTTGATAGAGTAGGAAGTAGTTGTACTTTGTTTGTCTACAGGATTCATCGAGGAGCGAAAGATTGGAGCTCAACTCGGAGCGTGCAGGGACAAACATCGACAAAAAGGTACTTCTGTTCTCCTTCCTCCTCATGCATTAGTTTGTATAGATCTAAAAGGAAGTCAATGTCCATGTTAAGCACTTTCTGTCTTAGAGTTAAGAGTCTAGCTCTCTGAGGCGATCTACCTGTCTGCAGGGAGATTTTCCTACAACACCTACCACTTGCAAGGGAAGGAAACCATGTGGTGGGATCAACTTAAGCAAGCTAAGAACCTTGATGATAAAATGATCTCATGGAGGCAGTTCAAAGTATATTTCCAATAGAAATATTTGTTCGAGCATTACTATGAGAGAAAGATGAAAGAGTTCTTTGAAATCAAGTTGGGAACCATGACAATAGAGGAATATGAGAAGTGGTTCTTTGAATTGTTGAAGTATTTTGACTTCATCAAGGACGGGGAGGTTAAAATCAAAAGGTTTCTACGTGGGTTACCCTCCTTCTATAGTGACAAGATTCATTATGATAACCCCAATACCTTGGAAGAAAACATAAGGAGAGAAAGGAACCTTTATGAGAAAATAAAATGAAGGACAGTGTTCCAAATGGATTGGAATGACAAGATGAAAGGAAAAAATGATCAAAGGAAAAATTATTTAAGCTACCTTTTTTCAGAAATAACTCCCAAGCAAATAAACAAGGCGAGACAACCAAAAATGATAAAAACAATGCAGATTCATTTGGGAAAAGGCCAAGGAATCATCTTGTTCAATGTTGGGGATGTGAGGAAAATCACTTATATAGAGACTTCCCTCATAAAGGAGAAAGGATGAGGACTTTCCACAACCTTCAGGAGGCTGAAAAAATGGAATGCATGGGAGGAAGCATGTCAAGGATTTATGCATCCTTGGACAACAAGCAAGCATAATATAAGTCTCCCATGATCGAAGTGGAAGGTAAGCTTGATAACCAACCCATAACAATTTTAATTGATTCTGGAGCTAACCATAGTTACACAAATGCTAACATTGTTTAAATATTTCCCTTGCAAAGAAGTAAGCATAAGAAATCTTGGTTAGTTCAATTAGCCATGGGGGCTAAGAGGAAAATCAATGAGTTGGTTAAAGATTGTCAAATAGATATGAATGGAATCAACACGAAGGTAGATGTAAACAACATACAATTGGGTTCATATGACTGTCTAATTGACATGGATTGGTTGGAAAAAAATCATGCTATCCTAGACTGTTACAACAAGACAATCACATGTCTTGATGAGGAAGGGCAAAAAGGAAAGATTCAAGGCATTGCAAGAGCCATAGCTGTTAGAAAGATTTCAACTCTGCAGTTTAAGAAAATATTTAGGAAGGTATGTCATATGTTTTCATACCATATGGAGGAGGCATCCAAAGAAAAAGTGATAAGCAATGAAGACCATCTGGTCTTGAGGGATTTGGAAGATGTTTTTAGAGAAATTCCATGATTTCCACCAAAGATATACATTGATTTCTCTATTGATTTAGTTCCATGAGCTTCCCTAGTGTCTAAGACAGCTTACAGAATGGGTACATCATAATTGAAGGAGTTATAGATGCAGCTTGAAGAATTGTTAAAAAAGGGGGTATATATTCCCAAGTGTGTCACCTTGGGGAGCCTCGATTATTTTTGTAAAAAATAAGGATGGAACCATAAGGCTGTGTATTGATTTCAGGCAACTTAATAAGGTTACCATAAATAATAAGTATCCTTTGCCAAGAATTGATGATTTTTTTGATTAGTTGAAAGGTGCAAGAATATTTTCCAAGATTGACTTGATATCAAGATATCATCAAGTAAGGATAAAGGAAGAAGACATCAAGAAGAAAACATTCAGAACAAGATATATGCATTATGAATTCATGATAGTACCATTTGGAATATCAAATGCCCCAACAATTTTTATGTGCCTGATAAATGGAGTGTTCACGGAGTACCTGGACAAGTTTGTAATTGTGTTCCTAAATGACATCCTCATCTACTCTAAATGATAAGAGGAACATGAGAAACATTTAAGAATGGTATTGCAATTTTTAAGAGAGCATAGATTGTATTCTAAGATAAGTAAGTGCATCATTTATCAAAGTAATATTCACTACTTGGGGTATATAATATCAACAACAGGGATAACAATGGATCCTGAAAATATAAATTCCATTAAAGGATGACCAGCGCCAAAGAATGTGACTGAGTTTAGATCATTCATGGGTATTTCCAGTTATTACCGAAGATTCATAAAAGGTTTTTAAAATATTGCAAGTCCAATGACTTCTTTGTAAAAAAGGGTGTGAAATTTGAATGGACTTCCAAGTGTGAATAGAGTTTTCAACAATTGAAGGGAATATTGACAAGTGCACCAATCTTGAATATTGTAGATCCAAACGAATATTTTTTTGTGTGCACCGATGCATGCAAGGAAGGACTCGATGGAGTTCTCATTCAAAAGGACCATGTGGTATGCTATGAGTCCAAAACATTAAAAGAGCACCAGAGGAATTATGCTACACATGACTTGGATTTAGTAGTCATTGTACATGCATTGAAAATGTGGAGGAATTACGTTATGGGTAAGAAATTCGAGCTAAGGAAAAGACTATTGTGGTTTGAAGCATTTGTTTGGACAACCAACACTAAATTCTAGGAAAACTAGATGGATGGAATTTTTGAGTGAATATGACTTCGAAATTAAGCATATAAAGGGAAAGGAAAATCAAGTGGTTGATGAGCTCATCAGGAGAGATCATGAAGTGAATATTGCAATGATCAACATGTACAGGGAAGATCTGAAAGAAAAAATTATTGCAACAACAAATTTAGATCAACACTATGTGAAAATAAAATAAGCATTACAACAAGGTAATTTTCAACAGAAAATTAATTATTATGAGCTGAAAGAAGATGGAATTATCATGTACAAGGGTAAGGTGTATGTGCCGAACTCTAGTGAACTGAAAAAGGCAGTGCTGAAGGAGATGAAAAATGCGCCATATGCAAGGCACCCATGATATCAAAAAATAATTGCAACAATAAAAAACCAATATTTTTGGCCAGGAATGAAGTAATAAGTGGATAATTACATAGACATATGTATAAAATGCCAAAAAGTGAAGATATAACATAGACATCCAACATGTTTTCTATAGCCATTTCCCATTCCAGAATGGAAGTAGGAAGTTGTCTTAGTTGATTTTATTACTAAGCTGCCAAGAACAGTGAAGCAACATGATTCCATCATGGTGGTGGTGGATAAATTGACTATAGATGCACATTTTATTCTAGTAAATACTACACACAAGGTAACAAATATTGTAGATATATACATGAAATAAGTTGCTAGGCTACAAAGAGTGCTTAAGGAAATAGTTTCCAACAAAGATCCATAGTTTACTTCTAAATTTTGGAAGGATTTTTCCAAGGGATTTGAGACAAATTTAAATCTTAGTATGACGTATCACCCAGAGTCACATGGGAAAAAATAAAGGACTAACATGATAATTGAAGACATGCTTAGAATGTATGTGATGGATCAACCATCAAAGTGGGAAGATTATATTCATTTAGTTGAATTTGCCTACAACAATGGGGATCGAGCCTCATTGAAAATGAGTCCATTTGAGGCATTGTATGGAAGAAAATGTAACACACCAGTGATTTGGGATAATCCAATAGACAAAGAAGTTGTTGGGCTAGAATTGTTAAAGGAAATGGAAGATCAGATGGAAAAGATAAAGCATAATTTAAAAGTTTCCCAGGATAGGAAGAAAAGTTATGCATACATGAATAAAATTTTCAAATATTTTAAAGTGGGAGAACATGTGCTCTTAAAAGTAAATGCAAAGAGAATTTCAATAAGATTAGGAAGTTTCCTGAAGTTGGAAGCAAGTTGTTGTGGGCCTTTTAAAATATTAGAAAATATAGGGCCAATTGCATACATGTTATCTTTTCCTGCATCCATGAGAGTGCGTAATGTATTTCATGTGTCATTGTTAAAGAAATATGTTTATGATCCTAAACACATAATTGATTGGAATGTGATCCAGATGGAGAAAAAAGGGGATTTCCGGGTGGAACTATTACACATCCTAGACCGGAGGGTTAGAGTGTTCAGGAACAAAGCCATGGGGTTGGTAAAGGTTCAATGGACTTGCTATGGTCCTGAAGATTCTACACGGGAGCATGAATAAAACATGTGGGAAGAGTACCCACAAATTTTTGACAGTTTTAAAGAAAACATAATGCAAGACTCCATTTTGAGAAGCTGAAATTATGGAACCACATCTATGAGTCCTAGCCAACTACGTTGGGGACCTTGATAAAATAATGGCTCATTCCTTGGGTTATCCTTGATAAACATATGGTACGTCCCTTGGGTTATCCTTGATAAATGAATGGTACATTCCTTGGGTTATCCTTGATAAACTAATGGAGCATTCCTTGGGTCAACGAGTTAAAAGGAACATGAGATTTTGGTTGGATCTGCTGCTGGAGTTGTTAAATTGTAAAATTTTATTTCTAAGTATTGTGATGTAAATTTCCATATATGTATATCGACATTGAGTGCACTGAGGACGATACACAATTGTAGGGGAGGGGAAATTTAACATCCCCACTATAATACCCAGTTTAATTAATGATTATGTGGATATAATGTGTGGCTACAACCAATCAATGTAATATGTGAATTGTATTTCCGTGTTTTATTAATAAACGTGATGCCAACTGCTAAGGGGGACATGGACAAGATATAGGGGCTAAATTAATACACAATAGGGGAAGTGTCTAGGATAATGGCCAAGAGGATTCCAAGGGGGAAATACCCATGTATATTAATTTAACCCATTTTCCTAAAATTTTTATTGTATATTAACCTTCCCATTTTTGATTGAGTGTTCCCAAAGCCAATCATTGAATGCATGTAAGAGGGTGGGTGTGAGTGGTCAAATCCAAAAGTTATTGGGCATATTGGGGTTGAGTAAAATCAACTTGGGGAAGAGTGTGTGTCAAGAAAGGTAAGCAAAAGAGAGGAAATTTGTATGGGTTGGGGACACCAAAATTTAGACATTGAGTTTTGGTGCATGAGAGAAAGTAAGTAGATATCAAGAAAAAGGGCTTGAAGTTGTTGTAGCCATGGAGGGAAAATTCTAGAGAAAGATGGAGCATGATTGGAGTGAACTGGAGATGGAAAAATGAAGAGCCAGGTTGTTAGGCCTGAAGAGTGAACTCATGTGTGAGTTTCACTAAACAACAAGTGTTTGTTGTTGGTTTGCTGATAGTTTTCCTAGCAACAATTTTCCCTTGAGTTCCGAGCTGAGAGATTCCTAGTTACCTATGCCAGAGAGACCATGATAAAAGAATGACACATTCCTTGGGTTAATCCTAATAAACGGATGGTACATCCCTTGGGTTATACCTGATAAACGAACGGTGCATTCCTTAGGTTGGACATGTCAAGAGGAAGAGAGCTGGTGGAAAATTGGGATAGTTGTAGGAGAGTATCAGTTGGGTCGAGAGTTTTATGAGCAATGAGTGGACTGTGAAATACCACCCTATTTTGTGGATTGCTAGCCTCAGCTTGGAGGTGATTGGCTGTTGATATTTGGAACAGTCAGTCTATGGTTGGGTGGAACGTCCGTCCGAAGCAACGGGTTGCACAACTGTTGTGAAAATATATTATCTTGCTGTTGTGTTAAATTATGTGTTTAATTGTTGTGCATGAACTCTATGTATTTGGAAGTGATTTATATGTTGTTGTAACAAATTGTTTAGCTTCATTTCATGTTGATTATTAGCATGCTGTAGATGCTTCTATTTTTTTTTTATAGACAATAGCTAAATCTATTTTAATTTGTAGTCGAAAGCTACAGGAAACAATTTAACTGTAAATGAATTAAATCAGTTAGCAAAAATTTTGTTTTAAGAGTATTCTGCACCATAATGTTTCTTAGATGGGCTGGGGGAAGTTACAGAGGATATCTCAGAACACACATGGAAAATGTTGATCATGCATATAACATGCATATAGACTTATTATAGTCTGGTATTAGATGTAAAATACGGTGATGTCATATATCATATGGTTATCAATGAGATGATTATATCAGCATAAGTAAAATGTAGATGACATTGATTGCATATTACCTTATGAAGATATGCTGGAATGGTTAATGAAATGCTGATCCCAATTGTGGCAAAGGAAGTGTTGTGGATTTTCTATATGACCAATAGGTTAGAGTAACATCCAGGGGTGGATGGTGGCCATGTAGGTATGGCTTGGTATGCTCAAGTAACATAGAAGGGAATCTAGGAAATGATTCCATTGATAAAAAAAAGGTTTGTTGATCAAGAATGGTTAGAATCTAGATTGGTTGTTTTGTTGCCTTGGGCACTATTGAAATTGCCCAGATTGTAATTTTGGGTTGTGGAATACTTTTATAGTATTTGGGGCAAGATTGTTTTCTTGTTGGTTGTTGCCATGTAGAAAGGGAAACACAATTATGGATATATCTGTGAGACTTTCCATGTGAATGTTTGTAAGCTCCCAATAGAGAGGGAAACATAGTGTGGAGTACTCCTATGAGACTTATGATGGTAATATATCTGAGAGAAGGATATGGAAGTTTGAAATTTCCATGTGTGTGAATGACATGGAAAAAGGTGCAAGTAGTGAACTTGCATGTTGAATATTTATCTATGTTTATATATTCTTGAGTGCATGGATTAAAAGAGTTATAAGGTTTCCTGGTATGAATATTGATATTAGATAGATATGAATGAATGATATAAAAATGTGCAAGTGATGCACATGTATGATGTATGAGTATATGTATACTAAAGGCATGATATAACTTCATGAATAAGTGAAATGTAAGGAAATAATTTCACTTTCCAGGATTGAATAAATACCATGGATGCATGGATGAATATATTTTGAAGAGTCATGACTGTTTTTTTTGAATAATAGCTTGAGGAGGAGGTGTTCCATTTCCTCAGGAAAAACTAGTACAAATTGATGAAAAGGTAAATGAGTAGGGATGCTTTGTTGTCATGATAAAAGACAACATGATTATGCATTTGAGGATTGCATGAGAATTTTTGTGAACAATCATGAGTTAAATGATTTTAAAGTCAAGATTCATGTGAGCTATAAAGTATGCCTATTGTAGACACACATAGACTTATGATGGTGCATGTGGTTAAGTGAATTATGAATGTAAGTTAACAAAACAATGAACATGTGTGGATGAATAATCTGGATGCATAATAAATATGCATGCTTATATCCCTTATGGAATTTTGAGTAAACCTCTAAAATAATGAAGCTGAGGCCACTCCAAATAGTGATGGATGTGCAATGGAATATTTGCATGGTGAAGAAGTTCCTTGTGAAGGAACTATGTAAAGACTCTATCACGAGAACAAAGTCACAACCTTAATGAATGTTGAGAATTGGGCAGTGGGTTGCAATCCTATCTATATTAGAATCTCAGATTACATTATAAAACATAATGCATGAATGGAATACTAACACATAAATGTCAACCAACCTGATTTTTCTCTTTGATGAATGTGCAAAATTCACTAGATCTTGATTGTGGGAAAAAAAAAAATATTGTTGCGGTATCATGTTGAATTATCCAAGGAACTCAAGATGAAAGTTGGATGAATCTTCTCAAGGAACATAACAGGAAAATCCAAAGAGGGAAAAATTGCTTAAGAAAATGAGGAGGAAAGAAGAAACACTTCCCTCGCCTCTAAAAATATGATTTTCTTAGCAGAGTTATAAATATAAAAAAGGAACAACTGTGAAAGAAAAGAAAAATAAATAAATAAGTATGTTTGAATGAATAAGCTTGATTGAGCCGTGTTAAGTAAGGGTAGTGAGGCCTTGGAGATAACCACTGGGTAATCACTCAATGAACTTATGACATAACACCTGCATTTGTGGGATATTAAAGAATACCCCTAATTTGACTAGATATTGATAAATACCTCCCAAAATCCTTTTATTGAACCTCCATCCCAATACATTTTTCCAATAAAAGAAACCCCTATTTTTACTAGATACCCCTTTTATATCCCCCAATACCTATAAACCCCTTGAGGTTCCAAATCCCCCCCCCCACCCCAAAACACCTACAATATATTGAATTTATTTTCACAATTTAAAAATCCCCTTTATGAATGAACACGATAAGATATTGGTAAAAAAGGTGAAGGCCATGTGGAGATAACTCAACTGAACTGAAAAGTTATAGACTATGTATGATGATTTGGAAAAGAGGGAAGAGTCCATTAACCCCCTTTCATTTATAGTTATTATGTTCCTCTTGGATGAAAAACTAATATGTTGATGACTGTAGTATACCCAACAACCAAATTATTTTTATGGTGGCACTAGTGAGCACATTGAGGAGTAATATGATGAAGTACATGGAGATATGATGGGAAATATATGATAATGATGGATTATTTAGATTCTATGTACATGAATTTTATTTAACATAACAACTAACATGTTTATGACTGTGATGATGACTATTAAATGCAAGAAAAAATATTAGAGTTGTTGTAGAAGGACAACTACCAATGGTTGCAACCTTAGGAAGATCAGGATAAATGCACAAGGGATGTTGTTGAAATATTGATGAAAGTATATTAGGAATTCCCATGAAGCACCATTGACAAGGTAATATCAGAAAGGTTTTTGGCATCCAGAACAGGTATAAAAACCTCATGCCCATGTGACATGAGAATTTACAAGGGATTGGGTAAGAACCCCTTCTGAAATGCTTTTATTATTTGATGATATGCATGTAATCTTGAGTGGGTTTTGTATGCCATTAATACCCAATAAGGGTATGATCAAGGAAGGAGAAACCTAAAGGATAGAGGGAGGAACATCTGGTAGCCAAGGATGATTGAGATCCTTGCAAGAAAATTCATGAACCAATAGTGTCTTGGGTACATTGACCCATCAAGAGTGATTGGGAACAAAAGTGCTCATAAGAAACACCTTGAATTGAATGCACTAAATAAATGCATGTTTTCATGAGAGGGTAGGGAATGAAATTCCCATTATATAAAGAGGACATTCCAATACTCTACCAGAGTTGTAGAATGGTAAAGAGAGGAATTGGGTGGCCATAAACATTGGTACCCCTAGTGATAGTAAAGAAAAAATGCGTGGATGTCATGGAGGGACATATGATAGATGTCAAGTTGGAAAAGCATGGAAAAAGGCTACTGTTGTGACATGAGAACCTTGTGATAAGCCATTATCACCATATAATATGTTGTGTTGTGGTAACATAGGCTGGAGGGATGCCTCGACAGAGCAAGTCAGAGGGATGCCTCGGCTGTAAGACTCAATGAAGTCTCAAAAACTATTATTTTGTGAGAAATCCTTGGCAAGGAAATATGGATCACCCGAGGGAATGTATAGCAGATAAGGGGATGTTTGAGCCTGATCCTGGAGGGTACGTGATTGCAAGGAAGAGGACAATTTGATAATTCTTGTAAATTATTAGTTGGGATCATGCATAAAATGGGTATTTCAAGGAAACAATGGGCCAAGTTAGTAATATAGCCCACTGAATGTAGATCAATGAAATTGCATAGATACGTATTGTGCTAATATGAATATTCTTCTTGAGTTTTAAACAACAATAAAATGTTTTGGCATGAAAATTGTGATTAATATGCTTGTTGTTTGAAATTATTGTAGGCATGTAACAAAGGCCAAGAGTCTAGGAAAGGACCCGACCAAGAAAATGAAGACATTGCTAAAGAAACTGAAGGATGAGGCATGAATGGTGTTGTTGATATGAAAAGAATACCGAGGATGGTGTTTCTTTAAGGGGGAGGGGATTGTAACACCCCTATTTCCCCCCAAATTGTAAATATAAATACATTTTTCTAAGAGACTATGGAAATATTGGTTGTGTGTGGATCTAGGAAATGTTAAACCTTTGTTAAAGGATGAGATGTAAATATTTATGTAAAAAGGAAAATGTTGAATATCTACTGAAGGGGAATCTTCCTATACAAGTTATGATGCCATGAGAGGGAAACAATGAGGAAATTTCCCTTAGCAATTTAATATTCAAGAAAACAAAACCCATATTGCACATTTTTCTAGAATTTCAGTTAGTGAAGGGAAGCGGGTGGCTGAACTACCAAATTTCCACATTTATGAAAATTAATGGGTATTGTACCATAATTTCCTTGCCATGGGAGCATGGGAAAAAAGTACCCATCTAGAGGATTCTAGGCTGACCCAAATATTGGGGGATTTGACCCACAAAAATCTTGTTATAGAAGACAAGAAACAGAGGAAAATTGCAGGTAAATAAGAGAGGACACACACAATTGAGTATGGGAAGGAAATATGAGTAGAGAGGAGTGTGGGGAACTCCTATGGTTATGAGAAAATAAGGAGAAGTGAAGAAATGTTTTTTCTGGGTACATGAATTGTTGGGGAGTGTCTTCTAATTAGGCTGATAAATGGAGAAACAAAGAATTTGAGTGATTGAGTGAGAAATCACAACATATTCCCTTTCTTGGTGGATAAAAGATTGAACTACCTAGTTCCTATGGGAGAAGGAGATTAACCTTTGTCCCTTTCTTTTGATGAACAAAAGAAGAACTCTCTCTCGTGGAATCATACTCTGGTTAGGGGGTGGCCAACTAAGATGATACCAAGAGCAGGTGTGCCTATGTTTGGGTGGAAAGTGGCACACCCTTCAACGATCAAAACTCTTTTCATCTTCAAGATAAGTATTTTTTCCCAAATCCGTGCAATGTTAAGTTGAGAAATGACATAGAATGTGTTTCAAAACAATGTAAGTTCAATTCTCTCTTAAAAATAGCCTGAGAAATTTAGGTGAAATTGTGAGAATATTTCAGCTGAATTTTATTTTGAATTACATCCTCACTTCTTGACTGTCTGTGTTATAAAATGATATTTTTGGGTGAGAATATCGATGTTGATTTAGTTTTACAACCCATCTTTTGCTATAGTGAGGATAATTAAACAGTTAGAATCTCTACAGATATTCTAAAAAAAAAAAGAAAGAGGTTGATTTATGCATAAGAATGTGTTGATGGGTCTTAAATCCCTTGACTCAAAAGTAGGAACCAAACCCACCACTGAGGCCCAATTAGACTCTGCAGCGTTTAATAATGAAATGGTTCTCCAGATCTTGCGATCCAGCCAGATTATCGATGAGATTTACATTTTCTTGTGAAGGCTCTTCCTTTAGTTTGGACTATTCTCTTTTGTATATTTTCTCTTGGGTGGGACTGATATGAGATGTAAGCCGGTATAAACCAACTTGGCAACAAATATTGAATTAAGCTTAACTAAGGGGAAGAGTTTGAACTTGGGATAGCCCGCTGCTCAAGCATGCAGACGAAAATTTTATACCACATGCGTAGTACTAATACATTAACCATGTGAGCATCCAATTACTATCCGAGATACTAACTACCAGAAAGAAAACACATATGCAATGAGATAATGACAAGCAAAATAGTTCATCTACCAGAACCATTCATTACATAATAACACAACGATTCATCTTCATCATTAAAGCAAAGAAAAACAAAACATTGCACCAGATAACTTGACAATAGAATTAATTTCTCTTACTCATTACAACATCATTCATGAAAAAAGATAGGAAATATTTCTTCTCCACGTCAAATCACACATGCAATTGATGAAAATAACTTGTCTTTGGTCCAGAAGGACTTCTCAATTCAAAACAACTTCAAAATAATTCTTAACAAATAGAAAGAAAGAGTTCTTGCCACAACCATCGACCTCTAACTAATTGGTCGATGTCTTTATTTATAATCTAAAGTTCAACTGAAAACAACGACTAAGTGCATTTTAAGAAAAGAAAAATACACCACGTGGCGTCATCTTCTAACCGTTTCTTTAACAATCAACTCAAGATATTTCTTTGAAAGGATGGATTTTCTCATACTCGTACCAACTGATAAACAATTCGTCACAGGTTTGAGCCCATGGGAGATTGTGCTACTCCATCAGAACCACGTAGAATCCTTTGATCTCCACCGCATGCACTCGGTACTTCACTAGACTGGAATTTAATTGTTGTAGCATGGTTTGAGCCTTCATCAGATGTTCCATAAATATTTGCACTTGTCTTGGCGACGTATCAGTCACCTTGAATAGCTCTTCGGCCCATAGTGAATCTTTCTTGGCATGTGATCCAACTATATCGCATCAGTTGATGAAGTTGTCGAGGTCACCGAACTCGGGGAGTCCTATATCCTTCATTGTTTCGTTGATTTTTTCCCAATGTTTCCTTCGGGTTCCTTGGCGAGGTTATAGAGAGAAATTTGTTCGGTAGTTGGAGGGATCCTTCCTGCAATCAGGATTGACATCGTTTAGAAATTACTTATCAGGCAAAACATAGGAAGATGTAAGCGGGAAAAAAAAACAAACTGATGTGTACCTGTAGAGCTTGCTAGTCTTGATTGTTAAATACTTATGTGATCTCAGTAACCTTTTTGAATGACCTGTAGATATCTGTCTATGCAGCCGCTCCTCTTCAGTTTGGAGGAGTTACATCTTAGTTCCATAGTGTGGAAGATCAAGTACAGTATATACGAGCATTGAAGCCATTCCAGAGGTTGATTTCCCCTTGGGGTCTGGAAAGGATGCCAGAGATGAACATGTGTCGAAAGTGTGCATTAGATCCCAAAAGGCCGGATGCTGCAATAAAGGAAGTCGTTAAATTCCTCAGTTCGAGGAAATTTGTTACCCCAGAGGCCGTATCACTAAGCGTGTCAACCATCATTCACTAATAGTGGAGGCTGGGAAGATTAAAGAGATTGGAAATGAATGTACTGTATATTCTATGCAACTCCTATCAACTGCATTTCACATGTCCTGGATCATATCTGTCATGCAAATATGACGCGTTAATTCTTAAAAACATCCCGTCGT
Organism: Picea sitchensis; assembly: GCA_010110895.2. NCBI lineage: Eukaryota > Viridiplantae > Streptophyta > Pinopsida > Pinales > Pinaceae > Picea > Picea sitchensis. The sequence continues at coordinate 270,993 of SNQJ01S0000129.1, forward strand.
AATGTATGAGTATTCCTTGGCACATTCCATCTCACTACTCCGCTTTGCTATAAATCTTAGATGTTATGTGCGGGGTCTACGCATTGGTCGAGTTTGTGTATAAGTAGGGACTGGTCTTGTGAGTCCAATTCTATTAGACTTTGTGTCATGGCCCTTCATCTAGTCATTAATGTCTAAGCATGCAAACACTGTCACTCCATGGGATCCCCTCAAAATACGAGACGAGGTGCGCGAGGCAGCTGAAGCGCCAGGTCCAAACCCCAACATGCCTGGGACTCTTTCTTATTTTCATCGCATGTCTCTGAGATTTCAAAAGGAGATCCTTACCTTTTCTCTGAAATGATGTCACCACCTCAAGCAGAGGTCATAGTGGAGAAAATTTCATCTGAAGGACATAGGTTGGAGGACACGCTCTCTCAAAATCCGACACCATGGATAAGGGGAAGGCCCAAAAAAAATAAGGAAGTAGGAGGAAGCCACATCTTGACTGAGCTAAGTGCATACCAAGCCACTGAGGAGTTCATGATGCATGCTACCTGGCTAGGTCCTGGCGGGACAGACATTCAAGGAAGTGGGAGCCGAATGCGAAGGACAGGGGTATCCGATTCTAGTGTTGAAAACCCCAATCAACAGCGAGAGCAGGCACAACTTTATCAAGAAAATAGAGAATTGTGGAGACAGCTGGTGGCATAGAACCATGAGGTATCAGCAGCACCAGGTCACGAAGGAAGCACAAATTGGCTCAAGAGGCATCTTTGGGAAGCACAAGATAAGATTGTGCAGCTGCACGAAGCACAGAGGATGATGGAGGAAGAGAACATAATAACATTGCAAGGTGCACAGAGCAGTCTAGGAGAAGGTACGTGTGTAGGAGATACATGATGGGTGGACCATTGTTTTGTATTCTTGGAAGTGATGTATGTTTTGATAGTTTTCCCTGTTTGCTGTGAGAATTTTCACTTTCTCAATGTAATCGGGTCAGTTTTCCAAGGTGTTGATAGTGTTTATTGTATGTAACCTAAGCCCAGTGGGAGCCTTAATATATGAAATTTCAAAAATGTTTTGTCTGAACATATTCTAGTCATAGCAGTTGAAAGCATCGTGTTTCCTCTTTGCATGTAAATCTACCGTGTTCTTATTCAAGCTCCTCGTAATTATGTGATTTTGTAATTATTGCTATCCTGAGTTATTTGTAAGTTCATTGATATTTTCCTTTAGGAATTTTCGATGCTGAATGATGTCGACGTGGCGTTACTAACTCGGGGCTTATTAAAAGAAAACCTAGAACTCAGCTCATGGGTAAGGGTTGCACTCGGGACTTCATTTACATCGATCAGACTAAATTGAGCATATTGCGACTGTCGATGCCGGGTGAGTATCGGGGATCGATGTTCAAAAATCAATGCGTAGTTTCTTCGGGGTTTATCGTCCTTCAAAATTCCCGATGTCGAAAACGTCCCGTAGATCGACGATTATTATTTCATTTTTCGTTCAATGCCTATTCTTTTAACTTCCGCCGATGCCGAATTGATCGGTCATTAGCGATATTCTTGGTGGTTATTGTCGCAAAAGGAATTTCGTGTCTGCCGACGCCGAAGAAGATCAGGGCTCGACAACTTTGATTCTCTCTAGCATTTTCTTTCACGTTTAATCTTTCCTAATGATGAAATCCTTAAGTGCGTCCAGGAAAACTTTGACTGTCATTTCTCTAATTTAGATATTCGTCCTTTAAGTTAATGATTTTTCGCATGTTCAGGCAAGATTTTAAAGATTTAATGAGAAAAAAAAATATAAGCAAAGGACACATTTTCCATATTAGACAATGCCAAAAGATCAAGTGGTACCCAAAAAGTGAGATTTGACGTAGATTTTTAGGGTGTGTTGAGTGCTCAACAAATGGCGATTGACTGGGAGAATGCAGAATCTTTGATCTTCCTTCATGCTTGGCTGGTACAAAAGCTGGTGGAGAAACTTTCCTGGTTTTAAATCAAAGCCTCTTTTACCTGTGGAAATTTGAAATCCTTCGGTTGATGCTTCCGAGTCTACCTATGGGGTTTCGACCTTTTTTCCTCTTTCGCTTCCTGTAACCCTGACTTACATCCCCTTTTACAAAAGATTAGAAAATAATTCACTAGCATGAAGCCCTTAGTTACCTTTACTCCTTCGCTTTGGTGTCTCTTCGCTTCCAACAAGCGTCCATAGCCCCGATGGAGTCACCACGACATCACAGACCTTGCTCCGCTGCCAAAGAGCATCTATAGCCCCGACATAGATATCTACATACCCTCCCCTACTGATCACTCTTCTGATAATGTCCATTTTATTTAAGCACGATACCCTGAGAAGGGATGATTTTAAGGATGGAAATTTATATTAAAATGTAGAAACATGGGTTAATTTTACTATTCCTTAATATGCAAAATGTAAAATGTTTAGCGATAGTTTTGTAAAAAAATTTAAATTTCTAAGGATTTTATATACTTTCTAGAAATTTTTGGCAATTTTTAAGGTAAAATAATTTTATTCGATGGAATTTGGGTGAATCATTTTTATAAAAAATGTAAATTGGCAAATCTTCTTTTGGGAAAAACCATGGAAAATTAGTCCATTTGCGAAATTTAGCCCCTAAAATCATTTATGAGGTCCCAGAGCGAGTGAGAGAGGATGGCATCTGTTTATTTCGCAAAGTGAGATGATTAGGTGGCCCCTTTGCTAGCTTTGTATTCAGGTTCATGTAGTCCTTTCTGACTTTTCTTCTTACTCTTAAGGTCTTACCAAACCACTAGGCAAACACTTCTAGCATTTCTTCGAAGTTGTTCGTTTGCGCGGGTTAGATGGAGGGCTCCTCAAAATAGCCGCAAGTTCCTTGATGCTTCTTGAGTTGTATGCGAGCGAAAAGTTCAGAACATAGTTTTCTATGTCACATGAATTAAGGTCAACCATTGTCCTGCTAAACACAACTTTCAAAAGTGCAGAAATCTAGAAAGAAAAAGAAAACCGAAAAGAAAAGTATTTCGAAATCTTGAAAACACTAAACAAGATGCCTCCCCTTTATTTTCTTTTCTTTTATTTATTTATTATTGGAAATATTGTTTGAGGGCTTAGACATTTACTGGGAGGGTGTCAGGTTCCCCCCTCAGATTCTGTAACCGATAAGTGCCTACCCCAATATTCTCAGCCACCTGGAAAGGTCCAAGTCACATATTCTAAAACTTAGAATGTTTCCCTTTCGGCTCATTTGCCCTGTCCCATTTCAGTACTAAGTCTCCTGTTTCAAAATCATTCTCTTTGGCCTTATGCTTGTCAAACCACCTTTTCACTACCTATTGGTGAGCTATGAATTTTGACTTAGCCTTTTCTCTCTCTTCTTCTAGTATGAGAAGAGTATCAATTCTTTGTTGTATGAATGAGGAGGGATCCTCGTTGGAATCTTGGGCTAGTTGAAGGGATGGAAGATAAAGCCCATTTGGGAGAATATATTCCTGTCCATAAACTAGGAAGTACGGGGAATTTCCTATGGATTCTTTGGGTGGGACCCTATCAGTCCATAAAGCGTAATAGAGTAGATTATGCCAATTCCTTTGGTTATTCGCAATCGTCTTCTTTAGTATCCTTACTAGGTTCTTATTGGTTGATTCTTCCACCTCATTTCCTTGTGGGTAATAATTTGCAGAGTACTTAATTATGATTCCTTTGTCCAAAGCAAACTCCGTTAGTCGGGTTGAAGAGAAATAAGTTGCATTATCAAAAACCAGGACATAAGGGATACCAAACCTCGTTATTAGTTGTTTCTCTATGAATTGGATCACCACTTTTTCATTTACATGAGTCAAAGTGATAGCCTCTGCCCATTTTGTGAAGTAACCAGTGGCATTAAGAATGTACTTGTGTTGTTTTGAAGAGCTTGGTGTGATTTATCCTATGATATATAACCCCCATTGCTCAAAAGGCCTAGAGACAATCACTGGCTGGAGTGGGATTGTCATTCTCCTCTCCCTCCTGACGCTTACTTGACAAGTTTTACAGTTTCTGGCACAGGTATGGGCATCTTTGAACAAGGTGGTCCAATAATAACCAGCTCTCAGTTTCTTATGAGCAGTGGTGTTTCCTGCGAAATTCCCACCGGCAGGGCCATCATGGAGTTCCTTCAGGACTTTTTATGCATCTTCACGTTTGATACATCTTAAGATTACTCCATCATAATTAATCCAGAAGAGTACTGAATTTATGAGGTAGTATTGTGCAGATTTTAACCTGAGATCTCTCCTTTCCCTGGGGTTGAGATTTTCTAGGCAGGCCCCATGGTGTAGGAGTTAGGTAATATTATTATACCAAGACTCATGCCTTGGGGAAATGTATGAAGCTTCAACACACCATAATTCCATTTCATTCTCCCATCTAGAATCTTCATTTGCTTGGTCTTGGGCTTCAACTGTGAGTTTGCACAACCCTTGCCCCTTAACAAGTTTGGCAGGTTTTATATCTAGATCAAAGACTTGGACTACTGCCATCCAATTCCCTCTTATTTCCCCCATATCTTGTTGAGTAAACAAGGATCAGACTTCAAGGTGAGGCACAATCACTTTGGTGTGGTTCTTGAGGATGTAAGACCAGAAGTGTTTTACTACCTTGTATACTGCATAGGCATGTTTCTCAACAACAGGATAGTTAATCTCGACTCCTTGGAGATTAGTGATCATGAATGACACTAAAGTTTCATTGTTGTCATCATCCTTCTGAGTCAATACTGCAGCTAACGGCTGGTCAGAGGCGAAAGTATAGAGGAAGAAATCCCTATTGAAATTGGGACTTCGTAGCACAAGGGCCCGGGATATGGAAATTTTAATATTGCTAAAAGAATCCTTTCGTTCATCATCCCACTTAAATTTGACATCTTTGTGAATCATTTTTTGTAAGTGTTTGATGATTTCCGCGAAATCGAGAGTGAATTTCCTCACAAAATTTATTTTTCCGAAAAAGGATTGCATAGATTTCTTGTTATGGGGCAGCGCGAGTTGAGATATGGCTCTAATCCTTTCCGGGTCTATGCGAATACCTTATTGGGACATAATATGACCTAACAACTTACCTTCCTCGACGTCGAACATGGTTTTCTTTGGATTTAAGGATATACCGTATTTCTTACACCTTTCAAAAATTTGAGTTAAGTGTTAGATGTGTTCTTCTCTGTTCTTTGAATACACGGTTACATAATCTAGATACATTACCACACACTTGTTGATTAGTCCCAAAAATTCTACGTCCATGGCCCTTTGGAAGGTCTCTCTTGCATTGATTAACCCAAAAGGCATGCGTTTATAAGCGAAGGTTCCCCACTTGGTTCAGAAGGTAGTTTTTAAATGATCTTCCTCTAAAACTAGGACTTGGTTGTAACCTGAGAAACCTTCCAGTAGGGAGAAAATATCTGAGCCAGACATGGTCTGCAAGAGTTTCTCCATTGGAGGGACTGTGTAATTGTCCTTTTTTGAAGCTTTGTTGAGATTTCTAAAATCTACGCATAAGTGAATTTCTCCAGACTTTTTCCTCATAGGCACCATATTTTCTACCCATGCAGAATGCCTGATTTGGAAAATGATCTTGGCATCTAAAAGTTTCTTTAATTCCTGATACATGAGAGGTTCCAGGGATGGGTGATACTTTCAAAGCTTCTGTTGGAAATGTTTCACCTCAGGTTTTAATGATATAGTGTGTTGAATGATATGGGTTTCGTAGGTTTTCAGGTCTCAATAGGACCATACAAAGACATCTTGATATTGTCTGAATAGTTTGAGATAAGCCTTTCTTTCCTCTTTAGATATGGTTTTGTTGAGATTCACATTCTTTGGATTCTCCGGGGTTCCAATATTTATAGTTTCATGCAGGGGACAAGAGATGTCAGTCTTTGCGTTCTTAGTCCCCCTAAAGTGTTCTTTCAGGTCAAACAAGTTTTCTATATTAGCTATCCCCTTCGGGATGGTGTGAGATTTCGATCTGTCAATAGGCTGGCCTATTCGAGGATCAGTTTCTTTTGTTTTCTCCTAGAATACCTCATCATCAATGGCTAAATATTTGAAATTGTCTTGGTTAGTCAAGAAGTTTATGATCTGTTCATCTCCTTTAAAGACCTTCCAATTAGAGATAGTGTTAGGCACCGATGGTTTGTAGAGTAGTTCCAAAGTGAACCGGGAGGCTTCATAGTCCTCCATAGGTGACAACCTCGAAGCAGTTGTGGACAGGGAATCAACAAGGATGTTCTTTTCTCTGGGGATCACGGTGATATTGAAAGCTTCAAAATGCTCCATTAACCTATGCACTTCCTGCTGATAATTCTTCAGGTGCAGGGAATTGCAGTGTATAGTATTCCTTACTTGTCTAACAATAATATTGGAGTCCCCAAAAAATTTCAATTCTTTGACGTTCAAATCTATGGCTTTCTTTAACCCTTGTACTAGAGCTTCATATTCGGCGGTGTTATTGGTGCATTCAAATTCTATTATACATGATAGGAAATAATGTTTACCTTTTGGATCAATGAGGATGCACCCTTCCCTTGATCCTTCCTGCGATTTAGATCCATTAAAGTATATGGTCCAAATTTGTGAAATACAATAGCCCTTTTCTCCTTCCTTATTACTTTCTAGCTCTCCTATCTCTTGTTCTGTAATTTCTAACACAGGGTCTTGGCAGAAGAGGATGTCTTCTGTCGGTATCGATGATTTCTCTTGAAAGACCATTTTAGAGTTTTGAGTTAGGGGGACATTAGATAAGAGAGAATAAAAGTTTCCGAAGTGGGAATCATAGGAATAATTTCCCAACACGGGGAAATCTATAGATGAGGGTTCATTCAGGGTTTCTAGATCAATGATCCTATGTTTCATATATCTCTCCGTATCGATTCTGATCATATTCTTGTATCCCTTCAATGGTAGCCAAAGGTGTGCCCAGCCTGTGCTAAAGTACCCATTTAATTTCTCATACCAATCTTGACTTAGTAATAACCCATAGGCCTCTAGGATGTCTACCACGATGATGTAAATCGCTTGCACAAATTTAGGATGTGTCACTATTCTGATCATTACATCCCTGAGTTCCCCCATGACTTTGACCTGGGTCTTGTCTAGCTGTATCACGTGTTTGTCTCTCTATAGAGGAATGACATTTAATTTTCTGCAGATTGACAAGGACATAACGTTGGAATATGCTCCTGAATATACCAAACAATTATGGATATTCCTGTTGAAAACTTCAAACGTTAAGAGGAAAGGTGGGACAAAAGGCTTCCCTTTCTTATCTTCCAAACATGTATTCACAGTTGGTTTATTTACTGGGTCTGTGGGAGATAGATTTATTTCCTGACCATTGCTAGTTGTAGGGTCTTTAACTGAGTTCAAATCTTGTAGAAGGAACTCCTTTTGCTGAGGGATCCTGCACATGTCCATGACTGATATGTTCACCCTTAACTTCTTCAAATATTCAACTATGTTGTAATTGAGTTTGGGCGATTCTCGGGTATGGATGCTTATATGTTTCCTACTGGGATAAAAAGGTGTTTTCGGGGGATCAGGGGATGTCTTATCTCTCGAAGTTTGGGTAGCAGTGATGTATTTTGAGATAGGTGGACCTTTACTGCGCGTCTGCACCACCAATACCTCAACGGGTGGTCCTTGAGACTCAAATAGGTCGTCAGAAGGCATGATCAGGTCGGGATCCCATATCAACAGGGATGTATCTTGTGGTGGATCAATCTCTTCTTGGTTAGCAATATTCATAACTGAACTGCTCGAACGTTCAGTCAGGGAGACTTCGTCTAGAAACTAATTGGCCATGAAATTCATGGTGTGCACCCATTGAGGGCAGTCTCTTTCAAAGTGGTTTTCCTGATGATACGTACATAAATAATCAGATGCCACATTCCCTAGATCTATATTTAAGTTGCCTGGGGGAGGTTCAATCACCTTGAACGATGGGTTCCTTTTAAATAAATTCTCTTAGGGCCTTTGGCCTTGGTTTCCTTCCCCTGCGTTTCTCTTCATGTCTGTGATCTCGTTTGATAGTTTCTTAACCATGAATTGTAGATCTTTTATGTCTCCATTACCTTTGTCGGGAGTCTGTTATGATTGTTTCCCCGACGATCTAGTCAAAAGGAGTCCTCTCTTGTGGGGAGGTTGAGCTTCTTTCTTAACTAATGAAACCTAGCCTTCTTTACACCCTTTCATCTGGAATTCTATCATTTTGGATTCTTCGAAATTCTCAGCTAGGGTTCGTTTAGTAGCCCTTTTTAAGAACATGGAAATGGAAGCTGGGAGAGCGTTAGCATAAACTTCTATTTGCAATTCTTGAGTTGGCTTAACTTCGGGCTGGAACTTGTTCAAGATAGTCATGAATCTCTGATTGAAGTCCTTGACCCTTTCTTTCAAACTCATGGTGGCAGCGAACAACTCGGCCATCAGATCTCCCATAGTAGTTTCTTCGACAAATTTGTCTAGAAAATCTTTTTGGAACTTTGTCCAGCTAGTTATAGATCCTATCAGCAAGTTGAAGTACCACGTGGAAGCCAAATTTTCAAATGTATAGGGGAAAATTCTGCATACTACATCTTCATGTTGGATGTTCATAAGCTTGATTGCTAGTATAAATTTCTTGATATGATCTTCAGGCAATCCTGATGTTTCAGGATCGAACTTAGGAAGCGACTTCTTTGGATGATGAGGAAGGTTATGAATTGGTCCTGGGAGGGCCAAAGCGTCTCTGGCTAACCAGGGTTGATTGTTCAGAGGTGGGTTCCCCCTTTCATCATTATGGTTGTTGTTGCCTTCCATATCTTTAGACTCTGAATTGAACTCTTCCTCTTCCAAAAAATTGTCCGGTTCAGAGACGTCGTCGGCTGGTGTTTCAGGTATCAAATCAAGAGGTTCTTGGATTTTTGTGATTGTGAAATCTATAAAGTTTTCTACCGAGTGTACGAAAACCTTGTTGGGAGTACTAACCACTGGTCTTCTTTGTTGTTTTCTTCGAGGGAGTATGGGAGCTAAGGACAACACACCGATCTACCGAGTGTAGGCTCTTGTGATTATTCTAAATGTATTTACTTATTCATGAGGAAGAGCATAAGGTATTTCAGGGTGAAAAGGTTTTTCCTCGGGATGGGGTGAGTTACTCATTCCAGGAGTACTCAATGTGTGTGTCTTGTCTTGGGAATGAATAACCATGCATGTGGGCTGATTTGAATCTATAGGCTATTTGAAATACTCTGTAGAATATATATCCAGCCATTCATTCTTAGGCCCTCCTTCTAGCACCAATTCTGTTGATGGGTCTTAAATCCCTTGACTCAACAGTAGGAACCAAACCCACCACTGAGGCCCAATTAGAATCTGCAACATTTAATAGTGGAATTGTTCTCCAGATCTTGTGATCCGACCAAATTATCGATGGGATTTACGTTTTCTTGTGAAGGCTCTTCCTTCATTTTGGACTATTCTCTTTTGTATATTTTCTCTAGGGTGGGACCGATATGAGATGTAAGCCAGTATAAACCCACTTGGCAACAAAAATGGAATTAATCTTAACTAAGGGGAAGAAGTTGAACTTAGGATAGCCCACTACTCAAGCATGCAGACGACAATTTTATACCACAGGCCTAGTACTAATACATTATCCATGTGAGAATCCAATTATTGTCTGAGATACTAACTACCAGAAAGAAAACACATATGAAATGAGATAATGGCAAGCAAAATAATTCATCTACTAGAACCATTCATCACATAATAACACAACGATTCATCTTCATCATTAAAGAAAAGAACAACAAAACATTGCACAAGATAACTTGACAACATAATTAATTTCTCTTACTCATTACAACATCATTCATGAAACAAGATAGGAAATAGTTCTTCTTCACGTCCAATCACACATGTAGTTGATGAAAATAACTTGTCTTTGGTCCAGAAGGACTTCTCAATTCAAAACAACTTCTAAATAATTCTTAACAACCATAGAGTAAGATTTCTTGCCACAACCATCGACCTCTAACTAATTGGTCGATGTATTTATTTATAATCTAAAGTTCAACTAAAAACAACGGCTAAGTGCATTTTAAACAAAGCAAAATACGCCAAGTGGCGTCATCTTCTAACAACTTCTTTAACAATAAACTCAAGATAGTTCTCTGAAAGGATGAATTTTCTCATACTCAAACCAACTGATAAATATTCTGTCGCAGGTTTGAGGCCATGGGAACCTATGTTTCTCCATCGGAGCCACGTAGAAACCTCTGATCTCCACCGCATGCGCTTGGTACTTCACTAGAATGGCGTTTAACTGCTGTAGCACGGTTTGAGCCTTCATCAGATGTTCCATAAATCTTTGCACTTGTCCTGGTGACATATCGGTCATCTTGGATAGCTCTTCAGTCCATAGTGAATCCTACTTGGCATGTGATCCGACTATGTCGCATAAGTCGATGAAGTTTTCAGGGTCACCGAACTCGGGGAGTCCTATATTCTTCATTGCTTCGTTGATTTTTTCCCAATGTTTCCTTCAGGTTCCTTGGTGGGGTTACAGAGTGAAATTTGTTCGGTAGTCGGAGGGATCTTTTCTACAATCGAGATTGACATCGTTTATAAATTACTTATCAGGCAAAACATAGGAAGATTTAAGCGGGGAAAAAAAAAACTGATGCGTACCTGTAGATCTTGCTAGTATTGATTGTTAAATACTTACGTGATCCCAGTAACCTTTTTGAATGACCTGTAGCATCTCTGTCTGCACCACTTCTCCTCTTCGGTTTGGAGGAGTTACATCCGCGTGCCATAGAGTGGCATATCAGGTACAATAGATACGAGTGTTGAAGCCATTCTAGAGGCCGATTTCCCCTTGGGGTATGGAAAGGATGCCAGAGCTGAACGTGTGTCGAAAGTGTGCGTCGGCTCCTAAAAGGTCGAATATCGCAATAAAGGAAATCGTTAAACACCCCAGGTCAAGGCAAGCTGTTACCCCAGAGGTCGTATCACCAAGTGTGTCAACCATCATTAGCTAATAGTGGAGGCTGGGAAGATTAAAGATATTGGAAATGATTGTACCATATATTCTCTGCAACTCCTATCGGTTTCATTTCACACGTCCTAGATCATATTTGTCGTGCAGATATGACGCGTTAATTATTCAAAACATCCTGTCATAATGTATGAGTATTCCTTGGCACGTTCCATCTCATTGCTCCACTCTACTATAAATCTTAGATGTTCTGTGCAGGTTCTACGATCGACCGAGTTTGTATACAAGTAGGGACTGGTCTTGCAAGTCCAATTCTATTAGACTCTATGTCATTGCCCTTCATCCAGTTGCAGACGTCTAAGCACACACACATTGTTGCTCCATGGGATCCCCTCAAAGCACAATACGGGGTGCACGAGGAAGTCGAAGTGCTAGGTCCGAACCCCAACATGCCCGTGACTCTTTCTTATTGTCATCGCATGTCTCTGAGATTTCAAAAGGAGATCCTTACCTTTGCTCCAAAACGATGTCAACGCCTCAAGCAGAGGTCAAAGTGGAGAAAATTTCATCTGCAGGACACAGGTTGGAGGCCACGCCCTCTCAAAAGCCGACACCGCGGAGAAGGTGAAGGCCCAGAAAAAATAAGGAAGTAGGAGGAAGCCACATCTTGACTGAGCTGAGTGCATACCTGGCTGCTGAGGAGTTCATGATGCATGCTACCCAGCTAGAGCCTATCGGGACTACCAGTCGAGGAAGCGGGAGATGAATGCAAAGGACAGGGGCATTCGGTTCTAGCGTTGAAAACCCCAATCAGTAGCTGGAGCAGGCACAACTTTCCATAGCCAAACTTTATCAAGAAAATAGATAATTGTGAAGACAACTGTCGGTGCAGAACCAGGAGGTATCAACACCACCAGGTCGTGAAGGAAGCACAAATTAGCTCAAGAGGCAGCTTCGAGAAGCACAATATACGATTGTGCAGATGCATGAAGCACAGAGGATGATGGAGGAGGAGAACATAAGAACATTGCAAGGCACACAAAGCAGTCCAAGAGAAGGTCCATGTGTAGGAGATACATGATGGGTGGACCCTTGTTTTGTATTCTTGGATGTGATGTATGTTTTGATAGTTTTCCCTGTTTGTTGTGAGAATTTTCATGTTCTTGATGTAACTGGGTCGGTTGAACAAGGTGTTGTTAGTTTTTATTGTATGTAACCTAATACCGGTGGGAGCCTTAATATATGAAATTTTGAAAATGTTTTGCCTGAACAAATTCTAGTCATAGCAGTTGAAAGCATCGTGTTTACTCTTTGCGCGTAAATCTACCATGTTCTTATTCAATCTCCTCGTAATTATGTGATTTTGTAATTACCGTTGTCTTGAGTTATTTATAAGTTCATTGATATTTTCCTTTAGAAACTTTCGATGCCAAATGATGTTGACGTGGAGTTATAAACTCGAGGCTTATTAAAAGAAAACTTAGAACTCATCTTGTGGGTAAGGGTTGCACTCGGGACTCCGTTTACGTCTATTGCACTAAATTGAGCTAGATATTGCGAGTGCCAACGCAGAGTGAGTATCGAGGATCGACGTTCAAAAATCAACACATATTTTCTTCGGGGTTTATCGTCTTTCGAAACTCCCGATGCCGAAAACATCCTGGAGATCGACGATTATTATTTTGTTTTTCGTTCAATGCCTATTCTTTTAACTTCTTCCGATGGTGAATCGATCGGTCATCGACAATATTCTTGGTGGTGCTTGTCGCAAAAGGAATTTTGCGTCTGTCGACGTTGATGAAGATCGGGGCTCGACAAATTTGATTCTCTCTAGCGTTTTCTTTCACATTTAATCTTTCTCGATGCCGAAATCCTTAAGCACGTCCAAGAAAACTTCGACTGTCATTTCTCTAATTTAGATATTCGTCCTTTAAGTTAATGATTTTTCTCATGTCCAAGCAAGATTTTAAAGATTTAATGAGAAACAAAAAGATAAGCAAAGGACACATTTTCCATATTAGAAAATGCCAAAAGATCGAGTGGTACCCAAAAAGTGAGATTTGATGTAGATTTTTAGGGTGTGTTGAGTGCTCAACAAAATGTTTATAATTTTAAGTTTTTCCCGAAGTTTATATGCCATAAAATTTAAAGGATATCAGAATTGTGTTTGGACCTTAGGAGAGTAGCCCAAATTCTAACAAGAGGTAAATTATTCTAAGATTTAGCAATAAGGAAAGAGTGGGAAATAAAAACCCAATTTCCTAAAGTGAAGTAAAATTAAATTTGGAATTTAAAACATTGAGAATAATTAAATCCCATTTGGATTTGGTAAGAAACAAATATTACCAGGACTTACACATTGAATTAATGTCCAAAGGGGAAATATTTGGACTTAATAATTATTCCTTGAAAATAGGAAAGAAATGCATGTAATTAGGGGATTAGTAATCCCTGGTAAAATCCATTGTTTTACCATGGAAAACTTCAGCTCGAAGAAATATATTATTATGGAAAAATAATTTAAACAAATAAATATTTCCCAAATAAATATATGCATTTATGTATTTATACATTTTCTAGGCAACTTTGAACAAATGGTAAAGACTAGAAAACTTTGGTAAAATTCCAAAGTTAACATTTAAATGCTCTAATTTTTGAATAATAAGGATTGTAAATTATTATATTTACAAACTAGAAATTTTCTGCTTGGTGCGTGAGTAATGGAGGTTTGGAATTTATTTCCCTTTGTGTAAAGGATTAAACTGTGCTAAGTTTACCTAGTTTCACTATTTATGCTCTACATAGATTATTTGGTGCTCCTGAAGAAGTCACTATTAAGGCATTTTATTTATCACAAATTTAATGCATGGAAATATTTGTTTCCTTTTATTTTTCTCAACTTAATATTATATGCATATAGTTTAATGTGTAAATTCCTTCCAAAATTAGGCCTTCGGAGAAATAAAAAGAGTGCATGTGATGGATACACGAAACTTCGAGTCCAAAATACCCGAGGAATTAAGAATTTAAATAAAATTTTAATTCATTACCTTTTCAGAGTTGGGATGTCGGAGAGATGTGATGGGCACGCTCGATTGAAGTCTGAAGTCACCAGAGCGATGGCATGAATTTTATAAAGTTTAAATATATTATAATATTAACCCTTTCCCTTTCATGATTGGTCATCAGAGTAATGAGAAGAGCACACACAACCAAGGATGATTTTAAGGATGGAAATTTATATTAAAATCTAGAAACATGGGCTAATATTACTAGTCCTTAATATGAAAAATGTAAAATGTTTGGCGATAGTTTTGTAAAGATATTCAAATTTCGAAGGATTTTATATACTTTCTATAATTTTTTGGCAATTTTTAAGGTAAAATAATTTTATTCTATGGAATTTGGGCGAATCATTTTTAGAAAAAATGGAAATTGGCAAATTGTTTTTTGGGAAAAAACATGGAAAACTAGACCATTTGCAAAATTTATCCCCTAAAATCATCTATGCACACAACTTAACGCAGAAGATTTCATAGTGTGATGGCATATATGTTATAAAGTTTAAATATATTATAATATTGAACCCTACTCTCTTGTTATTGGTGGTAGGAGTGATGAGAGGAACACACACATTTCAAGCCCGAGTTGAAATAATATTTAATAAATATAATAAATTAACGCACATTTCTGAAACCTTTCAGGAGTTGACCCTTTTCGGAGTTTGACCTTGAGGAGTTCGGAGCATGACTCTGAAGGGTCGGAGTACAGCTCCGGATATCTTGGAGCATGACTCCGAAGATTTATAAGTACGTTAGTTCGAATACTATAATTTTTTAATTATTGTACGTGATGGGGTTTGATCTATTCGTGGAGATTACAGTGTGAAGTTATAAGTCGGGTTCGTTGACTTATATGTTAATCAAGGATTATAAGCCTAAATATATCATGGTATAATTTATTATATTAGGACATAAAATAATTATATTAAGTGGATTATAAGATAATCATTACAAAAATGGTACTTAAGTGAATTATTAGGATAAGTAAAAATGTTATGTTGAGGGGGGGAGGGGGTAATTAGTTTGTGGATATTAATTATCTCTAATGAGAATTAACTAAATAAATATTTAGGATTAGTATTTTAAGAAGGTATTAATTAAATTTCTTAATCTCTTTATAGAGAGTGGGAAAATGTCAATAATTGGTCGAGCAAGCCTATGTTACTTATGGTGACGAGGCGCGTTTGCAATTTTTTTTGTTTTAAACATAGTTAGAATAAGTGATATGCGACATTAACATACTTCAATAATACACATTCTATTCTCATTTACATCACAACACAACAAAAATCAAATTCAAGCTCACTATAACTAATAGATTATTTTCATTGCATAAAGATAACAAAGATGTCTACCTTCCCAACCTACCTGCAAGGTTAGGACCTCCAAGACACATAATCAACACTCAAGTACAATATTCATCCTATTGATTTTGACCATTAAAGGTCTCAGGAATGGCGATTGGTCTGAGGAACATGGAGGTATCTATTCCCATATCCTCTTCTAACCTAGACTTAGGACTTAGAATTAACAGTAAGATGCACGATTATAACACACCCAATTCGTTCAAAAACTCATTATACTAGCACAAAATTTGACAATTCATCAATACTAATTCACATCAAAAGAATTACTCAATGCTTGGTTTCATTCCATTACAATTCAACTCTATTACCATAATACATCGTGATATGATCCAACCGAAGATAATAGTAAACAATGAAATAAAAATTTGTAGGCACTAGTGTAAATTCTTCTATTTATACTATTAAGTTACTCATATAAATTCAAGGTGAAATTCATACCTTTACCTCAATAACTTGTTGAACACACCATGCACACTAAGAGGGGGGGGTGAATTAGTGTGTGGAATTTTCTAACTTTTCTTCTTCTTACAAGTTAGAAGTTAAAACATATTTGAATAGATTAAGAACAATTAAATCATAATGACAATGGACATAGAAGATACCAGATGTTTGTATATAATTTTTATGAATATATGTGAATATAATAATAAGGATTTTCCCAGCACTAACTATTTCGTTTCATCTCCAACTGAAGTAAGGAGCACCAACTCCTCGCAGAGAACCAACTCTCAAGCAAGACCTAGCTTGCCACAAGGCCCAACTTGCTGATAGAATGCAGTCTATCCAACTAGAGTTCATACAGTAATTCAACTCTAGTTGTAGTGATCCATTATTGACTCAATTCTGTTTTATGATCACAGGTATACAATAAACACTCATCACTACACTTCATCTTCTCTCTGGAATTCATTCCTTCACTTTGTCTTTCCTCTGATATTCACACCTTCTTCACTTCGTCTTTCCTTAGATATTCGCATGGACCTTAGGTCTGTATCCCCTTCATTTTTCTCAGTGAGCCTCTCTTTTCCACAAACCCGTCTACACTCCAAAGCACCTTGTCCGGTGAACCAATCATGGTTGTATTTATAGTGGCTTATGCTCAAAACTTGTTTAAGTTATTGAGCCGACTTGTGCAACAAGTTATAACTAACTTTTTCATTTACAACAACTTTTGGGACCACCAGAGATCATCATTTTGGGTCTTCATATTTACACCTGACATCCCCTTTACTTTCAGAAATCGATCAAAAGTCGGCTCAATAAGTCTCTGTGATAATAGAAATCGACGCTTCCTTCAAACCATGTTCATATGATCATAGGCGTAGAACCAAGGGCTTATCAATTTAAGTGACTGATTACATTCTCCCTTTTAAATCTCTTTACCATATGACCAACGACGGGACCTCATGTGAGGCGAGACGAGCTCTTATCAATTCAACAACCATGATTCAATCTCCTAATGATATGGATGATAGTCGGGACTTTGAGACTTGCAACATGTCAAATCTCCCGGAGTGGATTTTGCCGAATAGATCAGGTGGTTCACGTTTACTTTGTAGTACCAGATCAATGGTCAGATTCGATCCTTGGACCTATACTTCATTTCTTAATCCAATGGCCAGGACTTAATCAAACAATGATATGAATGGCCACCATTTACTCCGCAACTTCGTATATTATACTTACTCTATCCTTCCACTGTGTTTTGATCAACGATTGTGAGTACGCCCGACATCAGATCGACGGTCGAGATCTCCTTCGAGTCTCTGGACTTTGGATATTTCAAATCTCAACCCCTTCTTTCCTCCATACTTTAATATTCTAGATATCTCAATCCATTGACGCGTGTCCCTTTCATATCAATGGTCGATATCTCCTTCAGGTCTCCGGACTTTGGAGATTTCAAATCTCAACCCCTTCTTTCCTCCGGAGTGATCACCTGCTGAGTAAGTCATAAAACGGTGAAGACCGCTTGTTGTCGGTTAACACTTCCACTTACACTATCCTTCCACTATAGCAGATCGATGGATGAGAATGCCCCCAAAGTGATCTTCATATCGGACGTCTTGTGTCCACTTTGGGACTTCGACATTCGAGACTTCAGGGCTTTGGGAAAGTGCTGGTGGTAGAAAACCTGAAGTAAAACTCTCGGATTGACGTAACTTACTTACGTCACTTGATGATGTGTCACGTGATAAGATTCTTATGCTGTCCTTCCACTGTATTAAACCAATGGTTGAGAATTATCCCGAAGTGATATTCATATCAGACAACTCATGTCCACTTCGGGACTTCGACATTCGGGTCTTCGAGACTTTGGTCATTTGCTGGTGGTGAAACTCTAGGATTAAAAATCTTAGTGACGTAACTTGATTACATCACTTGATGATGTGTCACGAGCTGAGTAGTTTCCATGTGTCACTCAGATTCGTGATTTTGCACGTACTTGAAATGTCGAATCAACTTGGCACTTGTGATTATCTGATTGCGCCATGTGTCCTTGCTGACGTAGTCTTTCTAACGTGGATATCCTTATGTGGCACATGTTATTCTCCTTTATCTAAAGGTCATCCTAACTCCCAAAATGTATCTCAGATCGATGGTTGAGAGTGACTTCGGACCTTCGTCCTTCGAGACTTCAGATCTTTTGACATTTATTGGTGGTGAAACTCCCGAAGCAATTCTCTCGGAGTGACGTAACGTGATTATGTCACTTGTTGACATGGCACAAGCCAATTTCCTCTTGACACATGTCATCATCTGATTATTCCATGTGTATTTGCTGACGCGGTCTACTGACATGGTCTGAAACATGTCCTTGCTGACGTGGTCTGCTGACATGGTCTGCCACATGTATTTTGCTGTCGTGGTCTACTGACATGGTTTGCCACATGTATTTTGCTATTGTGGTATGCCACATGTCCTTGCTGACGTGGTCTGTTAACCAACAACCCTGATCCAACGGTCATCGTATGTCCTCCAAATCCGAAGGTCCTTATTCATTTCGAATTTCTAGGCTTCGCGTATTTCGAATCTCAAACTGAATTCTTGAAGTAAGATTTCTCCAGAGTGTAACGTCCTCGCAACTTTATACCCGAACTAAATGTTTTTCATCAATCATGATCCTAGATCAATGGCTCATTTTGTCAGTGATGAAGCTTTGTTGGCTTAACCTGTCCTTCCACTTAGAATGATCCAACAGCTGACGAAAATTCACATAAATGAGATCTCAGATCTTACCTCGCTTATCCTATCCTTCCACTCAAAAATGATCCGATAGCTGAAGAGAATTCGGGTTTGATCTGATGGCTGACGGGTCTTCAGATAATAGAATTCTCAAACGTTTAGCCCCTCTTATCCTATCCTTCCACTTGAAAATGATCTGACAACTGACTAGAATTCAGGTTTGATCTGATGGCTGACGGGTATTCGGATAATCAAACTCTCATCTCTTTTACCTCGCTTAACCTATCCTTCCACTTTAAAATGATCCGACCGATGATGGGAATTCGGGTTTGATCTGAGGAATGATCCTCATATCAACAATTTATGATTATTGTTGATCATGATAGGATCAACAATGTTGATATTGAATCCTCCCCTGCAATTAAAGAGGAAAGACGAAAAAAATCCTTATTATTATATTCACATATATTCATATAAATTATATACAAACATCTGGTATCTTTTGTGTCCATTGTGATTATGATTTGATTGTTCTTAATCTGTTCAAATATGTTTTAACTGCTAACTTGTAAGAAGAAGAAAAGTTATAAAATTCCACACACACTAATTCACCCCCCCCTCTTAGTGGGTGGTGTGTTCAATAATTGGTATCAGAGCGGGTTCCTTCAGCACAATTTAACCACTGGAAGGTAGATCCTGAAGAAATGGGTGGACATATGGCTCTCTCCGCAATTGAAGCTCCCTTTATTGATGGAACAAATTATTCCTCATGGAGAGAAAATATGAAACAATATTTGAAGTCAAAAGGATCTGAAGTTTGGAATTCAGTAGTAAGAAAGCCCTAGGATTTAACTACCTCAAAGAATGATCTGTAAATTAACTTGATCTAAAATTCAAGATCTTTTAACCATTATTTTCATGTGAATTTTTAACTGTTAACCACCTTTGTAATGAAAAATTAAAGAACATCCATCAAGCACATGAGCACATAAACATGTAAGCAAACCATCTATGAACAATAATTGGTAACGGAGTTCACCAGACCCCTGGCTACGTCTTTGGGCCACTTTCCAAATGGGAAGGCCGATAGATTAAGTATTCAAATGCTTAAAAAGTGAATTTTGAATTATGTCAGTCATATACAGTAACAGACTTCAACAACAGCTGCAAGATGAAATTCTGAAACTTTAAAGTATGAACATGAATACCTTTCTGTGTATCTGAAATATTTTGTGAGCACTTTTCTGTCTAGATGCCTGAATGCAAAAAATGAAGCTGGATCTGGAATCCTTGCGAAAAACCGAGACTTTTGAGTATAAACTCGATATATTTCATAACTGGACTCAGAGTGCCCTTCTTGGCACAATTCCCAAAATCTGCATCTGATTTGTACAGTCAGTACGGCCTCGGGATGCGTGCAAATCCAAAAACACCTCGATATGCATGCAAATTCACCTTGAGCTGTGTGCAAAACCACCTCGATCCACATGCAAAAACCACCTCTCTCACTGTGCAAAACCACCTTAGTTTGCGTGCCAGTCTTTGCCTGCATCAAACTCTCACCACGGGTTCCATGCCCACGCTCAGTTTAAATAAGGAAAAAAACAATGGTTTAAGGAGGCGTGAGCCATGGGCCACACGCCCTCCAAAATCCCCCAAATATTGGCTTAAAAGGGGGACACGCCACCCCATGCCACGTCTTGTGGCAATGGCCCGTTGGTTAGACATGTTGGGTTGGGAAGAGGAAGTCTTGGAGTCAAACTTGCGGGCTTCTCCCCTCCCACCGTATATTGCATAACCGTTTGTATTTTGGGCTTTGGATTAACATGTGGCTTGGCACGTTGATATGGTTGATTTAACATATGGTTTGGCACATTTATATGGTTGAACTTTGACGTGTTATAACATATGGTTATATATGGTATAATTTATATGAAGTCGCATATGGTTTGTAATATATGGACTTTGGATATATGGCACGATTTGATATGGCATAGTTTGTGGAGGCATATGGTACGTGATATTTGGCATGTGGCATGGTTTATAATAACATTTAGATACCAAGGGGGGTCTCGGTGTTGGCAAGGTCAAGGGCTAAGCCCTTGACCACCCCATTTTACCCAACCATGGGGTCATGGTGGCCTTTTCACAAGGTCTTGGGTTCAATTCCCATAGCCCCAAATTACATTTTTTTAAACCATTTCCAACCATTTTTCACCATTTAACCATCTTTGCCGAAACTTCAAATGCTGACATCTTCGTCATCTGGAGGCCATTTTCCCGAAATGAACGTCATCGGAAAGCTGCTGACGAGCTCTTCCACTTTGTAAGATTAATTTTCATTTTGAATACTTTAAATCTATCAAATTTTGAGATGATCCACCTGGATCAAACCTTCCCACTGGAAAGATTTTTGTCCACAAAAAGTATGAAATCATTCAAAAACTAAATGAGGACATGTTTGTCTCACTTGTCCTGTATCACCTATCCATTCTTCCTGGAACCTGTACCATTGACTCAACAATACAACAATCAACACTGCACTGACATTGTTAAGTACATTAATCACATTCTTAATCACATCTTCATTCAACATTGTCAGAACCAACCACATACTGCTGATGAGTAATAAGCTGAATATAAACATTGAACATGTGAAAGATATTGTACCCAAACCTTGCTGACTTTTAACCATAGAAACATTATCAACCAAAACAGTTGCATTGTAGTGAAATGACACTTCCTTTTCATGCTTAGGATTCTTTTCTTCCTTACATTGTATATACATAAGTGCCAAATTCCGACTTGCATTAACAATCCTTTTTAATTGTTGTGTAGTGCCCAATGATTTGTCATTTTTGAATGAATGTGAATGCACTATGTACTCAATTCCTTCTTTAAACAAGTGATACTGATTATGTTCTCAATAGAAGATTTCTTTTCGATCATATAAGTGTGGACTTCCCAACACAATTCCACAGATATCTAGTGGGACCACATCAAATTCAACCTCATCTACAAACTTAGATGTAATTGCAAACTTTAGATCACATTGTTGTGTTACTTGTAATCTTTTATCTTTGCATACCCAACCTAATGGATAAGGTTTCTTGTATGATTTCATTGTTAATCTCGATTGCTTAACTACTTCTTACGAAATAAATTAACTTTGAGATCCACTATCTATGAGTGTTTCAACCTTTGTTTGTTTTATAATCACTCTTATATGAAACAAATTGCATTCCTGCTTCTATCCTTAGAATTGTCATCATCTTTAGAAGCGGATAGAAGAACCAATTTTAAATCATTATCAATAATATATTTACCTTTCACACCTACAATTGTTATCTTTTAAAATCATCCTCGGAATCTGATCCAAGTTCCTCAACGATAACCGTGGTTGTTTGCTTCCCCTTCCGATCCTTAAACCACTTCGGTTTCATTTCTGGATGTAGCTTCAACACTTTTCCTCTTCATTCCCTTGATTTTGATAATGTGAGCATGTAGGTCTCTCATCACCCTTCTTCGGCATTGTAGTTGCATGTTTACCTTTCCACTTTTCATTGCCTTCTTTTTCCTGGAGGCTGAAGTTCAATTTGAAGAAACATCATGAACACTCTTCGTTTTTGACTCAATGTGAGTTGGTTGAACACATACCTCATCAAGGTTAGTCAGTTAAACATCAATATCATATGATGTAAATAATTATGCAATCCTCCTATATATTTGAAGAGTTTCACGAGTGTGAGGTATATAAGAGTACCAAAACTTCTTTTTAGAAATTCACAGTAATGTATTCTTGCGCACTTTGTCCCTTACCTTGCCTTAAATTCTACCAATCTATCATAGCTTGTTGCATATACCTAATGGATAAAATTTCTTTTTAAGTCTTTGAAATGGCTGTACCAAGAGGAAACGATTTTTCCTTTGTGGCAAGATCCTCTTGAGATCTTCTCTCCCACCAAATGAGCGCAGTCCCTCCGTAATAGGAAATGGCCAGATTTTTAATCATCTTTAATCAAGCAGATCCCTACGTAAAACTTCAATTTGGCCAGTTCAATTGTCAGGACCACCCCGACGTGGCTCTCCATTATGCATAGGTAATTCAAATAGCCATCAAGCTTTAAATGGGGCATATTAAGATCGACTTTTTGTTTTCTTTTGAAATGGAGAAGGAATAGAACCATCAAGAAAAGATGGAGAGAAGTTGGTGGTTTTGGGGTTCCTCGCGACCTCCTTTTTTATCTTCTGTATGATATGGTCCACCCTGTTCACCTTTCTTTCAATCTTGATAGAGCTTCTCTACCATCGTTTGCATTCTCATGAAAGCTTTCAGAAATTCCCCTTCATAAGGGATATAAGAAGTTGCTTCTTCTCCTTTGGTGAAGACATCCTTCCTCTTCTTGATCCAATCTCTGGATCAAGGAGAGGAAGGATGTCTTCACCATGTTGAAGCTTGGACCTTGTTAACATAAACTCAAAAATGCACCAAACTCTTCAAGTTCTCCTTCACCACGCTGAAGCTTGGACCTTGTTAACATAAACTCAAAAATGCACTGGTTAACCTCGCTCTGATACCAACTTGATCTGTAAATTAACTTGATCTAAAATTCAAGATCTTTTAACCATTATTTGCATGTGAATTTTTAACTGTTAACCACCTTTGTAATGCAAAATTAAAGAACATCCATCAAGCACATGAGCACATAAACATGTAAGAAAACCATCTATAAACAAGAATTGGTAACGGAGTTCACCAGACCCCCTGGCTATGTCTCCGGGCCACTTTCCAAATAGGAAGGCCGATAGATTAAGTATTCAAATGCTTACAAAGTGAATTCTGAATTCTGCCAGTCATATACAGTAACAGACTTCAACAACAACTGCAAGATGAAATTCTGAGACTTTAAAGTATGAACATGAATACCTTTCTGTGTATCTAAAAGATTTTATGAGAACTTTTCTGTCTAGATGCCTGAATGCAAAAACTGAAGTTGGATCTGGAATCCTTGCGAAAAACTGAGACTTTTGAGTATAAACTTGATATATTTCATAACTGGACTCAAAGTGCTCTTCTTGGCACAATTCCCAAAATATGCCTCTGATTTGTACAGTCTGTACGGCCTCGGGATGCATGCAAATCCAAAATCACCTTGATCTATGTGCAAAACCACCTCGGTTTGCATGCAAATCCACCTCGGGATGCATGCAAAACCACCTCGGTCCACGTGCAAAAACCACCTCGCTCACTGTGCAAAACCACCTCGGTTTGCATGCCAGTCTCTGCCTGTATCAAACTCCCACCATGGGATCCATGCCCACGCTCAGTTTAAATAAGGAAAAAAAACAATGGTTTAAGGAGGCGCAAGCCATGGGCCACACACCCTCCAAAATCCCCCAAATCTCGGCTTAAAAGGGGGACACGCCACCCCATGCCACGTCTTGTGGTGGTGGCCCGTTGGTTAGACATGTTGGGTTGGGAAGCGGAAGTCCCGGGGTCAAACCCGCAGGCTTCTCCCCTCCCACCGTATATTGCATAACCGTTTGTATTTTGGGCTTTGGATTAACATGTGGCTTGGCGCGTTGATATGGTTGATTTAACATATGGTTTGGCGCATTTATATGGTTGAACTTTGGCATGTTATAACATATGGTTATATATGGTATAATTTATATGAAGTTGCATATGGTTTGTAATATATGGACTTTGGATATATGGCGCGATTTGATATGGCATAGTTTGTGGAGGCATATGGTACGTGATATTTGACATATGGCATGGTTTATAATAACATTTAGATACCAAGGGGGGTCTCGGTGTTGGCAAGGTCAAGGGATAAGCCCTTGACCACCCCCTTTTACCCAACCATGGGGTCATGGTGGCCTTTTCACAAGGTCTTGGGTTCAATTCCCATAGCCCCAAATTGCATTTTTTTAAAACTATTTCCAACCATTTTTCACCATTTAAACATCTTTGCCGAAACTTCAACTGCTGACATCTTCGTCATCTGGAGGCCGTTTTTCCCAAAGCGAACGTCACTGGAAAGATGTTGATGAGATCTTCCACTTTGTAAGCTTTAATGTTCATTTTGAATACTTTAACTCTATCAAATTTTGAGAGGATCCACCTAGATCAAAGAATCTATCCAAGATTACAGTCCAAAGAAAATCAAGGAAGAACAATGAAGTGGCATTGAATATTCTTCTCAATGGATTATCGGATACAGTCAAGGAAAGCATAGGACTATGCACATCCTCCAAGGAATTATGGCTGAAGTTAGAAGAGATGTATCAAATCAAAAGACAAGACACATAAGACATTCCTATCAAGGATGAAGAGAAAGACTCAGCCATCAACAAAGGTAAATACTCTCCACAATATTCTGATTGCAATATTGAGTCTTCTACATGTTGTAACAAATATTGAAATTTTCCCTTTCGGTCACTTAGGAGAGAAAAATTTATAGTGTTTAACTACCGGAAGTTTAGATGTGAGAAATCGACCATTTGTATGTCACACGCATCACTAAATGTTCTCTACCTATCATCTTCAGTCAAATAACGTCGAAATCAGCCGCAAATGCCACAACAGTATAACAGTCACAAGCCAACTCACGAAAAATCCAAAGACAGGGTTCACGTGAGAATCAAAGAAATGTACCATATGTTCGAGCGTTGAGTCACAAGGAGAATGAGTGGAAGCATTGACAGTAGAACGACCGCATACACCGATAATTAAGCCACATGGAGAAAAAGCTCACGAGTCTGGGTTTTTTTTCTGCCGGGGATTTGACCGACGTAGATATTTTAATAACTACAACCCCAATCCTCGAATTCACTAAAGTATTAAAGGATAAGCCGAGTCAAATAAAGATTAATAAATATTAACATTAATAAATCTCATCGCAATTTCACGATTTGGGATTTCTCGCGTCAAGTATTATCGAAGTCCCGAAACTTAAATCCATGAAAGGTTAAATATTAATTGCTAATCGTGATTAATTAAGAAATTAAAGAAAATGATTATCTTCTAATTAATCCCATCGCGATTTCGCGATTCGAGATTCCTTGCATGTCATAACTCTTGAGGACATGATACCCGAAACTCGAAGGCCCAAAAGAGTGCAATGTAAAATCCAAAATCTATTTCGGGGATTTGGCCATCATGGATTTGGCCAACGTGGACATTTTTATAACCATTGCTTCATTTTCCCGAATCTCGAAAAATTGAAATCGGGACTCCAGTCATATGCAATATTGCTTTAAAAAAACACAATTTTCTCAGCCGTGGAGAGGTTGTTTTTCGCGTTCGAGTAGTCGATCAACATCTAAAAATCCCAATTTGTCCAGTGGTGTCTTCAAAATTTCATTTTGAGCTTGGTAAGACAGTCAAAAGTCCCCCGAAATATGAGGTTTTTTTTCCGAAATGTGGCGTTTTTTACTGTGCTGAGTCATCATTTTCAAATGAGGATTTTGAGCGACTGGAGTATCATTTTGAGAAAGGGTTGGAGGATTTTGTGCCTAACACATCAAATATCATCAGCCTCTCTCAATTTTCCTATAGGTGTCACATATTGGGAGAATCGAATCCATCTCCGAGCCCTAATTTTTGGATTTCATATTTTCCTGTTTTGACACATGTTTGTTAAATGCAGATTTGGGGAAAATGAAAACAGATCTCAGGGAACTGAAAGAGGTTTTTTCTCAAAATAAAAAGATGCACAAAAGACTCTTTCAGTTTATACACATCTATCGTGATTCGAGAGATACAGAGCCATAACCACATCCCTAGTTTTCAGCAGTTTGACCCATTTTCTATGGCAGAAAGTTTCAAGAATTGGTTGTAACTGTTGTTATCTTTCAGATTAGAGAGGATTTCGACCTTAATATATATATGAGGCATATTTGTAAAAGAGAGGGGGGGAAAGACACAAGAGTAGTACTCCTAGGCTGTAGCTTTCATTTTTAGTTTAATAAAAGATTGCAGAAGCATGTTTTATCCATATCAGAGATTCTTGTGATGTTGCTTGCAGAGTTTGTCCATTTTCTTAGTTTCAATATCACTCCATCTATCTTTTCTTCTCGATTTGGAACTGTTTTGTAATAGAATTCATCCTCTGTTAGATGCTCTATTGCAGACTGATTATAGGTTGTTTCTTGCAGAGATCAAGGTTTAGAATTCATCCTTTGCTAGATGCTCTGTCCCAACCATCTATTTCCACTAATTTATGCTTGGAATTCACTCATCTCTAAGTGCTCCTTGTGTATTGATATGTTTTCTCTTTATTCTGCTGCCATACTTTTATAAATCCTTCTCTTTGTAATCAGCTTCTATCTCGCCTCTGCTACATGGATTTCCATTTCCGAAACACTCTTATTATTTTCTTGATCATTTGACTCCATGCCCAATGGACTACCTCCTGGTCCAACCCATCAACCCTAAAAACCTCAAAACTTTTTGTTACCCACAGATCTGCCCGCTATTAAGATTATTGGATATCCTATCATGACATATATTTGAGAGATCCCTCTCGGGTTGGAAGGGGCAGCTTCTAATCAAAAGTGGTTCGTGGTTATCTTGGGATTTACTTGCACACAACCCAAATCAAGTTCTGAGTGATAACTTATTTTTTTATTTAAAATGTGTTAAAGCTTGGCTCTATTACAACCTAGAACCAACTCTTGCGAGAACATTTTCTGGCGCCGTTGCGGGGGATGGAGGAACGAAGTTATCTTCCCTGGGATACGAAAAAAGTTTAGATCTATTTCTTGATGGTGAACAAGGGATAGGCATTCAATTGGCTGTGATCATTCACCTGGCGACTCCTTGGTTCAAAGACTCTACATGAATCACCGACAACTCCACTGGTCTCAAAATGTCGGATTTGTTCGCTACTCGGATTGTTGCAAGGTTTGCTCCTCTGGAATTTACAAATGTTTATGGTTTTCCAAGCACTGTTCTAGACATTAAAGTTTGGGAAGATGTCCTTCCTAAATTTGGAGAATATGAGGACGACAATCCTTCTCAACACTTGTTTGAATTCCACAAGATCATGGATGAATTAAATATACATCATGAAGATGTCCTC
Organism: Picea sitchensis; assembly: GCA_010110895.2. Lineage (NCBI taxonomy): Eukaryota > Viridiplantae > Streptophyta > Pinopsida > Pinales > Pinaceae > Picea > Picea sitchensis. The sequence continues at coordinate 298,698 of SNQJ01S0000129.1, forward strand.
ATGAAACTGTTTATGTTTTCATTGGAAAGAGATGCTAGACTCTGGTATAAATAAAAACCTCATTCCAGTATTCCTTCATTGAAAGATTTTCACATACTTTTTCATCAACATTGTAAAAGAATCTATTCAGCTGAAATACTTTTTGAAGATTGTTGTAATATAAAATTCATAAGACAAACAGATCAAACACATCTTCTTGAAGAGGAGGAAGGAATATCAGAATTTTCTCAAGCCGATGAAGATAATCAGTATGAAGAAGAGTTGGCTGATAAAAAATAGGATATAATAGCTCTTGTGATCACATTCAAGAAGAAGATATTCAACATCATGGTCAACCTACAGAAGAGAAAGAAAACAATAATTGCTTGATCCAGAAAATGCATAGACCACCTCCTCCTTTAACAGAAGAAGAGATAGATCTGCTCCTGAACAGTCATGTTGCAACCCCTACTTACGCAAATCTACAACATCCACATAGTCTTGAATATCTTGTAGACTTTGTTTTGTTTCATGGAAAAGATGTGGCTGACATTTTTAACCATCCTGAAGAATGTTTGGTGTTCAAGAATGATTTAGATTTTGATGTAAAGGCTGCTGATAATGAATAAGACAATGATATTTTTCGAAATCTGTTTCAAGATCAGATTGTTGCTTTTTCAATGCAGAAACCTTCAGGATTTTATTCTGATTTTCCAGTATTCGATAAATATAGTGATGATGAAGAGGATTTTAAAGATTTGTTGTCTAATGAAATTTCATCAAATCCTATTTATAAACGAAGAGATGATAAAAAAAGTATGAATGCTATGATTGAAAATAGATATGAATTTGTTGTTCAAGAGTCCAATGAGGATCCTTTTAACTTTGATACATCCTCTAAAGATATCATTGTTGGAGAGGGTGATCATAAATTGTTTCATGATGCATATTTTTAGACTCGGTTTTCATTTGATCATTATCAAGACAGTAATGTAGGAAATGAAGAACATATCTCTTCTTCTCTCTTAAAAATTGTCAGTTGTAATAGGCCAACATATCATAGTGATGAATTCAGATTACAGGGATATGATGAAAGAGAGAAGACAGGTTCAGATCAATAGTTGATCATGCATGTTTCCCCAACAAATATTGAGCAGTCCACATTTAACATTTATATTAGTAAAGGCAATAAGCAACAACATTTCAATCAGTTGGAACAACAACAAAATGAGGTATTTCTATGTGACTTTTATGATCCAGTAGTAGTTTATATGGAGTCAAAATGGGGGACTGAATTTTTTATTTCCGACTTCTTGAAGTCTGAATTTCAAAAATGTAAGTACCTGCTCCCAGGGCATGTTTTAAAATTTGCATTTTCTCCTGTCATCCTTTTTCTCAAAGATGGAAGTATAATTAAGTTTGTTAGTCGGATACTCGCTTGGTTGATTTGGAATTTTTCCTATACTTGAACAAAGAAGTGATATCAGTTAGAGGAGGTGATGTGTATAAATAATCTTGACTTTGAGCACTAGAGTACAACAATGGTTTTCAATATTTTTCTGGTTTAGTTTGGAATCCAGTATGGTTTTTTTTTAAAGAATTATGACTCCATAGCCCAATGAATGCATAAGTGGTTTTTTGTTTCGGAAAGGTGCAAGTAAAGAGACAGAGTTCAGAGTTTGATAAGGATGATTTCAGGTCGCCCAATGGATGAAGGCATGTGGTCTATTGTTCTTGGCGCTTTGCAGGAAAGCACCATCCATAGATGGAGCCTCTGTTGTAACAAATATTGAAATTTTGGCTTTCGGTCACTTAGGAGAGAAAAATTTATAGTGTTTAACTACCGGAAGTGTAGATGTGAGAAAACGACCATTTGTTTGTCATGCACATCACTAAATGTTCTCTACCTATCCTATCATGTTCAGTCAAATAATGCCGAAATCAACCCCAAATGCCACAACAATATAACAATCACAAGCCAATTCACAAAAAATCCAAAGACAGGGTTCACGTGAGAATCAAAGAAATGTACCATATGTTCGAGCGTTGAGTCACAAGGAGAATGAATGGAAGCATTGGCAGTGGAACGATCGCATACACCGAGCATTAAGCCACATGGAGAAAAAGATCATGAGTCCATGTTTTTTGTCATCGGGGATTTGGCCAACGTAGATATTTTAATAACTACAACCCCGATCCCCAAATTCACTAGAGTATTAAAGGATAAGCCGAGTCAAATAAATATTAAGAAAGATTAACGTTAATAAATCTCATCGCAATTTCGTGATTCAAGATTTCTCGCGTCAAGTATTATCGTAGTCTCGACACTCAAATCCATGAAAGGTTAAATATTAATTGATAATCATGATTAATTAATAAATTAAAGCAAATGATTATCGTCTAATTAATCCCATTGCGATTTTGCGATTCGAGATTCCTTGCATGTCATAAATCTTGAGGAGATGATACCCGAAGGCCCGAAAGAGTGCAATGTAAAAGCTGAAATCTATTTCAGGGATTTGGCCATCGAGGATTTGGTCGATGTGGATATTTTTATAACCACTGCTTCATTTCCCCAAATCCCAAAAACCTGAAATCGAGACTCCAGTCATATGCAAAACTGCTTTAGAAAAACACCATTTTCTCAGCCGTGGAGAGGCCATTTTCCACGTTCGAATAGTTGATCGACATCTAAAAATCCTAATATGTCCAGTGGTTTCTTCAAAATTTCATTTGGATCTTGGTAAGGCATTCAAAAGGCCCCCGACATATGAGGTTCGTTTTCAGAAATGTGACATTTTTTACTGTGCTGAGTCATCATTTTCAAATGAGGATTCTGAGCGACTGGAGTATCATTTTGAGAAAGGGTTGGAGGATTTTGTGCCTAACACATCATAGATCATTATCCTCTCTTATTTTTCCTACAGGTGTCACATGTTGGGAGAATCGAATCCATCTCCGATCCCTAATTTTCGGATTTCATATTTTCCTGTTTTGACACATGTTTGTTAAATGCAGATTTGGGGAAAATGAAAATGTGTCTTAGGGAACTGAAAGAGATTTTTTCTCAAAATAAACAGATTCACAAAATCCTCTTTTATTTTAAACATAGATTTCGCGATTCAAGATATACAAAGCCATAAACGCAACCCTAGTTTTCAACAGTTTGGCCCATTTTCTATGGCAGAAAGTTTCAAGAATTGGTTGTAACTGTTGTTATATTTTAGATTAGAGAGGATTTCTACCTCAATAGATATATGAGGCATATTTTTAAAAGAGAGGGGGGGAAAGACACAGGAGTAGTACTCTTGGGCTATAACTTTCATTTTTAGTTTAATAAAAGATTGCAGAAGCATGTTTTATCCATATAAGAGATTCTTGTGATGTTGCTTGCAGAGTTTGTTCATTTTCTTAGTTTCAATATCACTCCATATATCTTTTCTTCTCGATTTGTAATTGTTTTGTAATAGAATTCATCCTTTGTTAGATGCTCTATTGCAGACTGGTTATAGGTTGTTTCTTGCAGAGATCAAGGTTCATAATTCATTCCTTTGCTAGATTCTCTGTCCCAACCATCTCTTTCCACTGATTTATGCTTGGAATTCACTCATCGCTAAGTGCTCCTTGTGTATTGATATGTTTTATATTTATTCAAATGCCATAATTTTATAAATCCTTCTCTTTGTAATCAACTTCTATCTCACCTCTGCTACATGGATTTCCATTTCCGAAACACTCTTATGATTTTCTTGATCATTTGACTCCATGCCCAATGGACTACCTCCCGGTCCAACCCATCAACCCTAAAAACCTCAAATTTTTTTGTTACCCACAGATCTGCCCGCTGTTAAGCTTATTGGATATCCTATCGTGACATATATTCGAGAGATCCCTCTCAGGTTGGAAGGGGCAGCTTCTAATCAAAAGTGGTTCGTGGTTATCTTGGAATTTACTTGCACACAATCTGAATCAATTTCTGAGTGATAACTTATTTTTTCATTTAAAATGTGTTAAGGCTTGGCTCTATTACAACCTAGAACCAACTCTTGCGAAAACACTACAGAGGACACAACTGAAGCTAAAGATGAACAGGTCCAAGAATTAGAAAAAGAAGACTCTGAGTCAGATGAAGATACAATAAAATAATGTTTTGTTAGCATTTATCTCATGGAAGAAGTAGAAGAAGAACTATCAAAGGCCAAAAAAAAGGTTGATTGGAGTCTCTGTGAATACTGCTATGACCATAATGATTCAGACTATAGCTATCTTCATGACTACAGTAAATAATTTCTTGAAAAGAGTCAAAAACATATCTTAGAAATAAAGGAAATTCTTAAGGACAATGAAAATATAATATATGAGAAGAATAATCAGTTAGAAGAAAAAGAAGAGGAGATCGAGAAGCTGAAGAAAGAAATCAATCAAGAAAAAGAAAAGAAGAAAGAAGATGATGAGCTTAGCAATCATAGGCATATCCTGGAAATAAAATAAAATCTCGAAGACAATGAAGAAATCATATCTGAGCAAAAGATTCAGTTAGAAAAAAAATAAGAAGAGATCAAATGATTGAAACCAAAAGTTGTTGATCTAACAAAATAAAAGGAAGAGGATATTGAGAGACTGAAAAATGAAATCAGTCAAGCAAAAGAAGAAAATAAGGAAGATTATGAACCAAGCAAAAAATTTGAAGATAAAAAATAATTAAGGGAAAGCTATGCCAATCTTAAAATCCAACTTGAAGAGGACAAAAGAAGGGAGGAGGTAGTGAGGAACCAACTGAACAAAAAGGAAGCATCATGTCATAAGCTGGAAGCATAAGTTGTGAATCTTAGAAAGAAGGTTGAGAAGTCAAACACCCAAATCAAGTTCTTGAACAACTCTATGACCCTAGATGAGATCTTGGATAGTCAGAGATCACCAAATGACAAATCTGGTCTTGGATACAACAAGGAAGAAATCAATACTCCTAAGAAACCTGATGTAGGTCCTTCATTTGTAAAAGGTGAAAAAAAGTATGACAAAGGTCCTTCTTTTGTAAAGGATGAAGACAAGTCTAACATAGTTCCTTCATTTGTAAAGGATGAAGACAGGTCTGGCATAACTCCTTCATTTGTAAAAATTGAAATCAGGTATGACTCAGGTTCTTCACGTTCAAAGAATAAAAGAAACACTACAAAATTTAGAATATCAGATCAAGGAAGATATCTAGAAGCTACTCATATACCTCAAAGAAAGTTTAGAAGAGAGACACCTTTATGGATGATCAAAGAAGGTATGAGAGTGTTTTTAACGGTTATTGTTTTTCTTGTAATGAATATGGTCATAAATCCTTGGATTGTAGGCATCATGGAAGAAAACAATTATGGACATATTGTTGCACATTGTTACACTATGAGATGCTATAGCTATGGTGGATATGGCCACAAATCCCATAATTGTTGGAACTCAAGAAAACTGTCAATGAGAAAAGATTCATACAGTACGACAAAATGAGTAAATGAAACATGGAAGAAAAATGAAGTTGCAGAATTAGAAGATCAGAGAACAAAGTTCAAGAAACCAGGACACTCATAGAAGTGGATAGCAAAGACTGAAAAAGTGAACATTAGTGAAGTTAATTGCTACAAAAAGAATTGCAGTCATGTGACAAGCATAGTATAAACTTTCTAAGACAACTTTAGAGAAATGTGCAGTAAAGAAGCAACTTGGATAAAGACAGATACATCTGGTTAGAGATCTATGAGAATCAATGGGCAGATCCAAGATTTGTTTGAATAATGTGAGCTACAATTGTGCAGTGTTCCAGTAGGACATCAACATCAACAGAAACATCATTCTGATGTACAAAATGAGGTACATGACATCCTGTAGAGATAACAAGAGGAGAGATCATGTCAGTAAAAACTCAGGGGAAGTATTTTGGTTAGTAAATAAGAAAGTAATTAGATTAAGTTTTTAAAAGACTTGATCACTAAAAAAATTGGTATCAAGAAAACTACTCATTTAAAACAAAAAAAATCCCAATCAACTGAGATAAGAAGTTAGTAAAATTAACAAGGGAAGAAACCTTGTCAAGACGAGATACCTTTTTAGAAACAAAGGGGGAGAGTAGTCAGAAGCAGAGAGAGAGCATATTGACAGGGGGAGTCATTCAGTTATAGCAGGCAGAACATGATTGTAGGAAGAGTTACCGAAGTTCAGATTCTGGTCAGTAACATACAGATCTTTACCATAGGAGGAAAAACCTTTTGCCATTGATGTCAAAGGGGGAGAGAAAAATTCATAAGAGGAAATCATCATCACAGGGGGAGTTTTGTATATGAAGTTAGTGGGTTTCCCTCAATGACAAAGGGGGAGATTGTTGGACATATTGTCATTGATGTCAACAACCAATGTGATGATTTGTTGTTAATGATGAATTACCATAGATGAGATTGTCATTGATGTCAATAGTATATCAGTTAGAAAAAGATGTCAAAAAATATTCAGAAATCGAAAGCGTAAGAGGAGGAGTGAAAAATATGCAGAGATCAAAGCTCAGAATCAAAAGCATAAGCTCAGGAGGAGGAACGAACAATATGCAGAGATAGGCTGAAGCAATTTCTGATTATTTTTTATCACGATAGGATCAACAATGTTCCTATGATAAAAGCTCAGGAGGGTTAGCAAATGCGGAGATAGGCTGAAGCAATTTGTGATTATTGTTGATCACGATAGGATCAACAATGTTCCTATGATAAAACAATGTTGATCATATATTCAATACATCAAGGATTAATTTTAAGTATTCTACTAAAATCTAAGGATCCTTCCTAGAAAAGTAATAAGGTACTAGGCATAAGGAATTTTATTATCCTAACTAAAATGCCTTATCTTATGTAAAGGTTTCCAACGCATAATGCACCACAATGTTAATCCAGATTAGAAACACATTATGTCTATTTAATTAATTGCTAACTGAGAATTGAAAGTATCTATTCAAGATTTCTCTTAAATTTCTAATACTTTACCCACATTATTACTTAATAGTATATTCTTTTTAACTCAGGAATTGCGTTAAAATAGGATCGTGCCCATATGGAATTCAATTAAAACCATTTCACAATAAATTTTAGTTTGAGTCTATGATGCCTCTCTAGTTACACTGATGCCAATAAATTATGCAACGACCATTGATGTTTACAAACTTCAAATTTTTAATTAATTTTTAAAGGAGACCCAAAGAAATCTATGTTCCGAATTTGAAATAGATATTTTTGTGACCAAGTGAAATTCAATTATCAAAGAGACAATTTAATTAACCAAACCAATCAAGTTCAGTTCCAACACTGGCTATACCATTCTAAATTCTCTGACTGGAAAATAACTGACAGTGCCCATACAAATTTTCCAATTTCAGGGACTGCAATTAAAATTTCACAATGATCATACCAAATTAATCTAGCATGCAATTTAAATACACAATTATCATAACACATTTGTACCTTAGAAATGGCATATTAAATTCATAACGACCCAAAATTTTTTCTTAGAGATACTCATTAATGTAACGAGCCTGCTTAAATAAATGTAAAGGATTATTAATTATAATTAAATTCATACTCTGATTGTCCTAAGATGTTAGCTAAACAATAATTGTTTCTTATATAATATTAACTAAATTAATTATCATTAATTATTTGTTCATAATTGTCAATGGTTATTTAATTATTAATCAACTCTTTAATTATGTGAGTAAAGAATTAATAGGGTTGATAATTTAATTTATTAAAACTTACGTATATGAGTAGGATAACAAACATTAAATAAAAGGATAAGAAACATTAAATAAATGGGACAAGACATTAAATAAGAGGATAAGGTAATGAATGTAGGGATAAGGAATTTAATGAAAGGAAGAGTCGGTGAAAGGGGATAAGAGGGGAGAGCCTTACGGGGAGGAGGATTTTTGGGAGTTTGGGGGGAGGAAGCATTTTGGAGGGGAACGCGAGCACTGATTTTTTTTGACATGGTTTTTCTGGTTCTGTGAGAGAGTTTTGCAGACTGTGAGCATCATTGTAGGGGGCACCGGGTTGCTCGGGGTTTTGGGCACGGGGGCCAGGATTCCTTTCGGTTTCCTGGAGCTAGGGAGCCGGACAGGCTGCTCCTAGCTGGCTGGGTGGATAGTCGGTTTGGGCAGTGTTGGTCAGTTCAT
>SNQJ01S0000129.1:308321-364826 GCA_010110895.2 Picea sitchensis
TTGGCTGGGGCCATGGATGTTTCCCCGTAGGGGTTTTACCATGTGAAAAAATCGGTGTGTTGATCTTTGATCTGGTTATGTGAGTGGTTACTGAAGGTGTTCATCCTCTGTTGGAATACCTGTGTTGTCGAACACAAAATTTGTTAAAAAATTGGATGATATTCCGGTGATCTCCCTCCCTCTAGAAACCTCGATCCAGGTTGCTCTGTCATTGGCCGATCGAGCTCTCATCGGCCAGTTCATTGGGCTATGGCCGTCCCCAAAATCCACTGAAAGATGGGTCAACAAAAACTGGGCGTCGTTGATCAAATAAAGTGTCACCTCTTACTTTATGGGGAGAGGATACTTCCTCTTCGAATTCACATTAAAGGACGACAAAGATCTGATCTTCCAAAATGGCCCCTACTTAATGGGCCCTCAGGTTCTGTATTTGAATAAATGGACCCCAGACTTCGATCCGGCAGTAGATGTTCCCAAAGAAGTCCCGGTGTGGGTCAGACTTCCAAATCTCCCAGTGCACTATTGGAATTGGGACTCTCTGAGGCACATTGGAAATGCCCTGGGGAAATTTATAGATCGAGCGAACAATAAGGACCAATATGACTGTGCCAGGATCTGTGTAGAAGTAGATCTGGAGGTGGGACTACCAGAGGCCATCGCATTAAAGGTCGGAAGCTGGATGCACTTACAGAAACTGGACTATGAGTAGCTTCCCTTCAAATGCCGGAAATGCCATGTTTATGGCCACTTCACTAGAGGTTGCCCGACCAACAATGAGGTTGTGCAGGGGAAGGAGGATGGATGGAACCAAGTCAAGCGATCCAAACCCTATCTCAAGAATTAGAAGTCGGGAGGCCCTAATGGAAAAGGACCTCACCAGGCCATTGCACAGCAGATCCCACTCAAACCTGTTCTAGAAAATAAGTTCGATCCTCTAAGCTCACAACCAGAGAACACACAGGAGGTCGTGGTCCAAAAGGAGACATAATCTACCCAGGAGATCGAGGCCCAAAAAACAGCTCCTACAAGCAAAGGTACTCCCTCAGCCTCCCACAAAGGAACAAGTGTTGAAGATCCCAAAGGTATGACTATAGAAGTTAAGGAAGAAGAGTAGGAAACAGACGAATCAGAAGAGGAAGGAGAAATAGGAGAGTCCCAAACCTCGGTAAGAAGATCTTCAATAAGCCGGAAAACTGACAGGGAAAAAAGGGAGCAGGAGACCTACAAAGATAAACTTCAGGGAAACCAACCAACTTTGGAAAAACTGCTAGCCCTAAAGCCTAAGATACTGAAAAACCAGCCCCAAGGCTCCAAGGGAGCCCACCAGAAACATAAATAATGAAGGTCATCTCTTGGAATTGTAGAGATATGGGGACCAAAGCAAAGGAAGAAGCCATCAGAAGCTTAATCATAACAGAAACCCCAGACATACTTCTCGTCCAGGAGACAAAGTTGGAAGATATAGCCTTCCTTCAAGCAAGCAAGAAACTTTGGATTAAAAGTGAAGCAAGAGAAATCTCTGCCCGGGGTGCCTCAGGAGGGATCGACACTCTTTGGAACGTCAACAAATTGACAGTCCTATTTGAGGCTAGGAACACTCATTGGTTGCTGTTGAAAATGCAGAATTTGGACACTAAGGAAACTTTTTGTCTTTTCAATGTTTACTCTCCAGTCAATGTTGGGGAAAAAAAAGACTGTTGGGATTCTATAAGGCACCAAGCAGATTTGACAAATCTGGAAAATATAATTATTGCTAGAGACCTCAATCTCACTCTTCATCCTTCTGAAAAAAGGGGAGGCAACGCAGTTCGAGACCCGGCAAGGGAATGGGTGGAGGACATTATGCAGGACTGGGACTTGCTAGATATCAAAACTTCTTCCGGTAAGTACTCTTGGTCTAATAAAAGAGTGGTCCCTGGACATATTGCTTCCAGGCTAGATAGATTTTTTATTCAAATATCCTATTTGCTGCTAGGTTTAGAGCCTAGAATGCATATTCTTGCCAGCAGCGTCTCAGACCATAAGCCCATAAAGCTAGAACTTCTGGCTCACCTTGATCTGGGTCCCATCCCCTTTAGATTCATCCCTCTCTGGATAAAGGAGCCAGACTTTATGCAAACTGTCAAGGAATGCTGGAATCTTCCAGTTAAAGGATCACCTTTCTATATTTGGGAGGAAAAGCTTAGAAGGGTAAAAGGAGTTCTAAAAAGATGGGTCAAAACTCTATCCAAACCGGATACAGAAAGGAAATCCATTAAAGTCGCTCTTGTCTCCCATCAAACTTGTATGGAGAACGCTATACTCACAAAGGAGTTAATAGATCAAGAAGCTCAGTTGCAACAGTGCTATCACAAGGCCTGCTTAGCTGAAGAAGAGTATTGGAGATTAAAATCTCGCAATCTCTGGCTCAAAGAAGGGGATAGGAACACTGTTTTTTTCCACAAACAAGCACAGGCAAGGAAATGATTCAACACCATTTCAGAGATTAAAGAGGATAGCGATATTCATAAGGATTTTGATCACATAAATAAAGCAACCTTTTCTCATTTTCAAAACTTGTATAGTGAAGACAAGGACCCAAACCAATACCCAGATCTGTTAGACATTATACCCACTGTAATTTCTCAGCGAATGAAGGAGACTCTTGAGGCCAAAGTCACTAAAGATGAAGTCAAAAAGGCTCTGTTTGATATGGATCCGGATAAGGCCCCTGGGCCGGATGGATTCTCTGTCAGATTCCTTCAAGCTTGCTGGCCGATTGTTGAAAAGGACCTTCTCAAAATGGTTCAAAAGTCTCAAAATACTCAGAAAATAGGCGGCAACACAAACTCTGCTTTCTTAGCCCTCATACCCAAGGAAAAAGGCGCCAACAACTTCAGCAGATTCCATCTGATTTCCCTATGCAACACTGGATATAAATTAATCACTAAAGTAATTGCAAATAGGCTGAAGCTCATTCTTCCTAAAATAATTCCTGAGAATCAAGGAGGCTTCATCCAAGGAAGGAAGATCGTGGACAACTTCATCCTTGTACAAGAGGCAATTCTTTCAAGTCTTCTCCGAAAAGAGCAATTTATGGTGATTAAACTTGATTTAGCAAATGCTTTTGATCGAGTAAATCATAGTTTTCTTTTAAATGTTATGAGCAAGTTTGGTTTTGGAGCAAATTTCATTAAATGGATCCGGGCATGTATCTCGGAGCCATGGATTTCTCCTCTTGTAAATGGAAGAGCCACTAATTTTTTCAAATCTTCGAGAGGACTTAGGCAGGGGTGTCCTCTATCCCCTTTTCTTTTTTTCATCCAAGCCTCTGTCCTCAGCTTCCCATTAGAAAAACAGATGCAAGATCAAGATATTAATGGACTGTGTATTACAAGAGGGGTCAAAAACATTAATCACGCCTTGTTTGCGGATGACACTCTACTTTTGGGTTCTGCCTCTCTCTCCTCTGCCTTAAAATTCAAAGCAGTTTTGGATGAATTCAGTGAGGCCTTAGGCAGCGTTGTTAACAAGAGAAAATGCCACATCTTCAGCTAGAATATAACGCCCAGATTGCTTTTTGCCATTTCTAGATGTTTGGGTTTTGCAGCCTCCTCTTCTTGGTCCTCTTTTAAATACTTGGGCCTCCCTATAACTCATAAGATACCTGCAAGCAAAGACTGGCTCCCTCAGCTGGAAAAATTCAAGTCTAAGATTCAAGCCTGGGGTTACTCCTGGCTCAATACTGCTGGCAAATCAGTCTTAATTAAATATGTGCTTACTAGCCTCCCTTTATTTCAATTCGTTGGGCTTCTCGCTCCGACAACCATTTTAAAAAAAATGGAAGAGTACATACGAAGGTTCTTTTGGAAGGGAGGAAAACAGAATGAAAACAAGATCCCCCTTATCAGTTGGGAAACCATCTCCAAGCCATTGTGGGAGGGTGGTCTAAATTTCAAAAATATCTGTCAGCAGAATGTGGCAATGGCGGAAAAGATTATTTAGAGGATCATTGCGCCCAAGCCTGGCTGGGCCCAATTGGCTCTCTGGAAAAAATATTTCAGAGGACCTCGATCCAGATGTCTAGAAAATGTGATTCAAATGCCTAACTCGACATTTCTCAAACTGTATGCTAAATCCGCCCCTCTAATTACTGCGCACTCCTACTGGATCCCAGGTAATGGGAAAAAATCAACATTTGGACAGACAAAATCATGAATAAGGATCCAATAGAAGACATAGCCTCCATTAGATCGCTGCGTTGCTGGATGGACAGAGAGGGACTGCGATCGTTGTGGGATATTTCATGTTGGAACAACTCTGTCTGGGCAGGATGGAAACGCATTGAGGTGCCAGATCATATGACCACCGAATGGACCACGCTACTCGATTTACTGCATGGTTTGGCGCCCATGCACATGAGGAAAAGAGACTTGAAAGGTTGGGGTCCGAATGCCAGAGGTTACGCCGTCTCCTTGGGGTACACCAAACTGAATGAGAGGCCATACACCCCCCCTGACCTAGCTCCTTGGCAAGGGGTCTGGCGTTTTCCTTCATGGCCCAAAGTGGAATTATTTGCCTGGCTTTTCTGCCATGGAAAAATCTTAACTTATGACTATTTGCATAAGAAATGATTCTACGGTCCCTCCATCTGCTCATTGTGCAATGAAAATGCAGAGACAACAATCCATCTAATTCTAGAATGCAGCTTCTCCAAGCAGATCTGGTCTTCCTTTATTCAAGATTTGGATCCTAATTTCATGCTCCCTTGCTCCACTGCTGAACTCTTCTCTAAATGGGCAATCAGATATCCTGGCCCTCCTCCTAAAAACCAGATAATTAAATCGGCATGGGCTGTCCTCCCAAAGGTTATCTGTTGGAAGATATGGCTAGAACGTAACAGAAGAATCTTCAGAAATACAAAGCAGAACCACAAGGCCTTAGAAACCAATATTAAATGCCACATAAAGGAATGCTTGACTGACATAAAATATGACTCCAATCTCAGCCAATATGACATCACATGGGGATCAACTCTAGATATACAATTTCATCCAGTAGTCATAAAAGCCCCTACTATTAAAGAATGGCAAATAAGGAAATATGAAACCGACTTTCAAGACTGGATCAAATCGCAAGCAAGGCATTCCCTCTTTTTTGATGGAGCAACAAAGGGAAACCCGGGCAAAGCTGGTGCAGGAGGTGTTGTTGTAAATCCATTTGGGGATAAAATCCATTCCTATGCTTGGGGACTTGGATATTCTTCCAGCATTCAAGTTGAGGCCTTGGCCCTCTTCCAAGGTCTCAATATCCTCAAAGAATTAAGCATAAATGAATCTAATGTTATAGGTGACTCCCAGATCGTTATAAACGCAATGGTTTCCAATTCCCCAGTTTTGGATCTTAAACTATCAAGGCTGATAACTAGAATCAAAGGCTTGGAAAACACTTTCCAGAACTTGAAGTACTACCATGTGTTGAGAACTCATAATAAAGAGGCGGACATCGAAGCCAAAAAAGCTGCCCTCCTCTCTACCGGGGTCAAGATGAAAGACGAAGAAGAATCATGGGAACCCATTCCATAAGCTGATTGCTGCCATGTTTTACTACTTGCTATTAAACAAATTTGTTTGTATCTCCAAGTGGGGGAAAATCTCTGAAATCGATTCTATGGGTTCCTTATCAAGGAAGAAATATTCAAGCTTCAGCTGCAACCTCATCCTTAGCAGTGAGATGCAACAGGACAAAGAAATCACCAATGTAATCAGATTTTCGGCATTCAGACCAAGATGAATATAAACACTCCATAACCATTTCTGTAAAAAAAAAAAAGCAATTCACATTAATCGATCTATTGCAGGTCTTCAAACAAAGGGTAAATTTGGATGTCTAGTTTGTGGTCCTAAGATGAAATCTCATCGGTCAAAAAGTTTAGGAAGGGAGGTGTTTGATGAGTATATAAAATTCCTATCTAAGAACCATAAGTATCGTACCACTGAAAAAGATATTTTCAATGGGAAACAAGAGACTGGACTAAAATCACAAAGAATGAAACCTCACCTATGGAAGTTGTCATATGACATAATTAATCCTTGAGGTATGCATTTTGTTTATGTATCATAAATGGAATCATGTTTTGAAATTTTATTTTACTGCATTTGATAAATAATGTTCTGATTTGTTTTATACTTCATCAATGTTGTCATCATGAAGGTAGTAATAATGGGCTTCCACGAGGAATGAAATGTTATCACACTCAATTCATGAGGTTGCCTTACTATAAGGACCTAAAAATAGTTCAATTATTTGATACAATGCATATCGGGAAGAATGTGACAGAAACATTATGGTGAATCATAGATGGCAGGAGGGATAGAGAAAAAAATGTCAAAATTTGTAATGAAATCCGGGAAGACAATCATGCAATGGAAAGTGTGATCCAATCAAATAACGATAGAGACCAAAATAACCTTCCATGGTTATTAACAGAGCAACAAAGAAATGGTGTAAAAGAGGTCATTCAAAAAATTAAATTTCCCACAAGTTTTTGTTCAAACATAAAGAATATCTTAACGAATAAAGGTGAATTTGGTGGGGTAAAAACACATGATTGGCATACCTTCATTAAGGTAATTAATCATTTTAGTATTCATATTTATATATTGGTTGTATACATTTTTTGAGATTTTTATCTTTTTGTCTAGTTTTGAACAAGTAACGATTAGTTTTTATTGTTACAGTATGTTCTACCTCTATCTCTCCCAAACGACTTTGATAACAACGTCAAACAAGTTATATATGATCTTGGAAAATACATGAGGTAAGTAGTTGCAATATATATGCAAAAAAAAATTTCAGTTTTTTGTTGTACTTAATGACATGTGTTTTACTTGTAATGTAATATGTATTTATATGTTTTTTTTAAAGATGTTATTTTCTTGCGTCATTATATGTAGATGGTTGTCATTGAAAGAAATCCATGAAGATGATATAAAGTATTGGAAGAGATAAATTCCTTAGCTAATGTGTGAAATGCATAAGTATCTACCTCCAACATTTTTCAATGCACAAGAACACTACCTCATACATCAAGTTGAGGAGATTGAAATGTGTGGACCTGTACACACAAGGTCAATGTGGATGGTGGAGAGGCACTTGAAATCATTGAAGGATTTGGTTAGACAAAGAGAACTTCTTGAGGGTTCTATAGTGGAGGGATATATGGTATATGAATCCATGGTATATATTAGTCAGTATCTTCCTAAATTAGCAGCGCAAGCTATGCATGCAGTAAATAAGAAATGAACAAATGAACAATCATACACATACACAATACACCAGTGTTTTACGTGGAAACCCAAAGTGGGAGAAAACCACATAATGCTTTATCTTATATGTCTTGAAGAATTACATTCATTGGAAGCACCAACTTCCTTTGTTTTCTAGCTGCAACTGGAAGGAGGCTCCAACCCCCTTGTTTCTTAGGCTACAATCTAAAGGAAGATCCAACTCCCCTATTCTTTGGATACAACCAGAAGGAGGCTACAACCCCCTATGTTCTTCGGATACAACCGAAAGGTGGCTACAACCACCTGTCCTTGCCCCGTCCTACCACCCTGAAGTAGAAGTAGAATGATGGAACCACTGTCACACTATCACTATGAGATATACCGCTGTAAATCTGTACCAATAAATCTGAATCATGCATCAACCTGTACCTCAATTTGTAATCAACCTGTACCATAAACAAGTGCATCAACCATACACCAACCTGTACCAAACAACCTGTAATCAACCTGTACCATAAACAAGTGCATCCAACCATGTAACAAGTATGTACCAATCATGTGTTAACTACTCATCAACTATGAATCATCAATATGTACCAACATCATCAACTATACACCTCATATATGTGCCAACTCATCAACTACTTGTCTCAACCATGTACTCAACATGTACCTCAACCAAAATATCTCATCAATTTCATCATCCAAATATGATTTGTAGATCTGTAATAGACCTGGTGTATATGATCACATTCCCACAAACCTTCCTTAACTTTAACAACAAGAGACTAACATTTTCATCAAACTTTTCTTTAGTCTCACATGCCTAGTTTTGGATTAGTCAACAACCCTAACTTGAAGTAATCATAAATTTGAACCTGTAATGTATAAAGATCTAAAACAAGAGATCAATATTTTCATCAAACTTTTCTTTAGTCTCACATGCCTAGTTTTGGATTATCAACAACCCTAACTTTAGCACTCCAAATTTGAACTCAGAATGGCAAAGATCTAAACTGATACACAATGTATTCTAGCGTGTTTTATGCACCTCCAAGTGTCACTACTGAAACCTCTCACAGTGCTGAGTTATAGCAAAATGCATACCTTGTCAATTCCCACTTATTCTAGAGAACAACTCAGAGCTGCAAGCCTTCTACATGGAATATTTGTTAATTGATCTAGTACATAAAAATAATAATACAAAATGTACCCTAACCAACACTTTGGTCTCACTAAATTTATATATGTTATGAAGAAGAAGTGCATTTACTTGAAAACACCGCTTTTTACTGCTCTCGTGGACTAGCCACAAACCCTATTTCTCCATGGAGGTAACCCAAAATACAACGACCCACAAGTTGAATTTCTTACCACAGATTTGGGCATGTTTTCTCAATTTAATAGCAATTTCAATATCTGAATCACATACAAAAAGTGTTATAGTGAAATGGTGAGATGACCAGAACAACATGTCTTTAGAGCAACTCATCAAAAGAATTTATCCCTTCCTTTGCATTTCCTAATTCTTTATTTTCTTCACCTTCCCTAAATTCGGCTTAGATATCCTTATTTCTTACTCCTTAGACACCTATAGATATTTAATATTCCCAAGTGTGATTAAAATGAGAACCTTTTGCTTCTTATTTATACTCCAAGTAGCTTCCTTAAAACATCTTCTAGGTCACGGCTCCACTTCTCCTATTTTTAGGTTAACCTCTATTCTCTCCATTAAATTTATTATTGAAATAATTTATTTTGTATTCACTTTGAATTATAATACATGCATCACTTCACTTTATTATTTACCTTTTAAAATCTCTTAAACCACTTTGACTACTTTGACCTTTTGGGGCTTCTAGATGACATATGAGGGTCCTCCAACTTCGTAAGGCCATAACTCTCAAAATGTGAGGATTTATGTGACATTCCACATACCACCAGAAATGGAATGACATGTACTATCCATCTAGAATAGTATTACCTTCAAATATAGAAAAAATCATACCGTTATCCATCAAACAAACTTGGGTCCATTACCCAAACCTGGGGTCTCCAACTTCACATGGTCATAAATTTCTAACTGTGAGGAGTTATGTGATGTTCCACATACCACCAGAAATGGCATGATAAGCACTATCTATATAGGATAGTTCCCTAAAAAATTCACTATCCTTCATCTCATTATTCCATAATTAGGCATCGGTTCTCTTACTCTGCAAAGTCTCTTCCCGTGAGGGCTTTCACCATAAGGGGACCACTTTGGAGTTCATTCATATTTAATTCTTATCAACCATGAAAAGACAATAATGATTCATCTTTACATAAAACAATCTTGGGTCAATTACCAAACCTTTGTGCTGCGGGGCTTTCTTCAAGGGTTGACATCAATGACAACCAACCTTAATCAACACCTGCACACTCAAGAAAGATTGTCAATAGCATCTGCCAATACATATACATCAAAATAAAAATAAGCCACAATACATAATCATCATGTATAATCCATAATCGAATCAAAATCACAAGTTACCATAACCGAATCACTTGCACGCAAGTGTCCTCAAAGAATAAGTCAATAAAAGTGTGCTCAGTAGAACAAGATGTTACATAAACCCCCTCTTGTTTTAAAATTTGTCCTGAAGTTTGTAACTTTTTTTTAATGCAAGTAAATAAATGTATCTGAAATATATCTATATATCTAATTTATTAAACAAGTAAGGAAATTGTTGACACATCTCATATGCGTCCTCTCGGGTAGTCGAGTGTGGACTATAGTTGTCCCACTGGACCTTGAAATGATCAACTATTTGATTCCATAGTTGTCGAATGCGATGGTCAAAAATGCGGATTGGCTCCACCATGAGAGCACCCTTGTACGACACCTGCAAATAAATCATGTTCATAAAATGTAACAGATCACTAATATAATGTCGTAAAACAGATACATGAAATACATCGTGCATATGCATCAAAGAATCAGTAAAGGCTAGTCGATAAGCCACATGTCCCTTTCTTTCCACAACCTATAAAGGTCACACATACCTAGGAGAGAGTTTATCACCCTTTACAAACTTGATCAAACTCTTGTGCAGTTTTACCCGCAAGAAAACTCCATTGCCAACTTCATAACTGCGGTCAACACGATGCGCATCAACATAACTCTTATGTTGTTCCCGTGCTTCTTTAATCCTCTATCTTATCGATTGCATATGTTCTTCCATTTATTGTATCACTTCTATTCCTATTTGAACCCTGTCCTCAAGTCGATCCCAACTCAACGACGTTTGACACGGTTGCCCGTAAAGGAACTCAAACGGTGCCATCTTAATCATACTTTGGTAACTATTGTTGTATGCAAATTCTACTAATTGCAAGAATTTTTCCCAATGTTTATGTTGGTCCATTACATACATATGAAACATATCCTCCAAAATCTGGTTAGTCCTTTCTGTTTGTTCGTTTGTCTCTGGGTGATATGTTGTACTAAAGTTCAGTTGCATTCCCAAGGCCTCTTGGAAACTGGTCCAAAACCATCTTGTAAACATCGATCCTTGGTCATATATGATCCTTCTTGGTACACCATGTAATCTCACAATCTCGCCGACAAAAACTCTAGCTATTTCTAGCATCTGATATTTCGTACACACTGGAATAAAGAGTGCACTCTTCGTCAGAGTGTCAACTACCAAAAAAATCGAATTGTGTCTCCTTACCATAAGGGGAAATCCAACGATAAAATCCATCAAAATGACCTTCTATTTAGATTCAAGAATAACATGTGGCTGTAACAATCCTGTTGGATGTCTATCTTCAACCTTCACTTGTTGACATTCTAGACATCTCGCCACATAAATAACTATGTCCAATTTCATTCCTTTCCAGAAGAATAAAGGCTTAAGGTCGACCTTCATCTTCATGAATCTCGAATGAGCCATGTACACTGCTCGATGCGCTTCACTCAAGATCAAACTTCTTAATTTGTTGTTAGGCGATACATAAATTCCGTCATTAAATATCAACAATTCATCGTTGTCTAATGAGTAACCTTCAAACTTTGGTACCATCATGGTATTTTGTCCAATATTATCCTTAACTTCTTTATACCAGTCATCTTATATCTTTAAAGTTAGAATCTTTTCTCGAATATTCGTCTTAAGAGGAATTACCGAGAAAATGCGTGGTCTCCGACTCAACACATCTGCCACTCTATTCATTGTTCCTTTAATGTAAGTAATCTCAAAGTCATATTTGCTAAGTAATTCTGACCAATGCCTTCGTCGCGCGTTCAAGTCACTCCGTGTAAATATATGCTACAATCCATAGTGATTTGTCTTTAATTTGAATTTTCGTCCAATCAGAGAATGTCTCCATACTCTCGGGGCATATACAATTGTTGATAACTCCAAGTCATGCGTTACATAGTTCTCTTCATTCTTTCTCAATTTCCTTGAAATGTAAGCGATCACTCGACCATCTTACATAAAAAATCCTCCTAAACCTTCCTTGGATGCGTCCGTGCATACCAAGAATTCTTTGTCCATGTCAGGGAACTTTAGTATCGACGTTGTTTTCAACAACTCTTTGAGATTTTGAAATGCTTCCACGCATTTCTCATTCCATACAAACTTCTTGTTTTTCTTCTACAATTCTGTGATTGGATTTGATATCTTTGAAAAACCTTCAACAAACCGTCGGTAATATCCTTCTAAACCCATAAATCTATGTCCTTATTGTACGTTTGTCGGTGTTGGCCATTCCATAATGGCCTCTACTTTCAATGGATCGACAATGATACCTTCACCAGATATGATATGTCCCAAGTAATGAATCTTCGATTGGTAAAAAGAACATTTTGATAGCTTCCCGTACAATTTGTTTTCTCATAGACACTGTAGGACCAATCTTAAGTGTTCATCATTCTCCTTTCTCGTCCGATAATAAATCAATATATCATCAATGCATACTTGAACAAACTTGTCCAAGTATTCGCGGAACACACCATTCATAAAACTCATGAATACCCATGGGGCATTCGTCAATCCAAATGGTAAAAATGTAAACTCATAGTGTCTGAATCTTGTTTTAAACATGGTCTTAGGGATATCTTTATCCTTAATATGTAACTGATGATTTCATAATCTCAAGTCAATCTTCAAAAACATCGTTTCTCCTTTCATATGATCAAACAAATCGTCTATCCTTGGCAACATATATTGGTTCTTGATCGTAGCTTTGTTCAATTTGGTAGTCAATACAAAGCCTTCATGACCCATCCTTCTTTCTAAAAAAAATCACTGGCGCACCCTATGGTGATACGTTTGGACGTATAAGTCCCAAATCCAACAACTCCTTTAATTGCATTTCCAACTCCTACAATTCAGGCATTGACATCCAGTAAGGCGTTCTTGCTATCTGTTCAGTTCCGAGTTTCAAGTCCATTTTAAACTCCAACTCTCTTTCGGGCGGTTAACCTGGAAACTCTTCTGGAAATACGTCTGCAAAATCTTGTACTACAAGAAGGTTTTCACTCCTTCCGCCTCACCCTTTTCATTTAGTGCTAAGATTGCATATATCTTACATCCTTTGTGCATGCTCTTATGCTATTGTAGGGAAGAAATAGACCTTAAGGATACTCCCTAGTTTCTTCCTACAATTACTCTACTATGTCCCAAATCATCCGTCAAACTTAACCATTTTGTCTTACAGTTAAGTATCGCATCATGCGATTCCAACCAGTCCATACCAATCACTATGTCATAAGATCCTAAGATTGTGACATAAAGATATACCTTTGTTACAAAATCTCCCAAGTTATTACTACAACCCGTAACCTTTCCTCCAACTTTTTGTTTGACACCCGATGCCATTTATATGTATCTGAAATCGTCTTGCTCAACTTCCTTTACCTTAATTCTCTTTAGCACTGCACTATAGATAAATATCTCTGTAGCACCTGGATCTATCAAGATACTAAATTTTTGGTCGGTGATCGTACCTGACGTTTCCAGCACAGTGGACTAGTGCTCAGCCTGATGATTATTCATCACTGCATGTATCCTATGGGGCTTTCACAAATCTCCAATTGTAGTGGGTCCCGATGATCTGGCTGCTCTGGCCTTCTCAATAATACAATCTTGCTGGTAATGTGGCTCTCCACATGTCCAACATCTAGTATTCGGTCTAGTGCTTCTCGTCCCTGAAGTAGAAGCTAGTTTCCTAACAGTCTGTGATCCTGGCCTGTTCTTTTGAACATGAATAAAATGCTATTGTTGTTGCGAATGATGCTTCTACTGCTGTTGTGGTCCTTTGTAAGGAGTCGTCTGCTGAGGAGTTTGTTGCCATGGTGTCAAGAATATAGGTCCTTTAGGTGTATCTCGTTGCCCATAAGTCTGTCTGGCTAGTGTCTGATGTTGCTGCACTACTGATGTCGTTTTTCCAGTCGATATAGAAGGAGTCCTTCCCCAAGCCCCACTGTTCAGTTCTTCCTTAGCTATGAGGGCCTTCTGAACTGTATCATGCAACTTCTGAGGCATTAATATCCTCACCTTCACATGAATGTTGAAGTTAAGGTTGAACACAAACTTGTTGACCTTTAACTTCTTCATGTTCAGATGTGGATCATACCTAAGTAGCTCCATGAACTTAGCCTCATACTCCGACACTGTATAACTCCTCTTTCGTAAGGCGTTGGACTCATAAGATGATGCTCAATGAATTCCTAGGACAAATACAACTCCCAGAATCATTCCTTGAACAATTCCCATGACATGTCTTCGACGACCATGTTTAGTTGGGGTAAGAGTGTCGTCCACCAAAATAGAGCACTCCCTTTCATCTGAAAGACTGCCATGCATAATTTCATGTTGGAGGTGTAATCACGAAGTGCGAAGCACATTACCATGTTCTCCAACCATGCGTCAACGACTAAGTCGTCCGTGGCACCCCAGAACTAGGGAAACTTCACTTTCTCAAATTCTCTATATATGCTACTACTACTAGTTGGAGTGCACTGTAAACCCTCATTGGGAACAATCGTCCTGCCCTCATATCGATCCAGGTAGTTGATCAATGCCTCTGACATCCTCTGGAAGGATCTCATCATACCTACCACATCTCCCGCAACAACCTGCTCTTGCTCAATAATACTCTCATTCCCTGGGGGTTAGATCCCTTGGGCAAGGATAATATCGGAGGCGTCACACCTCTTCCTACAAAACCAAGACATATACTTCCCCTGTGTCGTCTAACCATGATTACCTGCATGGAAAATTTCAAATTAATTAGGAATACCTCTTTTAAGATTTAATTTTAACATAGTGGAAGGCGTAATGGTCCAATTTTGCAGGGTTGAACCCACTCTTATACCATATGTAATGTCCCCTCCGTTATGACATCAATGTAAGTGAGTATAGTAGTGGTGAATATTTTTTTTTTAAAACATAGTTAGAATAAGTGATAGGTGACATTAACGTACTTCATTAATACACATTCTATTCTCATTTACATCACAACACGACAACAATCAAATTCAACCTCAGTATAACTAATAGATTATTTTCATCACATAAAGATAACAAAGATGTCTACCTGCCCAACCTACCTACAAGGTTAGGACCTCCAAGATATATAATCAATGCTCAAGTCTAGGATTCATCTGATTGATTTGACCATTAAAGGTCTTATTACATGCGATTGTTCTGAGGAACATGGAGGTAGCTATTCCCATATCCTCTTCTAACCTAGACTCAAGACTTAGAATTAACAGTAAGATGCACAATCATAACACACCCAATTCATTCAAAAACTCATTATACTAGCACAAAATTTGACAATTCATCAATACTAATTCACATCAAAAGAATTACTCAATGCTTGGTTTCATTCCATTACAATTCAATGCTATTACCATAATACGTCGTGATATGATCCAACCCAAGATAATAGTAAATAGTGGAGTAAGAAATTGTAGGAAATAGTGTAAATTCTTCTATTTATACCGATGATGTTGATGATGATTAATGTCTAGTAAGACCGAATTTGTTCTTATCTTAGAAATACGTATTTTTTTCTTTACACTTGGCAAAACAGATAGATAATTTTGATCTTCTATATTACGGTTGATTACATCCTTATGATACCTTAATTTTATTTTTTCCTCTAACTCTTTATCACACCACATTTTCTTCTTAAATTTTGATTTGATGATTTTTTAATAGTATTTTCTATTTATACTATTAAGTTACTCATATAACTTCAAGGTGAAATTCATACTTTTACCTCAGTAAATACATGTTCAATACGTCAAGGATTAATTTTAAGTATTCTACTAAAATCTAAGGATCCTTCATAGAAAAGTAATAAGGTACTAGGCATAAGGAATTTTATTACCCTGACTAAAATGCCTTTTCTTATGTAAAGGTTTCCAAAGCATAATGCACAACAATGTTAATCTAGATTAGAAACAAATTGTGTATATTTAATTAATTACTAACTGAGAATCGAAAGTATCTATTCAAGTTTTTTCTCAAATTTCTAATACTTTACCCACATTATTACTTAATAGTAATTCTTAAATAAATTAAAATGTCAGATATCCTTGAATTCTTACATCTAATTACCACCTATATTGTTAAGTATATATCCACTATATTTAAGGGTATCCATAATTTCTATGACTTAACTTTGCCACCTTTCTTTTTATATACTTTAATAATGCCTTCATTTCCTATGACTTATCTCGACATCTCTTTTAAATACCTTATCTACGATAGCGTAAATAGTAGAGTTCATAATTGTATAATGTGCATGCATCACTCCACCATTATCGATATAATCTCTCAAAGGAAGTATGATAATAATATCCAAAGAAGAAGAATCAAAACTTTCCTATCTATTCAGATAACTTGGCAATCCAAGGAAGTAATTTTGTGCATGGAGAAATTTAATCCATAGATATTAGGAGTGTGAAATCAGTGCACATGAGTACAATTCCTATTCGACCGAAATATAAACAAATTTCTAGTCACAGGGGATGCAATTAAATTGGCCGTGATTAAAAAAAAATTAAATCTATGGCTACCAATTAATTGAGCATCGTCCATCATGAATAATTTAACTCAGAAATTTGCAATGTCTTGACAACAACTTAAAGCTTCTAAACATAGGAGCGATAAATAACTTGAAAACAATTAAGTAATTTCTTAATTTCGGTTTATCAAATGATAAGACAGTAAGCAAAATAACTTCTAAATTCTGGATTTGAAATTCAAATTGGTAGCTAACAAAAATCAATTCAAGATTATACAATGGCTCTTCCGCGAGCTTGTAAATTTTCATATCCATAATATACAAAACTATTTTGCAATGCTTTTAGCAATTCGTACATACAAATATACTCTTGTTACAATATAATAATTCATAAATAAGATACCAGAATGTTGAACATGGACGAATTGAGGAAGTCTGTAAATGCTTGCGCTCGTTATTTTCTCCCGCTTGTTAATCACAAAGGCTTCACTGATACCTCCCAGCCAAAACTAGGGGTACTCTTCTTCCCCCTTAGCCCCCCGAGCCATAAAGGGGATACACACAAGAAAACAACAAACAATAGCTCCAAGGCTCATCTCGCAAGGAAGAGCTTCCACTCTTTCTCAAATCTCGGTATCCCAACTCTGACAAGTAAAACACAGTCCACAAAAATTTGGCAGCATAACATTACCAAGAATAAGTGAGATACATTTCCCTTCTACCACACTTGTTTTATAGAAAAATCCTCAATGACACATGTCCTCATGCACAATTAATTATCTTTTTAATTAATTTAATTTGGATTATTCACCCACACACTTGTCACACTCTCCCCAAGTTTCACAAGCAATTACCATTTTTATTTTATTTAAAAATCAATTTCCCTCACATTCCCCAATGTGTTCCTATTTTCGCTCTTAGTTGTCCCTTTGTTACCCAAATTCTCATTTAATGAGTGTTTCCTAACTAGATATTAGTTAGAGTTGGATTAGGAGTCTTATTCTAGTTAGACTTAGTGTAGTTTGACTCTAGATACTATTCTATGTGTACACCTATTCTCTCATATTTTTATTTCTTCTATTTTTACAAATCCATTTTATTAATTTCATGCACACATGTGCATTTTATTCAACCTTTTAAATTTTATTTCCCTTTTTCGTAGGGTTTGGTTATTCTCAAATATTTTAACTTATGTCATAATTCATTTAGTCCTTTATTTAAATGTAGACTTATACTTAGACTTATGCTTAGAATTTTGTTAGGATTTATAATTAATAATTCATTGTTTAATTAATTATTTTAATCTAACAAGGTCTAACGATTTCAATGTTTTCTAGGCCACCTAGATTTATTGACTCAAGTTTTTAATTATGAAATGTTCCCTTCAAGACACACCTCCGTTCTCCAAAGGTGCCACTCATCTTTGAATCGTTTTGGAAGTTTTTCCGACCCTTGGAGTCAACACTCCACTCGGTCAACCTTGTGAGAGACTAAGGGATTCTAAGGAACAAACACTTTGCCTTATTTTGCGCCCCTTAGAAATGTTCATGAGAGGTTGTCTCAGTATTCCCTCATGACATCGTGGACCTCTTGAACGAGGTAATCGTCAACCTACAGTTCATACCATAATGAGATTGTTATTTGGCTGTGACAGGGACGCTGCAACACGTCTCCCTCAAATGTCTGGTTTCTGTGCATGACCCCTTTACTCCTTATGTGAGTCAGATTAGCAAGCATCATCAAGCCTCCATCCATTGACAAAAAGAAATGTCAAAAATCCATATACATAAATCATATGTCACATGTGCGTAAAATGGAATATTCAAACAAATACAATCCACTCCCTGACTCAATACGAAGTCCAAGGAAGTTCATTGATGCCTTCAACATCCATAATTTGTCATGTGTCCTGCACACTCAGGAAAACTCGTCAATAACATCTACCAATACATATACATCAAAATAAAAATAAGCCACAATACATCATCATCATCATCATCATCATCATCATATAATCCATAATATATACAAAATCACAATGTACCATAACCAGATCACTTGCATGCAAGTGTCCTCAAAGAATAAGTCAATAAAAGTGTGCTCTGTAAAACGAGATGTTACATACAACCCCTCTTGTTTTAAAGTTCATCCCAAAGTTTGTACAGTTTTTTTTTAATGCAAGTAAATAAATGTATCTGACATAGATCTATATATCTAATCTATTAAACAAGTAAGGAAATTGTTGACGCATCTCATATGCGTCCTCCCAGGTAGCCAAGTGTGGACTATAGTTTTCCCACTGGGCCTTGACCTTATTGACTATTCGATGTCATAGTTGTCGAATGAGATGGTACATAATATAGATTGGCTCTTCAATGAGAGCACCCTCTTCCGACACCTGGAAATAAATAATGTCAATAACATGTGATGGATATCTAATATAATGTCGTAAAATAGATAAATGAAATACATCATGCATAAACCTCAAAGGATCAGGCAAAGCTAGTCGATAAGCCACGGGTCCATTTCTTTCAACAACCTCTAAAGGTCCCACATACCTAGGAGAGAGTTTATCACCCTTTCCAAACTTGATCGAACTCTTGTGTGGTTTTACTCGCAAGAAAACTCTGTCGCCAACTTCATAACTGTGGTCAATGTGATGCACATTAGAATAACTCTTTTTCCAATCCTGTGCTTCTTTAATCCTCTATATTATCGGTTGCATTTTTTCTTCCATTTATTGGATCATTTCTGGTCCTATCAGGACCCTTTCCTCAAGTCTATCCCAACTCAACGACATCTGACACGGTCGCCCATAAATAAATTAAAACTGTGCCATCTTAATCGTACTTTGGTAATTGTTGTTATATGCAAATTATACTAATGGAAATAAATTTTCCCAATGTTTCTATTGGTCCATTACATACATATGCAACATATCCTCCAAAATCAGGTTAGTCCTTTCTGTTTTTCCGTTTGTCTCTAGATGATATGATGTACTAAACATTAGTTTTTCTCCCAAGGCCTCTTGGAAACTGGTCCAAAACCGTCTTGTAAACATTGATCCTTGGTCGGATATGATCCTTCTTGATACACCATATAATCTCACAATATCGATGACAAAAAATCTAGCTATGTCTGGCGCCTGATATGTCATATGCATTGGAATGAAGTATTCACTCTTTGTTAGAGTGTCAACTATCAAAAAAATTGAATTGTGTCTCCTTGTCGTCAGTGGAAATACAACGTTAAAATACATCGAAATGACCTCCCATTTAGATTCAGAAATAGTGTGTGGGTGTAAAAATCTTGTTGGATGTCTATGTTTAGCCTTCACTTGCTAACATTATAGACATATCACCAAATAAATAAATATGTCCAATTTCATTCATTTCCAGAAGAATAAAGGCTTAAGGTCTGCCTTCATCTTCATGACTCCCGGATTAGCCATGGACACTGCTCGATGCACTTCACTCAAGATTAAACTTCTTAATTCATCGTCAGGTGGTACGTAAATTCTATCGTTAAATCTCAACAAACCATTTATGTCCAATGAGTAACCTTCAAACTTCGGTACCATCATGGTATTTTATCCAATATTATCCTTAACTTATTTATTCCGGTCATCATTTATCTGTAAAGTTAGAATCTTTTCTCGAAGATCCATCTTAAGATGTATTACCCAGAATATATGCACTCTCTAACTCAACACATTAGCCACTCTATTCACCGTTACTTTAATGTAAGTAATCTCAAAGTCCTATTCGCTAAGTAATTCTAACCAACGCCTATGTCGCACGTTTAAGTCACTTTATGTAAATATATGCTGCAATCCATAGTGATCTCTCTTTAATTCAAATTTTCATCCAATCAGATAATGTCTCCGTACTCTCAAGGAATATACAATTGCTAATAACTCCAAGTCATGTGTTGCATAGTTCTCTTCATGCTTTATCAATTTCCTTGAAATGTAAGCGATCACTCGACCGTCTTGCATCAAAACTCCACCTAAACCTTCCTTGGATGCGTCCATGCATACCAATAATTCTTTTTCTATGTCGGGGACCTTTAGTATTGACATTGTTGTCAAAAACTCTTTGATATTTTGAAATTATTTCGCGCATTTCTCAGTCCATACAAGCTTCTTGTTTTTCTTCTACAATTCCGTGATTGGATTTTCTATCTTCAAAAAACCTTCGATGAATCGTCGATAATATGCCGCTAAACCCAGAAATCTACGTACTTCTTGTCGTTTTTCAGTGTTGGCCATTCCATAATGGCCTCTACTTTTGTTGGATCCACATAGATACCTTCACTAGATATGATATGTCCCAAGTAATGAATCTTCGATTGGTAAAAATAACATTTCGATAACTTCCCGTACAATTTATTTTCTCATAGACACTGTAGGAACAATATTAAGTGTTTGTCATGCTCCTCTCTCGTCCGAGAATAAATCAATATATCATAAATGCATACTTGAACAAACTTGTCCAAGTATTCAAGGAACACCCCACTCATCAAAATCATGAATACCCCTGGGGCGTTCGTCAATCCAAATGGTAAAACTGTAAACTCATAGTGTTCAAATCTTGTCTTAAACATGGTATTTGGGATATATTCCTCCTTAATCCGAACCGATGATATCCCAATCTCAAGTCAATATTCGAAAACATCATTGATCCTTTCATCTGATCAAAAAAATAATCTATCCTTGGCAACATATATTGGTTCTTGATCGTAGCTTTGTTCAATTGTCAGTAGTCAATACAAATCCTCCACAACCCATCCTTCTTTCTAAAAAAAATCATTGGTGCATCCCATTGTGATATGCTCGGATGTGTAAGTACCAAATCCAACAACTCCTTTAATTTTATTTTCAACTCTTGCAATTCAGGCGTTGACAACCGGTAAGGCATTCTTGCTATCGATTCAGTTCTAGGTTTCAAGTCTATTATAAACTCCAACTCTCTTTCAGGTGGTGAAGTTGACAACTCATCTGGAAATACATCCACAAACTCTTGTACTACATGAAGGTTTTCTAATCTTTCTTCCTCGCCCTTTTTTTAGCTCTAATATTGCATATATCATGCATCCTTTATGCATTCTCTTCTGCAATTGTAGGGAATAAATAAACCTCAAGGATACCCCTTGGTTTCTTCCTACAATTACTCTATTATGTCCCAAATCATCCTTCAAACTTAACTGTTTCTTCTTACAGTTAAGTATCACATCATGCAATTCCAACTAGTCCATACCAATCAATATGTCATAAGATCCTAATATCGTGACATAAAGATCTTCCTTTGTTACAAAATATCCCAAGTTAATGTTGCAACCCATAACCTTTCCTCCAAATTTTTGTTTGGCACTGGATGCCATTTCTACGTATTTGAACTCATCCTGCTTGACTATCTTTACCTTAATTATCTTTAGTGCTGCACTAGAGATAAATCTCTCTGTAGCACCTGGATCTATCAATATACTAAAAGTTTGGCCGGCGATCGTACCTAACGTCTAGAGAATAATGGACTGGTGCTCGGCCTGGCGATTGTTCACCTTTGCATGTATCCTGCGGGCCTTTCCCAAATCTCGAAATGTAGTGGGTATCGAAGATCCAACTGCTTTGGCCTTCTTAATCAAAAAAATTTGCTAGTAATGTGGCTCTCCACATGTCCAACATCTAGACTTTGGTCCAATACTCCTGGTCCTCGAAGTAGAAGTTGTTTTCATAACAGTCTGTGATCCTGGTCTGTTCTATTGAACATGCCTAAACAAATTTTGCTACTGTGGACGATGTTTTTGTAGTTGTTGTGGTCCTATGTAAGGAGTCCTCTTATGAGGAGTATTTCACCGTGGTGTCAAGAACATAGGTCCTCTGGGCATATCTCGCTTCCAAAAAGTTTTTATGGCTGGTGTCTAATGTTGTTGTGCTCCTGATGTCGTTTGTCCACTCGATCTAGAAGGATTCCTGCCCTGACCCCCACTGTTCAATTCTTCCTCAGCTATGAGGGTCTTCTAAACTACATCGTGCAACATCTAAGGTATTAGGATCCTCACCTTTGCACGAATGTTGAAGTTAAGGACGAATACAAACTTGTTGACCTTTAAATTCTTTGTGTTCAGATGTGGAGCATACCTAAGTAGCTCCATGAACCTAGCCTCATACTCTAGCTCTAGCACTGTACGAATCCCCTGTTGTAAGGTGTTGAACTCATTAAGCTGACACTCAATGAATTCCTTGGATAAATACCTCTCTCGGAACCATTCCTCGAACAATTCCCATGACACGTCTTCGACGACCATGTTTATTTGGGGTAGGAGTGTCTTCCACCAAAGTAGAGCACTCCCATTCAGCTAAAATATCACCATGCATAATTTCATGTTGGAGGTGTAATAGCGAAGTGTGAAGCATATCGCCATTTTATCCAACCATGCCTTGGCGGCTAATTCATCCGTGGCACCCAAAAACTCGGGAAAATGCACTTTCTCGAGTTCTCTATGTATGATACTACTAACAAATGGAGTGTGATGTGAACCCTCATTGGGCACAGATGCTTTGCCCTCATTTTTCTCCAAGCGGTTGATCAACGCCTATGAAATCCTCTGGAACGACCTCATCATACCTACCACATCTCCCGCATCAACTTGCTCTTACTTAGTAGTCTTCTCATCCCCCTGGGGGTTAGATCCCTTGGGCATTGATACTATTGGAGGTGTCATACCTCTTCCTCCAACAACATTTACTTACCCTATGTCCTCTAACCATGATTACCTGCATGGACAATTTCAAATTAATTAGGAATACATTTTTAATCATTTAATTTTAACACAATGGAAGGCATAATGGTCCAATGTCGCAAGGTTGAACCCGCTCTGATACCAACGTCCCCTCCATTACGACATCGATGTAACTGAGTATAGTAGTGGTACATTTTTTATTTTTTTTAAACATAGTTAGAATAAGTGATAGCCGACATTAACATACTTCAATAATACACATTCTATTCTCATTTACATCACAACACGACAACAATCAAATTCAACCTCACTATAACTAATAGAATATTTTCATCACATAAATATAACAAAGATGTCTACCCACCCAAACTACCTGTAAGGTTAGGACCTCCAAGACACAGAATCAACATTGAAGTCCATGATTCATCTGATTGATTTTGAGCATTAAAGGTCTCAAGACTAGCCATTGTTTTGAGGAACATGAAGGTATCTATTCCAAGATCCTCTTCTAACCTAGACTCAGGAATTAGAATTAACAGTAAGATGCATGATCATAACACACCCAATTCGTTCAAAAACTCATTACACTAACACAAAATTTGACAATTCATCAATGCTAATTCACATCAAAAGAATTACTCAATACTTCGATTCATTCCATTACAATTCAACGTTATTACCATAATATGTCGTGATATGATCCAACCCAAGATAGTAGTAAATAGTGAAATAAGAAATTGTAGTAAATAGTGTAAATTCTTCTATTTATACTATTACATTACTCATATAACTTCAAGGTGAAATTCATACTTTTACCTCAGTAAATACATGTTCAATATATCAAGGATTAATTTTAAGTATTCTACTAAAATCTAAGTATCCTTCGTAGAAAAGTAATAAGGTACTAGGCATAATGAATGTTATTATCGTGGTTAAAATGCCTTATCTCATGTAAAGGTTTCCAATGCATAATACACCACAATGTTAATCCAAATTAAAAACACAATATGTCTATTTAATTAATATTTAATTAATTGTTAACTAAGAATCGAAAGTATATATTCAAGATTTCTCTCAAATTTCTAATACTTTACCCACATTATTACTTAATAGTATATTCATTTTAATTCTTAAATAAATTACAATGTCACATATCCTTGAATTCTTACATCTAACTAACACATATACTATTAAGTATATATCCACTCTATTTAAGGGTATCCATAATTTCTATTACTTAACTTTGCCACCTTTCTTTTTATATACTTTAATAATTCCTTCATTTCCTATGACTTATCTGGCCATCTCTTTTAAATACCTTATCTACAATAGCGTAAATAGTAGAGTTCATAATTGTATAATGTGCATGCGTTACTCCACCACTATTTCTATAATCTCTCAAAGGAAGTATGATAATAATATCCAAAAAAGAAGAATCAAAACTTTCCTATCTATTCATATTACTTGGAAATCCAAGGAAGTAATTTCGTGCATGAAGAAATTTAATCCATAGATATTAGGAGTGTGAAATGGATGCACAAGAGTACAATAATAATAGAATTGAAAAAAAATTGTCTGTAAGGAGTGCGATGGATGAAACAATAGTAAATTCCACGATGAAGGAAAATAACAATAGTTCAGTTCCAACACTGCGAACTAGTCATGCAGCGACCAACACAAGATTTAATTTTGGGTTTGC
Organism: Picea sitchensis; assembly: GCA_010110895.2. NCBI lineage: Eukaryota > Viridiplantae > Streptophyta > Pinopsida > Pinales > Pinaceae > Picea > Picea sitchensis. Next base: position 333,060 of record SNQJ01S0000129.1, read on the forward strand.
AAATTTAATCCTATGGTGACTCAATCAAATTTAAGTTCAAATGCGACAAATGTTTGACAACAACTATACCATTCTAAATTCTCCGACTCACAATTAACTAACAATGCCCATACAAATTTTCCAAATTCAGGGACTCCAATTAAAATTTCACAACGATCCTAGCAAATTAATCTAGCATGCAATTTAAATACACAATTATCATAATGAATTTGTACCTCACAAATAGCATATTAAATTCATAGTGACCCAAATTTTTTGTTTAGAGATACTCATTAACATGGAACGATCATAAGAAATTTTAATCTCAAGTTGAAATCGTTTTGCAAAGACTACGAGTTTCATAACTCGGAAATGCAAACTCTTGAAGTGATCATACACCATTCAATATTCGAACTTGCTATTAGTTTGATACGACCATCGATTTTTCTTTGTTTCAGAATACAATTCCTATTCGACCGAAATATAAACGAATTTCTAGTTACAGGGGCTGCAATTAAATTTCCCATGATTAAACAAAATTTAAATCTATGGCTACCTATTAATTGAGCATCGTCCATCACGAATAATTTAACTTAGAAATTTGCAATACAGTGACTTAAAGCTTCTAAACATAGGAGCGATAAATAAATTGACAATGATTAAGTAATTTCTTAATTTTGGTTTATCAAATGATAATACAGTGAGCAAAAGAACTTCTAAATCCTGGGTTTGAAATTTAAATTGGTAGTGAACAAAAATCAATTCAAGATTATACAATGGCTCTTCCGCGAGCTTGTAAATTTTCATATCCACAATATACAAAACTATTTTGCAATGCTTTTAACAATTCATACATACAAATATACTCTTATTACAATATAATAATTCAGAAATAAGATACCGAAACCATAGAGACGAATTGAGGAAGTCCTTAAACACTTGTGCTCATTCTTTTCTCCCACTTTGTTAATCAAAGATACTTCACCGGTACCTCCCAACGAACGCTAGGGGTACTTTTCTTCCCCCTTAGCCCCTCGAGCTGCAAAGGGGCCACACACAAGAAACCAACAAACAATAGTTGCAAGGTTTGCCTTAAAAGGAAGAGCTTCCACTCTTTCTCCAAGATTGGTATCCCAACTCTCACAAGTAAAACACAGTCTACAAAATTTTGGCAGCATAACATTACCAAGAATAAGTGAGATCCATTTCCCTTCTACCACACTTGTTTTATAGAAAATCCCCAATGATACATGTCTTCATGCAAAATTAATTATCTTTTTAATTAATTTAATTTGTATTATTCACCCACACACTTGTCACACTCTCCCCAAGTTGCACAAGTAATTACCATTTTTATTTTATTTAAAAATCAACTTCCCTCACATTCCCCAATGTGTCCCTATTTTCTCTCTTACTTATCCCTTTGTTCCCCAAATTCTCATTTAATGAGTGTCTCCTAGCTAGATCTTAGTTAGAGTTGGATTAAGAGTCTTCTTCTAGTTAGACTTAGTGATCTAGGTGGCAAGCGAGATTGAACCTCAGTCCTAGATCTCCAAGGGCCCCACATAAGCTAAACACAATTGGAGCATGAGGAGGGCCATTAACCATCGTGAAAATTGGTGACTCCAAAGTATTTAGGGCCATTGGATTTGTAGGTTAGATCCATCGGAGTAAGTGAGGTCAGAGAAAGTTTTTCGTAGTGGTTCGAGTTCCTAAAACGAAAGAACTCCAACAAAGAGAATTTGAAAGGCAATGAAAGACGTTGACCACTAAACTCTAAGAACTGTTGGATCTATCAGAGGTAACTGTTGATTCGGAGGGTTGATGGGCCATCTGACAGACACCATGTCAATGATGCATCAGATGGTGCAAGTAATTCGAATCAACATGACATAAAACGATTTTGGACCAATGATGGTCTAAGGAAACTTTAAGAAGTTGTAACCTCTGACCCATAGCTTAGTTCTAAGCATGACCATAGTCATTGGAAATATCTTGGTGAGAATGAGATGATGACACCCTCTAGATGAGGATTTGAAATGATTTAGGAAAAACATAAATTTAATACCCCATCCCTTAAAAATGTACTTATGGGGTTGGGTGTGTTATAGAGTCAAATGCCACATTGCTTATGATCTTAGGTTTTTCATATCATATCATATCATTTCATTTTCGCAAATACTTATCCATATCATTTCTCAATATCCTCACATGTATTAGGAAATCATTAGATCATCAAACAATGTAGAAATCCCTATATGACTTACCATTTCTATTATAACTTTGTCATCCCATGTTTAATCATGAAGTTATTGGAGAATTGTTACATAATGCATTATTAAATTAATTTCCCATGTCTATTCATTGTATGTCCTTCTATCATATCACAATCTCATATAAAAAAAGTTTCATCACATACTTAATCACATGTTTAATTGACATAACAATGCATAGAATCTGACAAAACCCTATTGTGACAAAATCCTATTGTGACAAAACCAAAATAATATGGAATCCTAATATGGGAATTCCAATCCTGATTGAGATGTAAATGATATGATAGACTTTCAAAATCCTAAGGGAAATAAAGGTATGGCATTAGAATATGCTCGAAGACATGGTTGTTGCATAGTTGATATGTTTTACCAACACGTTAGAGACATCAACAAACACATAAGAGATTATACTTGAGTATGTAATAAATGATTGGAAGTATGGGAACCAAAAGGATCATGTCTGAATGTTGAGTTATATTTTTGGACAAGAAGATGATGGTTCATGGACTTGGAAATGGTTCTACCTACTATCTCAAGTGGAGTAGGTTGAGAATGATTGTTGTGGAGGCAAGGGCTAATATAATGATTGGAATCCACCAACCCTCACACCTAGCTGACCCATTGATTTTATCTATGAAATGTAGGATCCCCAACAACCAACTGGGCTATGCCAACCAAAAATTCAAACTTTGATACCAAATTAAAGCATACAAATACTCTGCAAATAAATAGATTCATACAAAATAATAATACAAATACACATGCATCATACACGGGAAAAACCCATAAAATAAATGCATCATACACAAGAAAAACCCATAAAATAAATGCATCACATAATTTAACACACAATTGACACTTATCTTTGGATAAAAAGATCACCAAATGCGTGAAGATCTTCCATGTTTCTCCCAACCTTATACCACACTACGCATAACTGTTAGCAGTGGGTAACCCTTGAGCTGGGGCTAAACTCCACCGAGGTAAAGAAATTTTTAACGAGGCTGATGTGTCTTAGACAACATGAAAACTTAGTCACAGGTGCCAACTCGAAATATCAACCTACAACCCCTCATTCCCCACATTCTTGTCCCACCCCATGAAGTGTGCCCCTTCCCTTCTCAAAAGTACATGGGATGCCCCACTTCCTTTATGGGGATTCAACAACAAGTCAAACATGAAGTCTCAGAGCCATGTAGTTGTAGTTTGAAACTTTCGAGAAATCAATTCCCATCAATTCTCTCACCTTGAGAGAATTTCTCATGGGCCTGACAACCCGTCTCTTCAATATCCCACATGCCTGACAACCTACTTCTTCAATCCAGCTCCTAAGCTAACCAAGGTACAGGTACATGTACAGTGAAAACATGGTACATATGACCACTAAGTGAGTGAATGATGATGGAAATTATGAGGGAATGATGGAAAATGAACTAAGTCCAAACTACATGTATGCATGTTCTCAACTTGACACTTGTCATGTTGAGAACTACCTTGTCCTACTTGCCCCCCTCCTTAGAACTTAGGATAAAATAATTATCCATGCTTTATACTTTAAGAAATATTAATATAATATTCCTTTGGGTTTAAGCTCCCTAGCTTAGCCCCCCTTTCCCTAACTAGTGGAGTTTATCCCCCCATACTCTTTTACATGGTTGGTCTACCACAGTGATGTATTTTTCATTAATATTTGCATGTGATTTACATTTATAATACAAAGATATTGTCCTTTTTGTATCCAGGCTCACCAACATAAAAAACATAAACATATACACAAAGGTTGTTTGGCCTCAATATTGCGCACTCAAGTTGATGTGCACGGTAACCTAGGATGTGCACACTTGTTCTTTTAGTGTGCAACGCATGTGTGCACAATACTATGGAATGTGAGCACCAATCTAATTCCAAGGCTTAATAAAAATAGCTCACCAAATTATATAGATATGTACATTCATATTTACATTTACAGTTGGGGATCGGCCTAGGCGTATTACATTCCCCTCCCCCTTATTTATGCACTATCCTCAGTGCAGTATATACACATATACAATCACAAATTTCAAAATCCTTCAAAAAGATGTGGGTATTCTTCCCAGATAGCATCCCCATGCTCAAAAGTTACATCTTCAGGACCGTACCAGGTCCATTGGACCTTTATTATCCCTATGGCTCGATTTCAGAGCTACTTGATCTTCTGGTCCAATATGCACTCCAGATGCACTTGAGATTCACCTTCTTGCTCAACCTAAATCACATTCCAATCAATGACATGATTAACATAATGTACATACTTTTTAAGTAATGATACATAGAATACATGATTATGAATAGACATTGATGTAGGTAAGGAAAGCATATATGCTACAGGACCAATCCTCTCCAACATTTCAAATGGTCCACAATAACGTGCTTCTATCTTTGAACAATTTCCCAACTTCAGGGAACTTCTCTTGGATTTTACTTTCAAGAACACATGGTCAGCCACTTTAAATTCTTTGCGAGTTTTGCCTTTATCAACATAACTTTTCTGTCTGTCTTGGGAAGCCTTTAAATTCAGTTTTATTTTCATCATTTTCTCTTCCATTTCCCTGAGTAATTCTGGCACAACCACTGCTCTATCTGTTGGGTTGTCTTATCTTACGAGTGGATTACACTTTCTTCCATAAAGTGCCTCAAATGGGCTCATCTTTAGAGATGCTTGGTACCCATTGTTACAAGCAAACTCTACCAAGTGTAGGTATTCTTCCCATTTTGATGGTTTATCCATCACATACATCCTAAACATATCCTCAATTATTTCATTCACCCTCTATGTTTTCCCATCTAACTTTGGATGATAAGTTGTGCTAAAATTCAGATTTGTTCCAAATCCCTTGAATAATCCTTTCCAAAAATTTGATGTAAATTTTGGATTTCTGTCAGACACAATTGTCTTGGGTATACCATGTAGTCGAGAAATTTCTCTCATATAAATATCAACAATGTTGGTTTCCTTATGAGTGAGCTTTACTGGAATAAAATGGGCAGCTTTAGTAAGCTTATCAACCACTACCATGACATAATCATGCTGCTTTTTTATTTTGGGAAATTTGGTGATGAAATCCATTGTTACAACTTCCCATTTCCACTCAGGAATATGCAATGGTTATAGAAAACTAGCTAGGTGACTATGCTCAGCCTTGACCTTTTGACACTCCAAACACTTGGCAATAAAATCAACAACTTCTTTCTTCATGCCTGACCAATAATATTGGCTCTTGACAACTGCAATAGTTTTCTGATAACTTGGGTGCCCAACATAAGGTACATTATGCATTTATATCAATATCATATTTTTTAATTCCTGGGAATTTGCCACATCAATTATGCCCCTGTACATGAGAATTTCATCATTTTCTAGCTTATAGTCTTCAATTTTCTACAGTAGATTACCTTGCTGAAGTTTTTATTTTTTCCTCCATGTATTTCTAATCTGATTTTGAAGCCGCTAAAATTATATCTTTCAAATCTAATTGGTACATGCTAATGGTTATAGCATGCATCTCATGCACCCTCCTGTTAAGTGCATCAACCACATTGTTCTCTTTACCTTTGATATGTTTTATATCAAAGACATATTCATTGAGGTATTCTAACCACCTGCTTTCCTTGAAATTAAGAGTTGGTTTTCGAAATAAATATTTCAGATCGCTATGGTTTGTCCTCAACTCAAATATTTTTCCCATGAGGTAGTGCCTCCACATATTCAAGGCATGCACTATGGATTCCAACTCCAAATCATGAGTAGCATAGTGTCTTTCATGCTCCTTCAACTTCCTTGATTCATAACACACCACATACCCATTTTGACTAAGTACTCCACCCAACCCTTCTTTACATGCATCAATGCATACAATGAAGTCTTCATTTGGATAAAAATTCCTTAGTAATGGGGTACTTGCCAATAATTGCTTTAAGTGTTGGAAACTCTTTTCACAATCCAATGTCCACTAAAACTTCACACCCTTATTTTGCAAGGAAGTGATTGGGTGTGCAATCTTTGAGAATACTTCAATAAATCTCATATAGTAGCCTACAAGTCCCATGAATGATCTTACCTCATAGACATTCCTTGGTGTTGGCCATCCTTCAATGGCTCTTATCTCTTCTGGGTCTATTTCTATTCCTTCCTTTGAAATGATATGGCCCAAATAATGAATTTTCTTATGATAGAATGAACACTTTCTCAATTTGGCATAGAACAGATGCTTCCTTAATACCTGTAATACCATCCTGAAGTGTTTTTAATTCTCTTCTTTATACTTATAATATATAAGAATGTCATCCAAGAAGTCAATGACAAACTTATCTACGTAATCCCTAAAAATACCATTCATTAAACACATGAAGATAGTTGGTGCATTTGATAACTCAAATGGAACCACTGTAAACTCATAATGACCATACGTTGTTTTTAAGGTATTTTTGCTAATTCCTTCTTCTTTAATTCTTATATGATGATAGACTGACTAGAGATCAACCTTTGAAAATATTTTTACATCTTTCAGTTGATCAAAGAGGCCATATATCCTTGGAAAATGATACTTGTTCTTCACAGTTACCTTGTTCAACTTCCTGAAATCAATGAAAAGTCTCAACGTTCCATCCTTTTTTCTTCATAAATAATACTGGGGCACCCTTAGGTGACACACTTGGGAATATATACTACTTCTTGAGAATCTCTTCAAGTTGCATTTGCAATTCCTTCAATTCTGGTGTACTCATCCTGTAAGGGATCTTGGATATTGGGGCTGCTCCAGGCATCCGATTTATGGAGAAATCAATATCTCTTTTAGGGGGTAATCCGGGAATTTATTTAAATACATCTTTGTACTCCTAAAGAAATTTATAATCTTCAATATTTGACACCTTATCCTTAGGTGGCTCTTCCATATGCACTGCAAATATTTGACACCCTTTCCTGTAACTTTTCTTCAGTTGTAAGGATGAAACTTCTCTGACAGTTTCTGCCCTGGGAATTCCCTATACTGTCCTTAAGTTCCCTTCCTCATCCAAGCAAGTAAATTCCTTATTATAACAGTCTAAGACAACATGATGTTGGTCCAACCAATCCATACCAATTAGGCAGTCATAGGAACTTAAAGGTATCATGTTCGAATCTTCCTTGGTGCTCAGTCCATTCATGTCCATTGGGCATGCCTTAACCATCTCATTAATTTTTATTTTAGCTCCTATAACCAGCTACACCAACCATGATTTTCCAAGCTTTCTTCTTGGCAAGTGAAATATTTCCATCATCTTAGGATCTAGATAACAATGAATAGCTCCTGAATCAATTAAAATAACAATGGTTTGGTTTTTTTTATCTTACCTTCCACTTCAATCATGTGTAACTGAAACTCAGCTTCCTTGTTGTCCAAGGCTGTGTAGATATTAGGTACATTTATACCCATGTCCTCCACTGTATCAACTTGTTTTACATTTTGAACAATCCTCACTTTTTCACCTTTGTGAGGGAAATCTCTTTACATATGATCTTCCCTACAACCCCAACATTGAATAGATGGTTTCCTTGATCTTTGCCCCACTGTCTCGGTCATTCTGGGTTCTTTAGAAGCTGGTTGTCCCTGAGAAATATTTCTGAAGAATAGTGGCTTAGTCCCCTTCTTGGTCTGTTTCATATTTCTTTTCTTCTTGTCTTCCCAAGATTTTTGGAAATTTGGCCTTCCTTTATCTTGATCATAAAGGAATTTAGCTCTCCTTATGGTTTCGTCCAATGTTTTGGGATCATCATATTGTATCTTGTCACTGATAAATGATGGCATCCCACTCAAATACCTCTGAATCTTAACCGGTTCATCCTTGATGAAAGAAACATACTTAAACATCTCTTAAAACCTATTTTCATATTCATCTATGGTCATACTCCCAAGCTTGAGTTCAAATAAATCCTTCATTTTCTTTTCATAGTATTGCTTATTCATGTACTTCTTTTGAAAATACCTCTTGAATTCCCTCCAAGTAACATTCTTCTCATCAATGTGTTGCACCTGCACAAATTGGTCCCACCACATTGATGCTTTTCCCTTGAGTTGATAGATGGAAATTCTTCCTTCTGTGTGTGAAGATTATTCTTAGGCGTACATTCGATGAATAGACTGGTAGTTTCTGATATCAAGAATGGACTATCAATAGACTAGCTGGGCTATTGAATATTGAGTTTAATTAGGATCCCCAATTTTCATTCAGATTTTATCTTTGACCTGTCATGAGAAACCAATTTTTAAACGAGTGGGTGAAGAGAGGCATGATTTTGGGGATCAAATATTTTTGGGCTCTACTATGGTGGACAGTTGAAGATTCAATCCCACTTTTTGCGGGCCTTTCGACTGCTTAATGGAGTAAAAATTATCCTATTTTACCAATCCAGCTATCTAAAACCTTGCAAACAAAAATGCGAATGGGAATCGTTGTGAGCGAGGCCATTGTTTTAGATTGACAAAATAGTTGATTGACAACCAAAACATTCCCCCTGCTCCATGTAGCAAGACATCAAGGTCAGGATCTTCAAAATTTGAGGGTCGTAGGAATCATATTCACAGGTCTGCATAATTAGGGTTCAATCTGCATTGTTACACAAAAACAAATGTCGAGAATCAGTCCAAGAGTTGAGTGATTCTATCCTAGTGTTATTGGGCATTTGTATCCTCCAGCTTTTTCCACCTCCACCTCGGGCGATTATCATGGATTGTTTCCAAGATCACCTGACCATATGGAAAATCGTTCATGTATTATAACTTCTCTCGTTGAAAACAAGGAACAACTTTCTAATGTTCTCAAGGGAAACAATGATAGAAGAGGTGTCAAGACCGATTTTTCGAAGGGTTTAACACAGACTTGAGTCAGAATAGTCAAATAAGGGATGGATTTATAACTTGAAACCAAATCTTCATATTCATGCAAGCAAGTTGTTCTCCTTCCGAGAATCAACCACAAGATCTGATGAGGTCGATACGTTTGAACGATGGGTGATTGGCCCAATCTAACTACTGACCGATGAGATATTTTATTTACTTGTATGCTCACCTTATGATCTTGAAAATTGGTGTATTAATCATATTTGGTGTGTAATGATCATGTTTCTCTTGTTCATACCACTGGTTGTAGAGGAAATCTGAAACCGTTGTCTGGTTCATTTTATTCATACCTTGCTAACATTTACTTATGTGGTTCAAAAGAATGGACGGGAGGTTGTTCAATGGAACATGCAGAAAGAGGCTCATTTTTAGGCTGACAACAAATAAATACTACCTCACTTACGTATACGTCAATTTTTCTATTAGTTGTTGAAATGGTGTGGCTGCTGATTACCACCACTGTGCAAGAAAGCACTTCAAACGCATTTCATATGATCAACACAATACAAGTTGTCTAACAATGAAGCTGAAAGATGTTCACAGTATGGGTGATTCATAGATCCATTGATTAAGAAAGGTAAGTGCACCATCAATATTGGTTTGGTTAATGTGCTTGCAATCGACACTGAATGTAGTATTGCCATATTAGTTGTGAGTGATAATGAATTTCGAAGTCACTCTTGTTTCTTGATATGCCAACTTTAATTTCCAAGGCACTATTATAATGGAGGAATATAATTCTAGACTTTGTTCATCCTTTCCATATCAACATGATTTATTTCTTGATGTCTGAATGGAGATTTTATAGAGATAAATGATTTTGTGACTCCGTTAGAAGTGGATTCACACAACGTTGTTGTCTGGGATATTTGCGGTCTAAAATTCTAGTTATGCATATTGTGCTAGTCATGTTGATCTATCTTTATGAAGGTGTTCGATCATTTCATATCTAGCAAATCCACCCATGTTCATTGTTGAAGGAATGCTAGCAAATTCGTGTGATTAGAAAATCTGTTGTAGAAGCCAAAAGAAAGAATCTACTTGCAAGAATGTGTAACCTAAAAATATATGTTAGAGAGCAACGCAGGAAAATTTCCACTGATCCCACCATTCCAAATCATGTGTTTTCATAGGCTGTAGGATGGTGTCATGTGGCATCTCCTGGGGGTGCCACATGGCACTTTTTGATTGGCCCACGTGGACCCCTGAAAATTCCAATGGCAGGTGACACGTGGCAGCATGTGGTGATGCCACATGGCATGATGACATTAGAATCCCATACGATGAAATCACCATGTTGTGTTAGTTTCTAACGCCATGCTAACGTCAACAGTACGGATAATGAGGTGTCCCTTGCTGACTAGTCCTGGTTGACTGCATCTTTGACCGTGAATATCTTTCAAACTGTAAATATTCTTGACGATCTGTTTGTGTCGTTAGAAAGCTTGCAATGTGCTCTTCGTGATAATGCCATTTTAACTTAGTTTTGGTAACTTTGAATTTTTTCCCTTTCTTTGTCTGCTAAAGCCATTCTGAGTGTTCTAAGTTATTCTAAGCCTTCTATGGATCCGTTTTGGATCACGCCTTCCCACTGAGAGATTTTTGGACCACCAAAATCTTTCATCTATCAACTGGTAAGTCAGGGAAGAGTTCCCTCACTTTTTCCTTCTCAATCCACTTTGCCTTGCTTGGATGGGTGCCTTTTAAGCCTACTCGAATATAATCAACATCACCCCTGCGTGAAGTCCTCGTCCTCCTATCCAGGATGATATCTTCCTGTAGCTCATCCAAGTACTCAGGTGAAAACTCATAAATTGATGGAATTGAAACTTCATCATCTTGATCCATGATCATAGGAGGCTAAAAATGTTTCAAGTTCTCAACATTCACAACTGAGTAAATCTTCATATAAGGTGGAAGATTCATACGAAAATCATTGGTACTACTTTTCTCTAATATAGTGAAGGGTCCATAACGAATGGGATTGAGTTTCTTGCCTTCACCCTTAAATCTCTCCTTGCTAATGTGAAGCCATACTCGGTCTCCAACCTGGAACTGATTATCAACCATGTTCTTGTCATGTCGAGCTTTATATTGTGCTTGAATTTTCTCCAACTGTTCCCTGACTGGTTGGTGTATCTGCTAAATCCTATGGATGAAATTGCAGGCTCTTTCCTCTATTTGATCTTTATTTACATCGGCATCTCTCCCGTACATAAAGTCCAAAGGAACCTTTGGTAAGTACCAAAAACATGCCTCAAAAAGTGAACTCTAAGTGGAGGAATATAAAGCTCGGTTGTACACATGTTGTACATAGGGTATTTTTTTCATCCCATACCTTGGTACGCTTGATGCAATAGCCTCGAAGAAAAAGTACCACTGTTCGGTTTACCACCTTTGTCTGTCTGTCGGTCTATGGATGGAAAGTAGTGCTCCTCTTCAATTTGGTGTCCATCATTTTCCACAAGCTAGTCCAAAAGTCTCCAAGGAATCGAGTATCTCGATCCGAGATGATAGATGCGGGTAATCCAAAGTGAACCCAAACATGTTGAAAGACGATATTAGCAGTCTGCTCAACAATGATCTCCTTTTTACAAGGCATCAAGATACACATCTTGCTGAACCTATCCACTACAACATACAAATAATCATGACACCCTTTGGTTATGGGTAAACCCCCTACAAAATCCATGGATATACTTTCCCATGGATGGGATGGGACAGGAAGTGGTGAGTATAGCCCCAATTTTCTATTAGTGGGCTTATAAGTAGAACACATCACACACCCATTTACATATTTAGTTACAATTTCTTTCATTTGAGGCCAGTAACAAAATCTATGTAAATGAGCCATAGTTTTTCCCACCCCAAAATTCCCAGACACAAGAGAAGTCTGAGATTCTCGTATAACATGGACTCGTTCACTTGTAGGAATATATAGATTTCCAAGATCGTAAAGTAACTTTCCCTACAAACAATAGTTCTCTACATGTGCACCAAGGGTTATCTTTGTATATACTTCTTTAAAATCTTCATCAATGGCATATTGTTTTATATAGCTATCATGAGATAAAGAAGAATTCTTCAAAATAATAGAAGCACAAATAGGAGGTCTAGAAAGCATATAAACTACCTTGTTACTTGTACCCTTTTTGTACTTGATTACCAAGTGAAATTGTTGTAGAAAACCCATCCACCTGTAGTGTTGAAGGAGAATCTCCTTGCGGACAGGTAGATCTCCTCTTGAGAGCTAGACTCGCAACTCTTAAGATAGAAGATGCTTATCATGGTCACTGACTTCCTTTTAGACCTAGATAAACTAATGTATGGGGAGGAAGGAGAAAATAAGTACCTTTTACTGGTGTTTGTCCCTGCATGGTCCGAGTTGAGCTCCAAACTTTCTCTCCTCGACAAGCCCTGTAGACAAACAAGATACAACCAACTTCCAACCTTGCCGAGATTAGCTTAAAATAGATCTATCTACTTAAAGACAAGTTCATGTGGGATCAAGCACAAACTAGAAAGAAATAGGCCAAGCATATCATATTAATGATAACAACAACGAAGGAAACTTACAACCGTAGATGCGAGTGCAACAGCTTCATCAAGTCCTCCTTGTCTAATCCTTGCTCAAAAGACCCATGATCAGAATGACAATATCTTCATTGATTTTTCTCCTCCAATTCACTGTGTGTTTCCTATGAGATCATAGGTTTCATGGCTCCAAAATCATTCCCCCTTTTCACCATGAGAGGGCTTGCTTATATAGGTTTAGAGAGGCCCAACCACTTGAGATATCTTTAGGATAAGTTCAGGATTTTCCTCCTTCAGTTAGGGATCTTCCCTAAGATCATGGCTTGACTGAGGATTCGAATCCAACTACCTTCAAAGATTGAAAAGGTAATTCTCACCTTCTTCTCAACAAACCAACTGTTGCCCGAAATAGGTAGCGCTCCCTCAAAAAGGAAATAAGAGCGTTATAACGCTCCCTAGTAATGTATAGGGGGGTGCCAACACTCCTGATAGTAGAAGCGCTCCTCCAAAAGGGAAGATGGAGTGTTATAATGCTCCCATATAGTCTATAGGGGGGCGCCAACACTCTTGAGAGAGGTATAGGGGAGATCTCTCCTCTAAAAACTCAATTTTTGTGGTTCTTTCAAATGGCAAGACGTTCATAAACCCAGTTAACCTTTCCTCTTCTTCCAAATCAAATGTTTGAGGTGTTTCAAGTGTCTTTTTGATGTCGTTATAGGTACGACATAGGAATTATGGAAGTATTATTTTCTTGACACTTGTGACACTTGTGAGCAAAATGCAACACTTGCGACACTTGTAATGACGACACTTGCGACACTATCAAAGTGAGTAATGTTGATGTGTAACAGATTTCCCCCCAAAGTATGAAGTTAGAAGACAAGAACAGATAACTAAAATGCTTTGTAGACTTTCAAGAAAGGGTATAGACGCAGAGAACCTGACAGAAGCTGCACACAAACATCCAACAAATATTATGACATGTTTCAAACCCAAGGCAGGCATACCTATGCTTGGGTGATCAAGACTTGCAAGATATGGTCGCCATAAAATACACTGTGGATCCATAATTGTATTGATAAAAGGTATAGCCACCGAAGATACAGTGTGGATATATACTCCTATGACGTGAACTGATCGTAGCCATGAAGAATACACAGTGGATCTATGAGATGACAAGACATAGCCACGACCAATACAAAGTGGATCTATGTAATAATATATGTGTCATTGTTGAAAAGAAACTCCTTCACAAACTGGGTAAAGTACATATAAGAGTGATGACTCAACCCAGGGTCTTGTTACCGATCCCGATGTAGTATGAATCTAACCATGTGAATAGATGTACTAATGTCGAACATGGAAGAAACCACTTTATTACCGGTCAATGATGTAAACTGTTAACAAGCGCGAGGGAAATCATCATTAATGTCAATGATTCCCAAGCTACCCTAGTACATTCCAATGAAATGTGAATAGATGAGATGAAGTCAAACATCCATGGAATCATTCGATCAGAGGTCAATAATGTAAACCCACTGTCGAATGTGAGGAGGCCTGCCATTGAGGCATCCAGGTCCCAAAGTACTAATTGGTTTCTAATTCTAGTCCCTGGATAATGTGTTGAAGTTGACAGGAATAGACTCGTCGAAGGAGGGCCTTGATGTATCCCCCATCAACGACACGAAACGGACACAGAGATGTAATTGGTAGATCAAATGAACATGGACTGACACAGGTATCAAGACAATATATTTGTGATGACTGACTCTCGAGGCAGATACTTCCCTTGAACACTGAGGCACAACAGCAGAAACATGACATGGACCAAAACACGATGATGCAATGGATACTGTGACTTTCATTGTGTGACCCAAAGGAGTAAGAAAAACTCAAAGGATTGGTTCAGTGCAGAGGTTCAGCGGATTAAGATGTGCACAAAGACAAAGTTTCATGTTCAAGGGAAACTCTAAGAGTTACTTGGTAATGTTCTCAAAAACTGATTGGCTTGTTTCTTTCACTTTCCCCCCCATCCAGATAGACGAGTACCTCTTTTTAATTTAACGAGCTCGAGGAGGGTAACACATGCTCGATATAACTCACCTTCGGTAAGTTCCTCTTCCTTTGTTTAATGAACTAGAAGAAGTAAGGGTTCGGTCCCATATGGGCCCTTCAATGCATAATGGTTTAACGAGTCCAGAGAAGGTAAACTCAAAGGTTTTCCATGATTACAGAGTCTAGAAAAACACTTAAAAGAGAACTCTCTCAGTTCCTTTTTCGTAAAGTAGTCTGATGAGACCGAAAAAGAGATAAACTATTGCTCAACAAACGTTTTCTTCAAATACTTTAACGAGGGTGAAGAGAACAAGGTCACTCGGAAATCTTTTCATGTTTTAGAGAGTCTGAAAAGAACTTAAAGATAACTCCAATGTTGTCCTTTTTCGTAATGTTAGTCTCACGAGGCCGAAATAGAGATAAATTATCACTCGAAAGACGCCCTTTCAAACCTTTTAACGAGTGGGAAAGGAAGCAAGATCACTCGACAATCTTTTCATGTTTTAGAGAGTTTGAAAAGAGCTTAAAGGAGACTCCAGGGGGTTTCATTTTTTGTGTATCCATACAGGTCCGAAAAAGAGATAAAATTCTACCCAGATGCATTCTCATGTATTTATGAGCACGAGAAAGAACAAAGACTAAGCTCGGTATGCCCCCATCTTGAAAGCTAGTGGCGTAACTCCAGAATGATCATCAATGCTGGAGACATGCCCTCCAAGCTTCAATTCATTCACCAACTTTGAGGTTGTCACCAATTTCTCTACGAGATGAGAAAAAGGAGAAGGGTGGATAAAAAGAAGGTTCAAGAGAGGTGATTGTTTCATTTTTTAACGATCTTGACACAGGAAAAGAACGATGCTCAGGGCCTCTGTTTCATTTTTTAACAAGCTTGCTATAGAGAAGAGAAACTATGCTCATGGTTTCGTTTTGATCATGGCTTCCGAGAGGACAATGCTCTGGAAGGATACCATGTCAAGGGACAAAAATTGGTCATGGCTTCCAGGAGATCTTCGTTGGATGGAAGATAATTACTCAGGAAGGAACACATGTCGAGGGTCATGATAGGAGTAAGGAGATCAAGCTCCAATAATCCTATCGAATAAATCACCATGTCCACTACTGGATCCAAATCGTCAGAAGTTGAAATCATGGGGGATGATAAAAAATCAACACCAAGAGGGGAGATAGACTATATATCTACCCGAATTTCTTCACTAGGGGGAAGAAAAGAGGATCGGTGACAGTTAGTATCCCGAGGTAACTTGTCAATGTGAAGAATTTCCGACATAGATTCATCAAAAGGAAAAATTGGGGAAATGTGGTTGGTCGTAGACGACAAGGAACTCAATCATGATTGCATCGAGGAAACGTCAGGCGCCAATAGATGTTGGTCATCCGACAAGGGATAAGTGGATTGGGTAGAAACGTATGATGTTTCGTCTGGACTAAGTGGCACGGTGTCACCTAGTGCATCGAATTCTAATGGACAAGGTGCAATCCAAGGGTCAAATGATTCCAAAGATTGATAAGTTGCGGTCGAAATCATATTGACGGTGGAAATATGATGTGTAGTCGGTGGAACTAGTGTAGGGAAGGTACCAATGAGGCTAGAATCTTTCAGTAAGCCAACACCAACTCTTTCATACATGATCTTGTGGTCTCCCAAGAAAGGAATATTGTTGGTAGCGGGAGCGCGAGCATCGGTCGTGCAGAAATCCAACTGATCAACAGTGATAATTTTGCCCTGATGAGGAAATTGGACACATCGAAAAATTGATGAGGAAACGACAATCATGGCATAAAACCAACTTCTTCCAAGTAATAAGTTGTAATCAAGGGGAGCATCGACCACCTCGACATCAACAGTAACAGTTTTTCCACCCAATTGGATGGGCAGGGACTGTAAAATCCCATGGGGATGAAAACCTCGCCCATCGAAGGCGTGTAACATCGTTAGGGATTTGTTGAGTGCTGGTGATTTTAAACCTTTCCTACACGCCAAAGACATGACACAAGTCGAGGCTCCCTCATCCAGAATAGTTCGGTGGATTTGTTGATTGTGAACAACAACATCAACTTGGAAAGAAAGTTGGTGGGAGATTCGAGATGCATAATTGTCCAGGTTAAACATGATCTGATTGGATGACTCAGGATCAATAGCACCAAGAGAGGCCAAGAGCATTCTACGTTGACTGGGGCAGTGCTGTAGAACTTCTAAGGCAGACATACCACACAGTGCTTGAGCCAAATCTTCAACAATGTTGTAGTTTTGGGTGGCACATGAACTAGGATTAAAGGTAGCTTTACGTATAGTTCTCTTAGCAGGGCGTAAGATAGAGTTGAACGTGGGTTTCTCAATCTGAAGTGGTCCAGACAGAGGATTAACTGATGGAAGACTAATGGAGGACGATGATGGATCCGATAAATTACCGGTACCATTAGTGTCTTTTCCTTTGTCAGGGTTACCTGGTGTGTCGTATGTCTTAGAGAGAGTGGTCAAATTAATCACATTAAACATATAATTATGTGCACTCGACGAGGCCTCATCATGAGGATCGCTAGAACTGCCCCCAGGAGAGGGGGTTTAAGCAACCATGGATTGTTGTTGTGGAAAAGGTTGAGTAAGCACAGCGGGTTGTGACTTTCCTTGGAAAATTTTGGCCACTTCATTGCGAAGTGGACAATCTCAAGTGTAGTGATCGTCACCACAAATGATACATGGGAATTTCAGTTTTCGTTGCAGTTGATTTTTGGTAGCAGGTGTTTGATTTTTTGGTTGTTCATTATTATTTTTTGATTTATTCTTTGTCTTATTCTTACCTCCGAATTGTTGTGAAGGGGTAGATTGAACTGCATGCACCTCAGAGATATGAGTTTGGGGGGAGGTAGAGGAGGGTGTAGTTTTTTTGGAAAAAGATTGAGTTTTGACGGAACCGATAACACCATCCGCATGAGATGAGGATGATGGCTTAGAAGGATCGGTATTAGCTCGAGCAGCATTTGGAAGCAAATCATACAAAGTACCAGATTGGGAATAAACCAAATCTAAATATTGAGCTCGACCAATGGCTTGTTCCTATGTGACCGCACCACCCATAGAGACATCGCGAGCGATCGGCCGTAATAGTGATTTAGTAAACCATTTCACCAATAGTATGTCAGGAATGACTGCCTTGATCATCCTTCGTCGTCGTCTCCACTCATGAATATGGTCAGAGATATGCATGGAATTAGTTTGACGAAGGGAGGTCAAGAGTTCAGTACCCGTCTCATAGCGAATAGGCAGTTGAAAGTGTGTGAGGAAAGACATGGAAAGGGAATTGAAATCATGAAAAGAAGCACGTGGTAGTTCAATATACCACTTTGTTGCTGAACCGGTAAGTGTTCGCTGGAAAAGACGCAAACGTATATAATCATCCATGAGGGAGTTTAATGAACACCACAAATGGAAAGTCATCACATGGTTGTTCGAATCTTCGCCAGGGTTTCTGTCAAATTTTGGAATATCAGAAGGAAGTTTAGCTGGAATGACTGGCCAAACCCCTGAATGAGAAACATGATCATTAGTTAACCGAGACAAGTCTAGGAGATCCAGAGTCACAAGGAAAGGTAGTTGTCGATTAATTTGCGAATGATACTGGTGTGACATAGGAACACCAGTAAGACCATAGACTAGGTTAGGTGGATAGTTGTAACCAGTAGGTCCTCCTACATACAATTGTTGCTAGCCAGGATAAGAAGGATTTGATGGTGTATGAGAAATATTGGCATAACCCAGTGGGTTCTGAACATTATAGGCCGGGTGATTTATTTTCTCGTGAGGAGGATAAACATTTTTCCCTTGAGAATGGTAAAGAGTAGATCCCAGAGGTGGATACACATTGGACCCATGAGGAGGATAAGATTGTGGTCTCGGAGAACTCTAGGTGGTGTTTGGGATGCCGCCCGAATAAGATTGTTCGTAAGATGTTCCAGAAGGGACAGGATTGGATACTCCTCCTAGTGGGTTATTATACGAGTGCCCTCTAATGTAGGGTTGAGTAAAAGTGCCTCCTAAAGATAATCCCCAGGATTGTGAAGGGTTTCCAGCAAACGAGGGTTGCTCCCCTGCCAACGGTGGATTTATGATCGGGGTATCACTGGCAAACGGAGGTTTCCCTCCAGGAGGAGCATGAAAAGGGGGTTGTCCCTCAAGAGGGGTAGTCCGGCCATGGAAAGGTAGTCCTCTAGGAGGAAAAGGTTCATTGGATGGTGGTTTCCCTCCAACCGGTTGTGTTTGGCCAGCAGGGGTCTACGTTCTCGAGTGAGAAGATGTCCCAGTAGGATCATGTGGAACATGTGGAGCTGTAGAGTAAAAGATTGTAGAAACAGGGGTAGAGATTGAAGTGATTTGGAGATGAGTAGAGGTGATGATTCCAGCATTAGGATGGACTTGTGATAGTGTAGTAGTAGGGTTAATAACCTGATCGATTGGGTGATTCATGGTTTGAACATATGGTCCTATTTCACTAGGAGGGTCATGGGGATGAAAGGGTCGTCGAAAGGATTTGAAATGTTCATAGAGATCGCGTCCCGATGAAGTCCTCCATACAGAACGAGTAGGTGTGGGATTGGTATCTACTGCGGTGCTAGGACGAACAGGAGTCCTATACTCATCACCAAAAATTGGTTCCGTGGATCCCATATATGTTTCAGTAAAGATCCTCTCTGGTAATCGTGGGATCTCTTCGTCTATGACGTTCCCAAGGGAGTCTAAACGAACCAAAAGTGGTTCGAGAGGAGTTACCGACACAGATGTAGTGGGATTTTCAACCGTGACCAAAGCGCCTTCTAAGTTATCTAACAGAGGAGCAATAACACTTCCATCGTCGGATTGATTTTCTACCTCTCTACGGTAGTTGTCTTCTTAGTACGTGATCGACGAAGACCTTTATCGTCTACGGGCTCAATTGTGGAGAATAACATAACACACTGAAAATCTAGGGCCAACTAACAAAAAGAAACAACATACGCTAATAAAATATATGAATCAACCAAGCAAACAAAACTTCTCTTGATGATCGTACTAGTTGGTGATGAAATCCAACGTCGTGTGATCAAGTCAAGAAGGGGCTAGGATATGGAGGAACGATTACAAGGGAAACCTGCTTAACGGACTTTCACCTTGGTGCAAGCGTCCACGCAGTAATTGTGGATTTACCCTCCAAGGAGCCCGAGTGAGTTTGACCAATGTCTATTCCAGGTACAGTGAGACTTCCCTTCACCCTCACCTTTTGTAAGTACCTAAATATTATGGCAACTAAAGACACCAATTCACAGTGAGTCCCTGGGTGGGTACAGTCGACAGTCCGATCCGAAACGTATGGGCAGGATAACAAGTCTGAAATCAACCCGAGAGGCTCCCACACATAATCGTGGGTATACCTCCGAGTGAACCCCAATATACGATTCGAACACTACAAACAGTTGAACCACGGAGGGATAATCTCCATAATTCACCTGAATGTGACCTCGTGCGTAACCCCTGTGTGAGAGGGGGATCCCAGAAAACCAATACGACAATTGGATTTGACTCTCCCTAGCTTAGGATGCTAATGTTTTTTTTGAAAACTTTGGAGAGTTGTACTCACAGCCTAATCCAAAGTGCTAACCCTAGTCTACTATTGGTGGAAGATCCTAAAAACAAAAATGTTCTAGATAATTTTTAATTAGCGTTCATTTTACAGCTGTTCTTTACTCAAAGGGTGCACGAAAGTGAAACTGATGGAATGAGGGCTCGATTCTCAAAAAGATGCATAAAATATGATAAGCAATCATTTATTTTCAATGAACGCCTAATTATGGGAAAGAGAAGGAGTCGTTTTTACTTTCAAACACTAATATGAAATGTCCTCAAACAATTGGTTCTCAATCGAATCCAATGCAATGCTAAAACATTTTCAAAAATGCCTTCTAATATGCAAACCAATCACTAAAATGTATCTTTTTTCATTTGTATGTGAATGATGATTAATACAATGCAAAGACTTCTCCTGCTAACTACCCTTTCAGATCAAGGAGATTCAGACAAGTATGAGCAGATTTCGCACAAACAACACACACCCTCTTGCTATGATTGAAACAAGAAGAAATCAAAAAACAAAAGATAACAAAACAAAATCAAACAATTCACACAAAAGATAAGTGTTTAAGAACAATGACCTCAAAGAACCAAATAATATGATTCACATGTTGTTGATGCCCTTCACCAAAGTTCCCTCTCAGTCGAAAAGGAGAGAAGAAAGTGGAGGATTGATTTCAAGCTCTCAACAGCAGAAAAAATCAAAAATAAAGAAGGCCACAAAATATGAACAACAAGGTGCTTATTCTTCAGAAGGAAGGATGTCAAAGGCCAATGGGGAGAAGCATTGAATCACAAAGAACTTCATCAAGTGAAAAACCAGGGTCTGGATCTCAAAAAATGCAATTTTGGAAGGTATTTTTTCAAAGAAGAGGTTGTCTCTCTGGTGTAAGGGACACCAGAGCGTTATAAAGACCTGTCTAAGACTTCCAGGGAGTGTTGGCACTGGGATAACATAGGCACAAGGGCACCAAGCTTCAAAAACTCAAAAAAATGTCCAAAAACCCAAAATTTGAGTCAAATTTTAACAATCAACATGAATGTGATGGGGTAAAGAGTCAATCAACATATGAAATCAAACATATGGGGTGAACAAGGTCTGAAAACAGCAAAGGGTAAGACAAGGTCTATGAAGAAGACCAAAACTGAAAGAGTTTCGATTCGTCCCCAGTGGAGTCGCCAAATTCTGTTGAAGGAAAATCTCCCTACGGATAGGTAGATCTCCTCTTGAGAGCTAGACTCTTAATTCTTAAGACAGAATATGCTTATCATGGTCACTGACTTCCTTTTAGACCTAGATAAACTAATGTATGAGGAGGAAGGAGAAAAGAAGTACCTTTTACCAGTGTTTGTCCCTGCACGGTCCGAGTTGAGCTCCAAACTTTCGCTCCTCGACAAGCCCTGTAGACAAACAAGATACAACCAACTTCCTACCTTGCTGAGATTAGCTTAAAATAGATCTATCTACTTAGAGACAAGTTCATGTGGGATCAAGCACAAACTAGAAAGAAACAGGCCAAGCATATCATATTAATGAGAACAACAATGAAGGAAACTTACAGCCATAGATACGAGTGCATCATCTTCATCAAGTCCTCCTTGTCTAACTCTTACTCAAAAGACCCACGATCAGAATGACAATATCTTCACTGATTTTTCTCCTCCACTTCACTGTGTGTTTCCTATGAGATCATAGGTTTCATGCCTCCAAAATCATTCCCCTTTTTCACCATGAGAGAGCCTTCTTATATAGGTTTAGAGAGGCCCAACCACTTGAGATATCTTTAGGGTAAGTTCAGCATTTTCCTCCTTCAGTTAGGGATCTTCCCTAAGATCATGGCTTGACTGAGGATTCGAATCCAACTACCTTCAAAGATTGAAAAGATCTTTCCCCCATTCTTCTCAACAAACCAACTGTTGCCCAGAATAGGTAGCGCTCCCTCAAAAGGGAAATCAGAGCATTATAACGCTCCCTAGTAATGTATAGGGGGGCACCAACACTCCTGATAGTAGCAGTGCTCCTCCAAAAGGGCAGATGGAGTGTTATAAAGCTCCCAGATAGTCTATAGGAGGGCGTCAACACTCCTGAGAGAGGTATAGGGGAGCTCTCTCCTCTAAAAAATCAATTTTTGTGGTTCTTTCAAATGGCAAGAGGTTCATAAACCTAATTAACCTTTCCTATTCTTCCAAATCAAATGTTTGAGGTGTTTCAAGTGTCTTTCTAATGTCGTTATAGGTACAACATAGGCATTATGGTAGTATGATTTTCTTGACACTTGTAACACTTGTGAGAAAAATGCGACACTTGCGACACTTGTAATGACGACACTTGCAACACTATCGAAGTGAGTAATGTTGATGTGTAACATGTAGTGCCGAGATTGTTACAATTTGGTCTGTGCTTGAAGATATTATAATGGTTGGTGATTTGTATGTATGATGGTTTCCTTCCCTAACAAGTATTGCTTCCATTTCTTTACACTCTGGACTAATGCATACAACTCTTTATCATATGTAGGATAGTTAACAACAACTTGGTTAAAAGTTTCAGAGTGCTAACATATAGTCTTACGATATTTCATTAGTACTACACCCATGGCATATCCATTGACAGTTGTTGAATATTCGACAGTGATAATACTGGTGTGGTACTGATCTTTCCCTTCAAAGTGTCAAAAGATTTTTATTGCTTTCCTTCCCACTGAAAAGTGTTCTTCACACCGGTTAAAGCATGCAGAGGAGCTACTACGAAGGAGAAGTTGGGAATGAATATTCTCCAATACTGGACTACACCTAAGAAGCTTCGAACTTCGATTACACTTTTTGGATCAGGCCAATTTACAATTACATAAATTTTGGAAGTGTCAAATTTTAATTGTCCTCCTCCTACAATATGACCTATGTATAGAAGTGCAGTCTTTCAAAATTCACATTTAGACAATTTTACATACATCTTTTCCCTTTGAAAAGTATGCAATACTTGCTTTACATGCCTCACATGTTCATCCCATGTCCCACTAAAAACAAGAATGTCGTCTAAATATACAATCACAAAGTCATCTATGAAAGGCATGAATAAATAATTTATCACATGCATGAAAGTTGTCGGAGCATTACAAAGCCCAAATGATATAACCAACCACTCAAACAATCCCTGCTTGGTTTTAAAGGCAGTTTTCCATGCATCCCATTCTGCGACTCCAATTTGATGATATCCACTTGCACAAATCCAAATTGGTGAAATAGACAACATTATTCAATTGATCAAGTAAATCATCTATGCTAGGAAGAGGGTATCGATTTTTCACCATGATTTTATTTAAGGCTCGGTAATCAACACACATTCACCATGTGCCATCCTTCTTTGGCACCATCATGATCAGAGAACCACAAGGAGATGAACTGGGCCTGATGACCCCTTGATCCAATAAGCCTTATACCTGCTTCTTGATCTCTATCATCTCCACAATTGACATCATGTACATGCCCACATTAGAAAAAGGAGAATCCTGCTGAAGATGTATCTCATGTTGGATTTCCCTCTTAGGAGGTAATCCATTTGGTTCCTGAAAAATATCATCATACTTAGAAACAATATCAATTAATTCCTTTTTATGAGATGTATCACACCCTTGGAAAGCGTCATATGTCCCAACATATTTCTCTCTGATGACCATGAGTACATATATCTTATTAGTGTTTATGAGTCTTTTCATTTGTCCTGCACTAACAAGTGTTGTATTTACCCTCATGTTGTGAGATCTAACAATATATTCCACTCCCCCCTTAGTAAGGTGGTATTTGTTCTCATGTCGAAAGAAGACTAGTTTTCTATCATAAAGATAAGGACTTCCCAACACTATTCCACATATATCAAGTGGTACAACATCCAAAATAACTTCATCAATCAATTTTGAAGCAATAGAAAATCGTATCCTACATTGTTTGGTGACATTAAGTTTTTCTTTGTCGCATACCCAACCAAGAGGATAAGGTTTCGGATTTGGTTTTGTTTCAAGAACTATTTTCTTGAAACGTGCTTCAGATATTAAGTTGACTTGGGAACCCAGATCAAATATTGTATCTATTTTAGTATGTTTAGATACAACTCTTATGTGAAATAACTCATTCCTCTTTCGTTCATCAACATGAGATTCATCATTGGAACTAGAACTAGCATGAAGAGAGTATTTACCTTGTACTCCAACCGCTGTGATCTTTCCTTCATCTCCTGAATCAGAGCCAAGATCTTGTTGTGTTGTAGCAACGGTCTTTGTCTTCCCCTTTCCACTGAACTGTTTTGGTTTCTTTTCCAGATTCAATTTACAACAATCTACTTCATCATGTCCTCTCTTCTTGCAATGAGTGAAACATGGGTTTCCTCCTTCTCTCGACACTGTAGCGGTCTTCTTGTCCTTCCTTTTAAAATTCTTAAAAGTCTTCTGTGGGAAATTGGAAGGTTTCTTTGTGGGATCTTGTTGAACATGTTTCCCCCTATTCTCTAGGTGAGTGGCTTGTACACAAAATTCGTCAAGACTAGTGGGGTTAAATAAGAGAAAATTATGTCAAATATAACTGTAAAGTGTGCCAATATACTTCATTAAAGTCTCATAAGAATCTAAAGGAATGTTCAATGCAAGAGATTTATTCCTAAATTCTTCTGTGAAACTTTGTATAGTTTTTCCTTTACTTTTCCTTAAGGTTTGTCATTCCATCATTGCTTTATGTAAATACCCTAATGGATAAAATTGTGTCCTGATCGCTGATTTAAATTCTGACCAGAGGAAAGAATCTTACCACACTTACTTCCGTCCTGAATCTTTCTCTCCCACCATACGAGAGCAGTGCCTTCCAACCAAAGAGAATCCAGTTGCACTTTAACTTCCTCTTCATCAATATGTTGGACACAACAATACACTTTAACCTATCGGATCCAATTATCTAACCTTTCAGGATTAACATCTCCATTAAACATAAGTAAATAAAATTTTACATCAAGCTTTAATAATGGTTTCTTAAAAGAGGCTTTATGGCTAGAATGATGAGAATGGTGAGAATCCTCAAAGGAAGAAGAACTAGAACTCGAAGGTGAATATGGAGTCTCAAGAGGATCTCCTCCAGCTCCTTGGTTTATCAAAACATCATCATCTACATGTGCTTCCTTTTTCTTCCCTTTCTTCTTCATCCTCTTCTCGTAATCTCCATACATTCACTCGACCATTTCTGACATGCGATAAAAGACCATGTGAAAGTTTTTCTCCTGTTCATCACGCTTGTCCTCTTCTTCCATTTTCTTCCTTCTAGATACAAGGCCAACTTAGGGATTGAAAGCATTTAGAGTTCCTTCACCCTGCTTATGCTTGGCCCTAGTAAGCATTCACACTCAAGAACTCAATTCAAAGATGACTGCTCTGATACCAACATGATCCAGAGTCTTTTCATCGTGACTTATAAAGAATTGTATTAAATGAGCATAAATTAAAGTGCACCATTAAAGAAATGATATTTAGAAATGAAGAGACATAAGCATCGGATCTGAACACAAAAACTTGATAAAGGATTTTGTCCCTGGTGGACTACGTCTCCAGGTCCTGCTCTCAAATGGGTACGCTCTTTTATTAACTCAACAAAAGAATTTGACAAATACATGAATATATCTCATTCTAAAATCAAGCTGCAGAAATAATGCTAATATTAGAAAACAAACATCACCATTGGATTCGTGGTGTCGAATTACCCAAAAATGATTGTCTCCATGCTCTGATCCAACTCTGGCACTCCCAGGCCCAAGAGAAAATCTATCTCGGTTTTTGTGCCTGCTACAACCTGCAATAATGAAAGTAATTGTCTCGAAATCCATTCCCGCAGATGTACGGTCGCGCCTCCCCATTGGCTGGTGAAACTCGGTCTTAAAACAATTCTCGGTGGACGTATATTACAATGTGACCGTTGGGCGGATTGGTATGGGCGCTAAAGTTAAGGAATTTGTTATGGGGAGGTCTTGGGGTAAAACCCCACGGGCTCCCATTTTAGTTGTGTGGTTATAACTCCCAAATAAATTTAGCAAGCGTCTTCTGCATTCAGTGGTAGTCACCAGACATGGAAAACCTCCGCCAGATTTAGTGGGGTCCTTCCATTATCTATTTTTGAATTTTTGGTTACGGGTTGTCCATGAGAAATTCGGGGATGCCACGTGTCACTTGTTGATTGGGCCACATGGAACCTTCTTGTTGGTCCACCAGGATGCTTGATGTCATGCTCAATCATGGTACAATACATTTGGTGCTCCCTGGATGGTGCCACATGGAGTATCCTGGGGTGCCATGTGGCACTTTCTGATTGGCTCATGTTGACCCCTGAAAATTCCAATGGCGGGTGACACATTGCAGCCCGTGGTACTACCATGTGGCATTATGATGTCAGCATCCTGTATGATGATGTCACCCTACCATGTCATCTGCTGAAGTCAACAGTACAAACGATGAGGTGTCCCCTGCTGACTGGTCCTGGTTGACCACATATTTGACCACATATATATTTCAAAATGTAACTCCATTTGATGAGTCGTTTGTGCCATTAGAAATCTTGAAACATGCTCTTCGCGATCATTCCATTTTCACTGAGTTTTGGGAACTTTGAATTTTTTCCCTTTCTCTGTCTGCTGAAGACATTCTGAGCATTTTGAGTTACCTCTATGAGTTCTGAGTTATTCTTAGCCTTCTATGGATCATTTTTGGATCAGACAATATCTGCTCCACTTTTGTGTCATGTGATAATATTCCACACGCATTTCCCTCTCTTCACAACACAATTTTGGGGCTTTGTGCACTCACACCACGCACCACCACTCTCTACGCATGACAAATATACTTTTATGCGACGTAAATATTTAATGCGCACGAACTACATATCAACATTGCACGTGCACTAACAAATTTTTTTTGTGCTTTTCCAGTACACCATGTGCATGCCTTGCACACCAATATTATGTGTGCACCACCCATTCTGCATTGCACAATGCCAAAATTTAGTGTGCATACTACGCACTATAATTTTTTTTCTACGCTTCACTCGCTTGCGTCGCATGACGCCAAATTTTAGCATGCACACCCATGCACCATTCTTTATCCTCACATCACCAACTTGCACCATGTTGCGCTAAAATTTTAGTGCGCACTCCCGTGCACCATTATTTTTCTGTGCATCCCAGCTTGCACCCCACAATGTCAAAGTATTAGTGCCCACACCCACGCACCATTATTTTTCCGTGCATCACCAACTTGCACCCTGCAGTGCCAATTTTTTAGCGTGCACACTTGCACACCATTATTTTTCCACACATCACAAGCTTTTCACTGCGCAATGCCAAATTTTAGCATGCACACCCGTGCACCCTTATTTTTCTGCACATCAATTCCTCGTGAATTCTGATGCATAAATTGGGTCTTTTCCCAATTTCCACCATAGACATTTTGCAACTAGGAAATTTGTTCAATTTCACTCTGATAGCACAAATTCAAACTCTGCAACAACAATTCTCTGCTGGTTGACATTCTTGGTTTGCGTTTTCCCAAATTCATTCATGGATTGAGAATTTATTCAACCAATCTCGTTCCATCTTTCATGGCTTCCATGTAACTTCAAATTCGACCAATTCCAAGTCTGAATTTGTTAGGACAGATATTAAAATTAAGAATATCTCACCACTTAGCAAAATTTCCCAAATTCCCCATGAATTTAACAACAAAAATTATGGCTTTTTCCTAATTCCACGCAATTGCTTCTGATTTTTTCCATGGACACACTGTAACTTGAAATTTGACCACTTTGAAATCATTTCTCTATGAAATTTCGCATCAACATTCAACTAGCTCGGCCCATCCAGGCTCAGTGTTGAAAATTGGAGCTCTGAGACCACATTGTAGCATCCCCAACAACCAACTGGGCTATTCCAACCAAAACTTTGAACTTTGATACCAAATTAAAACACAAAAATAATCTGCAAATACATAGATTCATACAAAATAATAATAGAAATAAAAATGCCACACACACAGGAAAACCCCATAAAACTAAATGCATAAATAATAATGCAACACATAATTTAACACACAATTGACACTTATCTTTGGACAACAATATCACCAACTACATACAGACCTTCCACGTTCCTCCCAACCTTAGACCACATTGATCGTAACTCGTAGCAGTGGGTCACCCCCGAGATGGGGCTAAACTCTACCTGGGTAAAGGAATTCCTAAACAGACTGATGTATCTCAAACAACATGAAAACTCAGTCATAGGTGCCAAATCAAACTAACAACCTACATCTCCTCATTCCCCACATGCCTTTCCCACCCCAGGAAGTGTGCCCCTTCTCTTCTCAACAATCCCTCGACTGCCCCACTTCCTTTCCTGGGCTTTAGCAACATGTCAGACATGAAGTCTCAGAGCCCTATAGTTGTAGTTTGGAACTGTTGGGAAATCAATTCCCAACAATTTTATTACCTAGAGAGAATTGCTCATGGGCCTGACAACCCGCCTCTTCAATATCCCATGGGCCTAACAAACCGATTCTTCAGTCCAACTCCTAAGCTGACCAAGGTACAAGTACATGTACAGTGAAAAAAGGGTACAGATGGCCACTAAGTGAGTGAATGATGATGGAAATGATGAGGGAATGATGGAAAATGAACTAAGTCCAAAATATAGGTATGCATGTTCTCAACTTGAAACTTATCATGTTGAGAGCTACCTTGGCCTACTTGTCCCCCTCCTTAGAACTTAGGATAAAGTAATTATCCATGCTTTATACTTTAATAAATATTAATATAATATTCATTTGGGTTTAAGCTCCCTAGCTTAGCCCCTTTCCCTAGCTAGTGGAGTTTATCCCCCCATACTCTTTTACATGGTTGGTATTCCACAATGATTTGTTTTTCATTAATATTTGTGTGTGATTTACATTTATAATACAAACATATTGTCCTTTTTGTATCCAGGCTCACCAGCCTAAAATACATAAACATATACACAAAGACTCTCTGGCCTCAAGATCACGCACTCAAGTTGATGTGTGTGGTAACCTAGGATGTGGAAACTTCTTTTTTTAGTGTGCATCACATATGCATGCTATACTATGGAATGTGCGCACCAATCTAATTCCAAGGCTTAATAAAAACAACTCACCAACTTATATAGATATGTACATTCATATTTACATTTACAGTTGGGGTTCGGCCTAGGGGTATTACATGAAACAAAATATTGCACTAAGAAATACTGGTTGAAAAGCACAAAAATATTTATTGTATTGTATATGGAAGCACCATGGTTTCCATAGTCTATGTGTAACATGGAAAATTATCCATCCAAATTCACGTCAATGAAAATGATGTCAATAAATGCTTTTTCCTCATCGTTTTTGAGTACAAACTTGGTTGAAATTTGATTTTTCATGGGATAAACGACACCAAAAACAACATCATAAATTTATATAGGTACTAGAGGTCATTGTTGGCATTGCAACATTATGATGTATTTGCAATTTTCCATTATTAGACATAAACACTAACAAAGTTATATGATATGTGTATTTATTTCAAAATATTTATAGGACTAGTTGTAATTAAATGCATTGTTCATAGAAAGAGACTGCAACTTGTATCAACAAATCAAATTATCTAAATCATGTAATGGGAAAAATGGGTAAATTTTCAATGACGACATGAACAAGAAATATTTCTTCCAGGTAAAAGAATCTAATACTTTGACAGTGAAGGACATGAATATGTAAATGCAAATCCTAAATCTAACACAATTCGTTGGGAGAGAGAGACCACCAACAAAAGACCGCTTACTATACCAAGTCATTATGCATGAAGAAACCCTATTTTCATGAAATGTCCATCAAAATAAGAAAATCATCCACAATATAACTCCAAAAGTGAGCATAAGAGCTCCATGATAAGACTAAATTTTTAAGCATGTAACAAGTTTACAATAGCAACAATATACCATATCAAAATAAAAAAGAAATTGGATGAAGATATGACAAATGACAATTAAAACACTTGTAAAACATCCATCAATTATTGCATGAATAAAGAGCATGAAACTATATTAATTGAGTGCAATATGACAAGCCCTCATGACTGGAAATGTAATTATTGCAAAAATGACGATGTTAGAGATGATTCCAAGCAATTAATCCAAATAATGAGAGAGAGAGAGAGAGAGAGAGAGAGAGAGAGAGAGAGAGAGAGAGAGAGAGAGAGAGAGATTATGGTTCAATATCACTTGAAAATTATAAAGACTAGTGTCATCTTGAATTCTTGGGCATATGGAGTCAATACAACACCTTCAATGGAGGCTAAAGGAAAAAGAATACTTGAATATCAAAACCCTAGGATTATCCAATCATAAGAATAGGTCAAACCTGCTAGGAAACAAACCCTAGAGTTTATAATCTTATAAACCCTAGGTGTCATCCTACTTCTTTAGTGTCTAGAAATGATATCAAGTGGAACTAGGTTTAACCTTGTTACGCCCTCTGACTTAGGGAAAATCAAAGGCTATTTGAGGGGTCGAACTTGACCTATCTCACTTGTATCATGGATCATTTTTATTTTTAAGGATTTGAGGGGTTATAGCACTAGGTTTACCTCATATTAAGAGGCTAGTGCTACCTCATGGAAAAAATCATAACTCACCACTTGTGGGAAATCACTTATATTGCTATCTTCTCTTCTTTTCTACTACAAAATAGTTGTGTACAGTTTTTGTTCGTCAAAATAGGTATTCCAACAAAGGACGAACACCTTCAATAATCACTCACATAACCATAACAAATATCAACACACTGATGTTTTGACGTGGTAAAACCCCTATGGGGAAACATCCACGGCCCCATCCAACGTGGCCACTTGGAGCAATTTATTAATGCAGAAGAAAAATACTAAAGAGAGATTCGCAAGAGAGTTTATCACAATCTATCATCGAAACGTGACCCTCCAAGCTCTTTAAATAGATATCATGGACCAATCATGTGTTAATCCATGGATCAATGTAGCCTTTAATATGAACTGTCAGATCACTCTGTTACAAGGAAAATGACTCTATGGCATGGGGTAATCAGTACCTGTTGCAGTTGCAGCTGTAGAACCAGTTGCAATCACTCTTGAAGTTTTTGGTAATGATTACCGTTGCTACCATATGGAACCACTACCTGCAAATGCTATCCGAGGTATGTACTCACATATGGTTAATGGTTAAACCCTAAAGAGTAATTGTAGGAGAATGGATCTTTTGCCATAGATCCAGAAGGATCTCAAGATCCAACACATTCAGAGGAATGATGCAACCCAGGTGTGATTATTCTAATAT